>CM018687.1:53153630-53753630 GCA_009363875.1 Mikania micrantha | reverse complement strand
GAAAGCAATGAGGATATTCTAGACTTCACTGGATGTCCTGAAAATCTGAAGGTCAAGATGGCCTCAAGCGCTTTTCACAAAGGCGCACTCACCTGGTGGAATTCTGAGAAGAACACCAGAGGTCGAGAGGTTGCTTTGGCCTTATCCTGGGAGGATTTCAATAAGTTACTTGTGGAACAGTTCTGTCCACGCCATGAACTGAAGAAACTCGAAGTGGAAATGTGGAATTTAGTTCAGGACAGTGGCGAGAATGCGAAATATACAACCCGTTTCCATGAGTTGTGTATTCTGGTGCCACATCTGGTTACTCCTCTATCCCGCAGGATAGAGAAGTACATTGAAGGATTACCCCTAGTCATCAGCGGAACTGTTATGGGGAGTAGCCCTACTACTTTGGAGGCAGCAATTCATCTTGGTGCCACTCTTACTAAAGAATATGTCAAGGCGGGTGTGCTCACTCGAAAGGGGTATAAGAGAGCACAGGTTGAAGAAGCAAGAAGCCTGAACAGCACCAACCCAAAAAGATGAAACAGAAACAAAAGACGATCAAAAACTATGCAGCTTTGACTGCAGTTACACCCGTACAAGCCACTCCTGTTACTGCTATGCCACAACCTGCAACGGCCAGAAAGCCTTATACTGGTCTGTTTCCACTTTGCACTAAATGCCAATACCATCATCTACCCTCTATTCCATTCAGAAAATGTCCCAAGTGTGGATGAATGGGACATTTGGCTGCAACATGTCGATCTGCTCATCTAGCTGCTGCTACAACTACCACCGCAAATCCTGCTACTACTGGTGGAAGGTTTTGTTATAACTGTGGAGCAGAAGGTCACTTCAGAAACCAGTGCCCAAAACTCAACCCAACCGCTACAACTGCTACTGCTCGTACCTTTGTTATCGGAACTTCCGAAGCACGCGAGGACCCGGCAGTCATCACGGGTACATTTCTCATTAATGATCATTACGTTTCTATCATATTTGACACTAGTGCTGATAAAAGTTTTGTCTCTGCTAATACTGCTTCCCTGTTTAATAAACAACCATCTATGCTTGATGCTCCTTACACTGTAGAAGTAGCGAATGGTAAGACAATATTAGTGAACTCAATAATTCGCGATTGTGAATTGAGATTGATCGATCATCTTTTCCTTATCGATCTCATTCCTATGACACTCGGAAGCTTCGAAGTTGCAGTAGGAATGGATTGGTTATCCAAAAACCACGCCGAGATGGTATGCTCGGAGAAACTTTTCGACTTCCCTTACCGTCCGGCGAAATGATGCCAGTTTATGGTGAGAAACCCTGCCACGGACTGAAGATTGTGTCATGTATCAAGGCTAGGAAGTACCTGAAGAAGAAATACTTTGCGTTCCTGGCTCACGTAGTAGAGAAGAAACTGGTGAAGAAAGCAATTGGAGACGTTCCAGTCATCAGAGATTATCCGGATGTATTCCCAGAAGACTTGCCTGGACTACCACCGATCAGGCAAGTGGAATTTAGAATCGATCTTATCCCTGGAGCAAACCCAGTGGCGAAGTCACCGTATCGATTAGCACCATCTGAAATGCAAGAACTGTCTAGTCAACTTCAAGAACTTTTAGACAAAGGTTTCATAAGACCGAGTTTCTCTCCTTGGGGAGCTCCGGTTCTCTTTGTCAAGAAGAAAGATGGTTCATTTCATATGTGCATCGATTATCGTGAGCTAAAAAAGTTGACAATTAAGAACAGATATCCTCTACCTAGGATCGATGATCTGTTTGATCAATTACAGGGAGCGACTTGTTTTTCTAAAATTGATCTACGATCCGGGTATCATCAGTTACGAGTAAATGATGAGGATATACCAAAGACGGCATTTAGGACTCGATATGGACACTACGAGTTTGAGGTTACGCCATTTGGGCTGACCAACGCACCCGCAGTGTTCATGGATTTAATGAATCGAGTCTGCAGGCCATATTTAGATCAGTTCGTTATCGTCTTTTTTGATGATATACTGATTTATTCAAAGACTGAGCATGAACATGAGGATCATTTGAGGAAAGTCTTAGAGCTACTGAGAGCTGAACAGCTTTATGCTAAATTCTCAAAGTGTGAGTTTTGGCTAAAAGAAGTTCACTTCTTAGGGCATGTCATTAACAGGGATGAGATACACGTAGATCCGGCGAAGATTGAGGCACTTAATAACTGGACTACCCCCATCTACTCCAACAGAGATTCGTTCATTTCTGGGATTAGCAGGCTATTACCGAAGATTCATCGCGAACTTTTCAAAGATCGCCTTACCACTTACCACTCTGACCCAGAAAAGTCAAGCTTTTATATGGGGGCAGAAACAAGAAGATGCATTCCAACTTCTTAAACAGAAGTTAGGTAACTCCCCTATCCTTAGTCTTCCAGAGGGCAGTGATGATTTCATTGTTTATTGCGATGCCTCAAACCGTGGTCTCGGATGTGTGCTTATGCAACGAGACAAGGTGATTGCATATGCTTCAAGACAGCTTAAGGTTCACGAGAAGAATTATACTACTCATGACCTTGAGTTAGGGGCTGTGGTCTTTGCATTGAAGATTTGGAGGCACTTCCTTTATGGTACTAAATGTGTCATCTATACCGACCACAAGAGCCTACAACACATTCTCAATCAGAAAGAACTCAACATGAGACAACGATGTTGGGTTGAGCTTCTAACTGATTACGACTGTGAGATTCGTTACCATTCGGGTAAAGCCAATGTGGTGGCGGATGCTCTTAGTCGCAAGGAACCAGTCAAACCAATTCGTGTAAGAGCCATGGAGATCAACACACAACCAAAATTGAAAGATCTGATTCGTATTGCACAACAACAAGTAGTGATCGACAATCAACTGAAGAACCTGTAGAGATTATGGAACGTGAAGTCAAGAGACTGAAACGAAGCCGTATCCCTATTGTAAATGTTCGATGGAACTCCAAGCGTGGACCAGAGTTTACCTGGGAGCGCGAGGACAACATGAAAGCAAGGTATCCCACCTGTTCGAGAATTGAAGCCCGACTTTGATGCTTAAATTTCGGGACGAAATTTCTTTAACAAGGGGAGACTGTAACATCAAGTGCCAGATCGTCCGGCAAGTCCGTACGGTATGCGTACTTTCACTTTATACTATGTGTAAATACATGTTCATGAATAGTTATTGTATTATCAGAATTCAAAATACAATACATAGTTGTACGTATTTTTGTGTAAACTTAAATACAGTAAGTACAACATACATTTGAAACAATAGTTGTGTATATGTAAGTGAAAACTTAAGTACAGTTAACACAACGAATCACGGGAAACAACAGTGTACAAGTAAACAACGACAATATATCGGTTGCGATATGATGTCCACAGATGACAGGAATCAGATGGCCGACGAATCAGTACAAGAGCAATGTGAAAACTGGATGTTTAGTTGAGTCCGACAGTAAGGAAACACAATTCAAACACAAATGCAGTATTATGTCAGAATAACGAACTGACAATGTGTTTGCATGGGTGACGATTCACACAAACATATATGAGAGTTCAGAGTTCTGAAATAATGACTGAAAAGTAGAAAACAAAAGTCGGAAAGCAAAACCCTCGTCGTGTTCGTTCGGGTGACGATTCGAACGAATACGCGCGAAGGTGACGCGATTCGACGAAACGAAAACAAAACACGACACGATTCGATAATAAATTTAAGAAAATAAAACATTTTAATGTTTTACAATTTTGAAACTCATCAAATAATTAAATTAGTTTCTTTTATTTATTACAATTTAATTACGCGTAATTTTCCGGAAACGTAACGAAAACGCGAACCGAGCGACAAAGAGGATAGAGCGGTACATTGGTGGATTACCGCCCAGTATCCGAGGGCATGTGATTTCTGCTCACCCTACTACTATGGAGTTAGCTGTTACTCTGTCAGCATCTTTGACAGACATGATGGTTGCCTCTGGTGCATTCAAGAAAGAGGCTGACTCAACCAAAACTAGAACCTCAAGGAAGCCGGATAAAAGGCCGGCGAAGAAGCAAAAGGTGGCTAGAAACTTTGCTGCTACTACTCAAGCTCCAATGCGCAACCAGCCACAACCATTGGAGATCAGGAAGCCCTACACTGGCACTGCACCTTTGTGCAACACTTGCCAGTATCATCATGTGCCAAACACTCAGTGCATGCAATGCACCAACTGTGGAAAGTTTGGCCATTTGGCAAACCGCTGCAGGAGCACGGGAGCTCCAAACCAAAACAACAATGCAGCCACTACTACTGCTGCTACTGCTGCTGATCACAGGTCCTGCTACAACTGTGGCGAACCTGGACACTTTTCTCTGGATTGTCCCAAGAAGAATCAGCAAAGGGCTCAACCACCCAGAGGTAGAGCCTTTCAGATCGGAGCAGCTGCTGCTAGACAAGACCCGAACGTGATCACGGGTACATTTCTCTTATCTGATTTCTATGCATCTATATTATTTGACACTGGTGCGGATCAGAGTTTTATCTCATCCGATTTTGCTAGTCATCTTAAACATGTGGAGGAAGCTTTAGACTCCCCTTATACTATTGAGATAGCTAACGGCAAACAGATTACAGTTGATACAGTACTTAGGAATTGCCCACTAACACTTGGTGATCATACATTTTCCATCGACTTGATACCGATGGAATTGGGCAGTTTCGATACCATCATCGGAATGGATTGGCTATCTCTTAACCGAGTTGAGTTCATTTGTTCCGAAAAGCTATTACGTATTCCAGTGGAGAATGATCAGCTTTTGGAGATTCGTGGAGACCAAGCGAAACGCAGTGTCAAGATAATATCGTGCATGAAGGCTCGCAAGTACCTCAGAAAACAATGTGTCGCATTCCTAGCTCATGTGGTCGAGAAAGACAAGAAAGCAATCAAGATTCAAGATGTACCAGTGGTGAAAGAATATGCGGACGTGTTTCCGGATGATTTACCAGGGCTGCCACCTGAGAGATCGGTGCAGTTCAGAATCGATTTGATTCCGGGAGCGACTCCTGTGGCTAGGTCTCCTTACAGACTTGCACCATCTGAAATGCAGGAGTTGTCCAATCAATTACATGAGCTACTTGACAAGGGATTCATCCGACCGAGATTTTCCCCGTGGGGAGCTCCAGTTCTGTTTGTTAAGAAGAAGGATGGATCGTTCAGGATGTGCATTGATTACAGAGAGCTCAACAAACTCACCATCAAGAATCGGTACCCGTTACCAAGGATTGATGATTTGTTTGATCAGTTACAAGGAGCATAATTCTTTTCCAATATAGACCTGCGTTCAGGTTATCATCAGCTCCGGATACAAGAAGAAGACATACCAAAGACGACCTTTCGTACCCGATATGGTCATTATGAATTCATGGTGATGCCATTCGGATTGACGAATGCACCGGCAGTATTCATGGACTTAATGAACCGGGTGTGTAAGCCGTACCTAGATCAATTCGTTATCGTCTTCATTGATGATATACTGATCTATTCGAAGAACGAGAAGGAACACGAGCAACACCTCAAGACAGTTTTGGTGCTTCTGAAAGAAGAACGACTCTATGCCAAATTCTCCAAGTGCGAATTCTGGCTAAGGGAAGTTCAGTTTTTGGGTCACGTGATTAACAGTGATGGTATTCACGTGGATCCTGCCAAGATTGAAGCAATCAAGAACTGGGATGTGCCTACAACACAAACTGAGATCAGATCATTCTTGGGATTGGCAGGTTATTATAGGGGGCTCATTTCGAACTTTTCTAAGATAGCTTTGCCCCTCACCAAGCTCACACAAAAGTCTGAACATTTTATGTGGACTTAGAAACAAGAAGAGGCGTTCCAGACCCTGAAACAAAGATTGTGCAATGCTCCAATCTTAACACTCCCAGAAGGCAATGATGACTTTGTAGTTTACTGTGATGCTTCCCATCAGGGACTCGGATGTGTTTTGATGCAACGAGACAAAGTCAATGCTTATGCCTCACGACAACTGAAGATACATGAGAAGAATTACACAACACACGATATCGAACTGGGAGCTGTTTTCTTTGCTTTAAAGATATGGAGACACTACCCGTATGGTACAAAATGCACTATCTTCACAGATCACAAGAGCTTACAACACATCTTTGATCAGAAGGAGCTTAACATGAGACAGAGACGTTGGGTTGAGTTCCTGAACGATTACGATTGTGTGATCAAATACCATCCGGGCAAAGCAAATGTAGTTGCAGATGCTTTGAGTCGGCAGGAAAGGGTCAAACCCTTACGCGTTCGCGCGATGGGAATGACTGTGCATACAAGTCTAAGAGATCACATTCTACAAGCACAACAAGAAGCAGTGGTGAGAGACAATTTGAAACGCGAGCTCGATTGTGGAGCCGAGAAACATTTCAAGACAAAACAAGATGGGGTTATCTATTATCTGGATCGTGTTTGGATTCCGGCAATAGATGAGCTTCGAACACTCATACTTGACGAGGCACACAAGACACGTTACTCAGTTCATCCTGGTGCCGATAAGATGTACCAAGATCTTAGGTCATTTTATTGGTGGCCGAGTATGAAGAAAGACATTGCCACTTATGTTGGTAAATGTATCACATGTGCCAAGGTCAAAGCAGAACACCAGAAACCTTCGGGTTTGCTGGAGCAACCAGAGATTCCACAATGGAAGTAGTAACAAATAGCTATGGATTTCATCACCAAGCTACCCCGCACTTCCAGCGGATATGACTCTATTTGGGTCATCATTGATCGATTGACCAAGTCCGCTCACTTCTTGCCGATCATAGAAACGTACAAGACGGAGAAATTAGCAAGGCTATACATTGATGAAATAGTAGTCAGGCACGGGGTGCCATTGTCTATTATTTCAGACCGGGACAGTCGATTTACTTCGCGGTTCTGGCAATCATTGCAACAATCCTTAGGGACAAGTGTTAACTTGAGCACCGCTTATCTTCCACAAACGGATGGATAAAGCGAGCGCACCATTCAAACACTAGAAGATATGTTGAGAACATGCATTCTAGACTTCGGTGGAAGCTGGGACACACATTTACCACTCATTGAGTTCTCCTACAACAATAGCTACCACAGCAGCATCGGATGTGCTCCATTTGAAGCACTTTATGGTAGAAAATGTCGGTCTCCAATTTGTTGGACCAAAGTGGGAGACAACAGAATAACTGGGCCTGAGCTTATTCAGGAAACTACTGATAAGATTGCCCAGATACAGCAGAGACTTCAAGCAACACGTACCGCCAGAAGAGTTACGCCGACAAAAGGCGTAAGCCTTTGGAATTCGATGTGGGTGACCGAGTCATGTTGAAAGTGTCCCCATGGAAAGGCGTAGTTCGTTTTGGGGCTAAGGGCAAACTAGCACCTCGATATGTCGGACCGTTTGAGATTACTCAACGCATAGGTCCTGTGGCATACAGGCTCAGACTCCCTGATGAACTCAGCGGAGTACACGATGCTTTTTTCATGTATCAAACCTCAAGAGGTGTCTAGCTGACGAATCATTGATCATACCATTGGAAGAAATACAAGTTGATGAACAGTTACATTTCATTGAAGAACCTGTAGAGATTATGGAACGTGAAGTCAAGAGACTGAAACGAAGCCGTATCCCTATTGTAAAGGTTCGATTGAACTCCAAGCGTGGACCAGAGTTTACCTGGGAGCGCGAGGACAACATGAAAGCAAGGTATCCCCACCTGTTCGAGAATTGAAGCCCGACTTTGATGCTTAAATTTCGGGACGAAATTTCTTTAACAAGGGGAGACTGTAACATCAAGTGCCAGATTGTCCGGCAAGTCCGTACGGTATGCGTACTTTCACTTTATACTAAGTGTAAATACATGTTCATGAATAGTTATTGTATTATCAGAATTCAAAATACAATACATAGTTGTACGTATTTTTGTGTAAACTTAAATACAGTAAGTACAACATACATTTGAAACAATAGTTGTGTGTATGTAAGTGAAAACTTTAGTACAGTTAACACAACGAATCACGGGAAACAACAGTGTACAAGTAAACAACGACAACATATCGGTTGCGATCTGATGTCCACAGATGACAGGAATCAGATGGCCGACGAATCAGTACAAGAGCAATGTGAAAACTGGATGTTTAGTTGAGTCCGACAGTGAGGAAACACAATTCAAACACAAATGCAGTATTATGTCAGAATAACGAACTAACAGTGTGTTTGCGTGGGTGATGATTCACACAAACATATCTGTGAGTTCAGAGTTCTAAAATAATGACTGAAAAGTAGAAAACAAAAGTCGGAAAGCAAAACCCTCGTCGTCTTCGTTCGGGTGACGATTCGAACGAATACGCGCGAAGGTGACGCGATTCGAAGAAACGAAAACGAAACACGACACGATTCGATAATAAATTTAAGAAAATAAAACATTTTAATGTTTTACAATTTTGAAACTCATCAAATAATTAAATTAGTTTCTTTTATTTATTACAATTTAATTACGCGTAATTTTCCGGAAACGTAACGAAAACGCGAACCGAGCGACAAAAACGCACCCGAACACCCTCGGGGTATAAATACCCTTAAATAAGCCATCTTCTTCATTTCTTCTTCCCCACTCTCTCTCTCTAAAAACCCTAACCCGGTTCTCTCTCTCTAGAAATCTCAACATTCAAACCCAAAGATCTTACTCATCTCTCCACGAAATCTTGTGTTCTTGGTGTTAAATCGAAGCTACAATCATCCTCTAGCTAAAAGTACAACCGATCTAAAGTGATAACCACTGAAATTCGAGGTATGAAGCTTAGAAACTCATGAAAATTAGGGTTTTCTCCCCATTTGTTAAACCTTTCTCAACCACCTGTTAAACCATCTCAAAACCGAAAGATAATCACACTGGAACACCCTAGGAACGTGGGAGAACACCTTGGGCCAAGATGGACACTCGAAAGGAGGAGCTGTGCGGTTGGCTTTGAACGGCCGAAGGAGGCGCGCCCAGCTAGGCCGAATGACCATAGCCGACTGGCCCCATTCGACAGGCTACCCTCCTTCGCCCCACTGTCATACGCCGGTCATCCCATTCACTGGCCACCATTCGCCAGCCAACTCCATTCGACACAATCACTTCATTCGGCCAACCCACACCAACCAGCCCTCATTCGACCATCAGCCTCATTCGGCCTAAGGGCCATTCGGCAGGCTGTTCACAGTCGACCACTATACATTCGGCAGCCACCACCCCATTCGAACCATCTTCATTCGATCGGTCAATTTGGTTAGACCACTAATTCATACGGCCATGCAAACCTCATTCATTCATTTGGTCAGCCCAACGTTTCAGGCGCAATATCATTCAGAAGAAACCCATGTGGCTACTTGGCCCAGAAGTTGTTCCGGCCCAACTCCATTTAGACAGCCAAGATAATTAACTAGCCCAACAGTTTGCAATGCGGCCCAAATCACTACTGTTTTGGCCCAAGGCCCATAGGATTCGGCCAAGGCCCAATTTGTTACACAGAGGCCCAAAGATTTACTTGGCCCAATAACACACACTTTTGGCCCATGGCATTTAATCTTGGCCCATGGAAATTAGTGGGTTAAACGATAGTCATAGAGTTGGCCCACTATTATTCGGCCCATAGCATAAGTGTTCGGCCCACATAACTAAGGTAGTGAAGTGAAACTTGAAACAAACTCAAATGGAGCACGAGCATGGAGACTAAGGTGTTAATATAATTTTGCTAATTAAATAACTAAATTCCTTTACAAGGGAGATCAAACGGCTAAGTAAGCACTATGTAACAATTATTTCAAGGTTAACGACTAAAAGATGCAAGATTCTAAACTATAAACCTAAATTGTACTAACAACTTGGGTTGATGTAAAGGTATCTATCCTAAGTCCTGAGTGGTTACTTAGGAGATGCACTAAGCTTCAAGATTTCACCACATAATATGGGATCAAGCTAACACCAAACCTTAAAAATATAACAAGTACACAAGGGCCGAACAATGACCGAAACTCTCGGGTGTTAGCCAAATCTTGGGCTAACACCTACACGCGCACAAATCATCTAGAATTTATAATTTTAAGTGACAGGCAACGTGAAATAAATACAGGATCGTGAAAACAAACTCAACTACAAACAAGAGCGCGTGCATTCTCGTTTAAGCTAAGTCAACCCTCAACAACAACAAGGTGAGTTCATATGCCCCTTTTCTTTAATCTTTACTGATTTTAAACTCTCGGGGCTGAGAAACATGCTTAACTTTTATTTATTTAAAAGTTTAATGTTTAACATATTGCTTATACTTTGATTAGATAATATTTATTGAATTATTATCATTTATCATTGTATGCATGCTTGTATGATCATGATATGACAGAAATTACTCAGATGGTTATGATAATATAATTTCATAAATTATCAATCCTTTAGAATAACATAATTGCAAGATTTGATCTTACAAATTTTAGTTATTCTTACAAGAACAAACATGGGGATGAACACAGATGAACATGGTTACAAGGAACAAAACATAAGAATGATATAAAGATATCATATCTTTATTACATCATTCGATACAAGAGTTAAGTAAGTGTAATAAGACTAGTTCTTATAACACATAACTTAACAACTCAATACCTATTACAAGAGAACATAGTACAAGAATCATCCACCACCTGAGTCGACTAAGGGAATTAAGACTGGTTTTTATTACTGCTTGGTGACAACATGGTGACTACATGGAATAACAAAGAATGATAATCATGATAATGTAATTTCATGATAACAACATCATTCACTCCATTAAGTAACATGATATAATAAGACAAGTTCTTATTTAACTATGTTAATATCATGGAGAACATATGGCAATGACAACAACAATACAAGTGAATACAATTACAATTAGTTACTATTGACCTGTTGCATTATATCACTCCAATCATGTGCCAAATTGTACAAGTTGATCATGTAAGTCCCTTTAATTCGCTGACCAGTTAGTTTGACGTGACTAAACCGACGATAGCATAGTGGTACCATAGGTTTGACAAACCTCTAGCTTGTAGGGCTAGTATGTTAATCGTATTGATTCATTGGCCGGTAACGTATGACCGGTGACAGGGCGACCACAAGTCAGGTTCTGGTAAGCGACACATGGTGATATTAATCTTCAGTGATAAGTAATTAATCCAAATGGATCCTATTGATTAGTAGGTTGAGGAATTGATCTTACCTCATCTTTCACTACTAGTAATAGCTCTTGTTGAGGACGCGGTACATACAAAGTGGTAGAGGTAAATCGGATGCATTGTACTCTGATTACGTGAGGATTACAATGGATTCCTTTTAGGCTCTATGCACTATGGTCCAAGAACAAATGACAATTGGTTAACTAACACTCTTATTATTTAAAAGTGAACAACAGTTAACCCCACAAGTAATAGAATAATTCAAGGATCAGATTTAATTAATCTAAATTCCTTAATTAATCAAGGGTTTATCAATTGATACAACAGTCGAATACATATCAGACACGTGGAATAAACGGGAAATGGATATCTTTAGTTGTATCGCAAGTGGTGTGGAACTTGACTGAGTATGTGGTGGGATAACGTCTTGGCTTGACCCTTTCGTGATTCCCAATATATAAGCATACTTAATCAGGTGATACACTACTTGTACATATAACTAAGGAGAGGCCATTGGGTGGAACTGGTGAATCAAGTATTACATGTATCAAATATGACATTGTGGATGTGTGTATGATCAATTCAATGATTTCAATTACTAAACTTATGAACTCACCAACCTAGTGTTGACTTGTTTTCTATGGTGACGAACAGGTGTAGATACATATGTGCAAGTGCTAAGCTAGTGGACTTTTAGAAGACCTAGCTTACTTTTGATTGCATACTTTTGGAATGACAACACAGTGAATCACTTTTGTATATCTTGTACAGTTCAAGATATAAACTCATTGATTCTTTTTGATTAGATTTACTTAGTTAAATTATGATGTACAATGTAATTTAACTTTGTAATTCTATATCATTGTCATGTTTACATTTCTCAATTATACATTATGTGCTATGCAAACAATCTGATCAATTCGATTATCATTCAAGATATCGCGCCCCGAGAACCTTCCGCCCGGCGGGAAAGTCGATCCAGCCCGCCGGCTGAGGGTGTGACAATAGTGGTACCATAGGTTTGACAAACCTCCGGCGGGTAGGGCCGGTATGTTGATCGTATTACCATTTGGCCGGTAACGTACGATCGGTGACAAGGCTACAACAGTCAGGGTCTGGTTAGCAACACATGGTGGTATTAATCTATAGAAACTAATTGTAATTTTTCCTGCGATTCTATTGACTGGTAGACTGAGGAATTGATTTTGTATCATGTCACATTACTAGTTGTAGTTTCGTTGACGGCTATGAGCATACCAAAGTGATAGAGGTAAATTGGATGCATTGTGATCTGATTGCGTGAGGATCACAATGGATTTCTTTTAGGCTCTAAGCTCTTCAATATGAGAACAATATCAACAGGTTAATTAACATTTCTACTATTAGTAGTGACGAACAGTTAACCTCACAATGAGAGAATAATAACAAGGGTTAAGATTGGATCAATCTATTTTCCTTAAAACACTGAGGGTTTATCAATACTTCGGTTTTGATAATTTAACATCCTCACATTCTATTATTCTACATATAACAGATTGGGTGAAACGGAAGAGACATGAATACATATGGGTAGAACATAAAATGGGTTGAACACATGTGAGAAAGAAATGTATATCTTTAGTTGTATTACAAGTGGTTTCAAATTCAGTTGAGCATGTGGTGGGATGGCGTCTAGGCCGGTTGTAGGCTCGACCCTTTCGTATGCCCTATATATAAGCATGCTTAGTAGGATTAAACATTACTTGTACATATAACTATGGAGAGGCCATTGTGTGAGACTGATGAATCAAACAATAACAAGACTCTTTTATGACATTATGATTGTGAATGTAACAAATCCATGGTTTTCAATTACTAAACTTATGAACTCACCAACCTAGTGTTTACTTGGTTTAAATGCATGTTTTTCTCAGGTGACAAACTGGTTTAGTCACCCGACTCAGGATGCATTAGCTAGTGGACTTATAGAGTGGACCTAGCTACATTTTGTGTGCATAACTTTTGATGACATATTTTGGTGAAGCACTTTTGTAAATTTGTGAAATACAAGATAGAAAACTCAATGATTCCTTTGAATGGATTTACTTAGTTAAATTATGAACATGAAAATGTAATTTAACTTTGCAATTCTATATCAATGCCATATTAGCATTTCTCATTTATATATATCATGTGTCGTGTAAACAATCTAATCATTATGATTATCAAACGATATCGCGCCCTGAGAACCTTCCGCCCGACAGGAAAGTCGATCCAGCCCACCGGCTCGGGGTGTGACAGATTGGTATCAGAGCCATGGTTATAGAGAAATATAGGTCATATTACTTAAACGGTTTGGTCTAGACTATAACGTAGGGACCCTCATATAGAGAACGCAGGGTGCAGAATTTACTTGAATATGTTACATCATTTGATCATAAATACTAACCGATAATTTTTCGGTTAGGATCGAAATGACAGGGACAACCACATTCACCGCCTCATCCTCCTCCACCCAGGTGGAACCAGCGACTGCTGCACTAGCAACCCTGATCACTAAGAAGTTGGTTGCAATCATTCCTGAGATGATCAACATGATCAAGACCAGTGAAGAGTATGCTAGGGGTTTTCCACCTGTCACCACCAAAGGAAAAGAACCTGCGGAAGGTGACACCAGCAAAAAACCTAAACACCGTCGTGCTAAAAAACGAAAGGGACCAATGAATTTCATAGGATCTACCCTTATTAGCCAAGTTATGCCAGACATGACCTGAGTTAGTGGACACTACAAGGGAAAGGCCCCTCATTGCTCAACTTGCAACAATTATCACATAGTTGAACTTCAATACGTGCAATGTACCCGCTGTGGGAAGGCAGGCCATTGAATGCCGTAATGCAGAACACCAATAGCTCCAATTCCCCATCAGTATGTGGGTACTTCTCCCCTATGCACTAAGTGTGGTTATCACCATCCGGGAGACAGGTTGTGTAGACACTATCTGAAATGTGGGAGGAAAGGACACTGGACTCAGGAGTGTCGTAGAGCTCCAAAAGAGAAAACTTGGAAAAGAGCTAAAGCACCTTTTTCCTCTCAACCTAACCACCACTGCTACTTCTGTAGAATACCTGGATATTTTGCAAGAGATTGCCCTAGGAGGAAGCCTCCAACAGCTCCAACAGTTCGAACTGCACCAACAGTGTGACAATCCGACTTTTCACATTAACCTTGTTAACTAAAAATGGTTAGATCACAGGCCCAATAAGACAAAGAAGGCCCAGTAAGGCCCAAGACGGCCCAAGAAGGCCCAGTAAGGCCCAAGAAGGCCCAGTAAGGCCAAAGAAGGCCCACTAAGGCCAAGGTAGGCCAAAGAGGCCCAACAGTAGTTATGAAGCCCAAGGGAGGCCCAATTACAAATTCAAGGCCTAAGATAGGCCCAATTATATTTTGTGAGACCCAAGTGGACAGAAGGTAGGCCCAATGAGCCTAAGGTAGGCCCAATTGGCCCAAATGAGTTAACTTAGCCCAATAATATTCCTATTAACTAATTAGTGACAATTCGGGATTTTCGGCTAAATTTTGTTAACCGAATTGTTATGTAATTGAGCTAAACCAAACCTAAAGGATTGGAATTAGTAGAAATCAGTCTCAATACACTTTGATTACAAAATTTAGATTTGTAATTGATTTTTAGTATCAATTTTGACTTCTACAAGTCAAAATTCGGCCAACTTGTTAATGGAATTCGAAATTCATCTTAATCTGTTACAATTAACCGAATTAATCATGCAATCAACACACATTGATGATGAACAACAGTTACCAACCGTTGGTGATCTCATAAATGTCGAAATTAAGCGAAATAATGACTTAGGATTAGTAACCGAAGTCGGTTGGACTCAATTGGGTATAATACGATGTCAATCAGCCAAATTAAGGGTTCCAAAATATCATTCGGCATTTTTAGAACATCTTTCAAACCACAATTCCATTCCAACAATTCAAGATAGAGGACTTCGATCTCGAAGTGGACGAAACTAGGGCTTCTAATCAATCTCCTTGAATCGAGCAACAAAACAGGTAACATTTGATCTCTATTCCATCTAAAGGTCCCGAATAAGCATAACCCCATGATAATTACAGATTCTATTATCGAATTATACGATTTCGGGTTCTAGGGTTTTAATTCAAAACGATTTGGGGGTTTCGGTTGTGATGGATCTAAAAATGAAATCCAATAGTGTCATTAGTCTCAGAGAGCTCCGATAAAACTAACTCATGTGTCAATTTCTGGAAACATTAACGAATTGTTTAAGATCAAGTTCCCAGGGTTCATATATAATCGGGTTTTGGGGATTTTTAATCAATCGAGTTTAAGAATCAAATTAATGTGCATGGCCAGTTTCAGAAGCTTCCGAATGAGCTATCCTAAGTTTCAATTTTATTGTATTACAACGAATTGATAGATGTTGAATCTAGGGTTCTTAAGCTTAAAATGTTTAGGGGATTTTGGGTTAAACGTGATTATTATTCAAATTAACCTTTACTGATAGTTTCGAAAATTCCTTCAAAATGAAAACCTCAGGATTTCGGGGACTCACAGTAGATAATCGAATGAATTTGAGTTAGAGTTTAAGAATTTGTGTTCGAATATGTTAATACCCGATTAATGGAGTTATGATGTTTAATCTTTCGAATTAAAACCATTACTAGAGTCGGTTGGATGATTAGAATAGAAACCCTATGGTTTTAGGATTAATCTGGTTCGAATTTGTGATCAATTGGGAAGTTTGCTTCGGCTATAGTAAGAAATAGGGAATCTGGCTAAGTAAAGCTTAAAACAATTAATTTATGAAGTCTGTTGCGATACCCTAGCGGGCTGAGTTGGTAGAGCGTGTGTGTGGTAATCAGGAGGTCGCGGGTTCGAGCCATGGAGTGGCCGGGTTTTTTGGAAAAAATACCATTTTAAGTATTTTTGTAATATATTTCACATACGAACTCCGTTTTAACCCGTTCGAGTTGCGTTGGAACCGTAACGAGAATACGAACGCATTAGAGTAATAAAATTCATATTTTAATTAGAAAACGAAATCGCGTATAATTACGTTTATTTAAATAAAATCGTATGTGATTTTATTTAAACGATTTCAAAGTCACGCGTATTTGCGTATGCACATTTCCAACACTTTAGCACACGTGTGTTAACACGTATGTGATTTCAAGCACAAAACGACATTCCGAATAACTTTAGGTTATTGTTTAAACCACAGATTCTTCGTAGAGGATTTCTACGCAAGTTCACAAGTATTTAATCATTCTGCTAAAATCAAAGGTGCGTACACGGCCCCTTTCTTATTTTAAACTATTTTGGGGGAGAAAACATGTGCAACAAACTATTTTTAGATACATATCACTTGCATGAGTTAGCTGTTTACATTATGTGACAACATAGCAATTGAAAGCCCTTACACACCTCGAACCGTTTAGTTTGCCGTAGAGCAAAGCGTGGTAGTTGGAAATAGATCTATTAGGTTTGACAAACCTCACCTGGTAGATGGGATCTACGTAGGCGTTTGACTGACCAAACACAATTTTACTATTGTTGTGCTAGACATTAGTGGCAAGGCAAAAACATGCTATAGCATGGCAATTCGTCAGCTTCGGTGTCGACCACTTATGTAAATAGTTTATATGACTAGCTATCATGACTATGCATGTGTGATTATGTTATCTACAACTTGATATTCAAACTGTTGTTTTGAACATTGTGAATACTTAAAACCTGTGTTATGCACCAACCTCTATGTTGACTTGATTTACATGTTTTCTCAGGACGCTAAGGTGCGCAATAGAGCTGGCATGGACTAGGAGATAGAGTCGCATGCATTTATTTCATTTCAGTGATTTGAATTTGAACATTTGAGTATTTTGTTTTGTAATTTTCATATTACAACTGTTACTGGTTTTTAAACGCTTCCGCAACTTTTGAAAACTCTGATGTTATGTTTTAAAGACCAAAGTATGTTTTGAAATTCATATAGAGGTCTTCGCTATGTCTAATGATCTGAGATCCTGGTTTGTCACGTTCCCAAACGGTATGATTCCGTTAGTTGGAAATTGGGGGTGTGACAGATTGGTATCAGAGCCATTGGTTATAGCGAACTAGGTTTGCATTTGTAGACTTAGACTATGACTGTTAGACATTAGACACATATGTTTACACATATTACTTGGAAATTACATATGACATTATGTAATTGACTTGTTTACACATTCCATGGCACTGCACTTACATATGGTATTACGTAACAGGCATGCATCATCATCAGTACCTTACATTTATATCGATGACTCTGAGGACGAGGAACCGATGGTTCCAGCACCACCGTCATCACCACCACCACCTATTTCATCTCCTCCATCATATGAGAGGGATGAGTCAGATCCGGAGGAGGATCCGGAGGAGGATCCGGAGGAGGACCCAGACGAGGATCCCGAGGAGGATCCAGATGAGGACCCGGATGAGGATCCGGAGGAGGAGCCAGTGGAGGGCACTCAGCAGATCCCTGCTGAGGGACCTTCTACACATCCACCAACAGTATTGGATGCTCCTGAGCCTAAGAGGCAAAGGACGGACGCTGAGGAGATCGCCAAACTGCGCGAGGATTTGTACGAGGCAGAAGATAGGATCGCACAACACTCTCAGGAACAATGGGATGCTAATGAGAGGCAAGAGGAACTTGCCCATCTGGTTCATGTTATGCGGAATGAGATGATTAACTTGATTGATCGTCTTGAAGCTTCAGAGAACCGAGCTGAGATTCTAGAGGGCAGGATTGAAGCCTTGGAGGATTTAGTGGCCTCTGAGAACGAGGAACAGGATGAAGATGAAGAGGAGGAGGAGGAGGAACCAGCACCAGTTGTTGATTCCGATCCTGAATCCACGGTTGAGGATGATTGATTTTCCTTTGTTTGTTTTGTTTAAACTTATTAGGAACGGGTTGTGTTCCTATATTAGTAATTTGAAAACTTGTATTTGATTTCAAAAATATTGTACTCAAAGAAAATTTCTATTTATTGAAGAGCTATTATTTATTCCCAACAGTTGTGCTGATTTATATTATATGTTGTGTTTGTTGTTTTACTTACACATGTTACATTAGACTTTGCAAGCATGCTAACATTTCTTGTAAATAGGAAACAAATGGCTGAGGGAAACGTTCACATGACAGTCGCTGAGCTCAATGAGCTAATTAATAGCAGAGTCGCTGAGGCAATCGCACAATATGCTCAGAGACACAACACAGGGCCACAGGGTCCAGCTGGGGGATTTGTTAACCCACAAGTCTGCACGTTCAAGATGTTCTTGGACTGTAAACCACATAATTTCAAAGGGTCGGAAGGGGCCATAGGACTCCTTCGGTGGATTGAAAAGGCGGAGTCTGTGTTTGAAATGTGCAACTGCCCTGACGAGAGCAAAGTGAAGTTTGCAACGGGAACATTGCAGGGTCCAGCATTAACCTGGTGGAACTCAAATGTTCAGACTCTGGGGTTGGGTGAGGCAAATGCCTTGACATGGAACGACTTCAAAACTTTACTGCAAGAGGAGTACTGTCCTCGCAGTGAAATGCAGAAGTTAGAGGAGGAATATTGGCACCTCAAGATGGAGGGGTCAAATATTGAAGAGTACACAACCAGGTCACATGAGTTGGCCAGACTTCTACCACACATGGCTACTCCAGCCAGCAAGTGGATTGAAAGATACATTGGAGGACTAGTGCCTCAGATTCAGGGGTTGGTTACTTCAGCAAACCCCACCACCATCCAACAAGCTGTTCGTTTAGCGCATCAGCTTACTGATCAGGCAGTGTTACAAGGGACTCTACCTAAACGAACATCTGCTACCAAGGTGGGAGATCATAAAAGAAAATGGGAAGGTAACAACTCTAAGGGTCACAACCAACAATCATATCAGTAACACCGGAAGTTAGACTCAACCAAGTCTTATCATAATTCAAGCAGTGGTCAGCAATCATCATCATCGGGGGGTTATATTGGCAAACACCCCAAGTGCAACAGATGTGGGTATCATCATGCGGGTAATCAGTGTGATAGAGCTAGGTGCCAGAGGTGTGGCAAGTTTGGACATGCGGCTAAGGATTGTCGCGGGGAGCTACAGAACAACCACAACAACCAGAATAATAACCAGAACAACACACAGAAGGGTTGTTTTGAGTGTGGCAAAATGGGGCATTTTAAGAAGGATTGCCCACAACTCAAGAAAGGTGGGGACAATAATGTCAATGGCAATGGGAATGGCAACGGTAATGGTAATGGCACCAACAACAACAATAACAATAACAACAACAACAATGGTGCTAGGGGCAGGGCGTTTGTGATTGGAGGACGTCAAGCACGGGAAGATCCCAACATTGTTACGGGTACGTTCCTCTTAAATAATCACTATGCCTCTATGTTATTTGACACTGGTGCCGATCGGAGTTTTATATCTAGTTCACTTGCTAAGTTGCTAAATGTTAATCCCACTGCCTTAGATAGTCCATACACTGTGGAATTAGCTGATGGTAAGTTAATAGTAGTTGAACAAATCTTTAAGGGATGTATGCTTGATTTGATGGGTCAGCCATTGGAAATTGATCTTATGCCTATTACTTTAGGTAGTTTTGATATAGTCATTGGCATGGACTGGTTATCCAAACACCAGGCTGAAATCGTATGCCATGAAAAGATTGTTCGTATACCTCTTTCGCAGGGAGAGACATTGTATGTACAAGGCGAGAAGAGCAGTATGCCACTGCGCCTCATATCTTGTATGAAAGCACACAAATGTCTGCGGAAAGGTCATACGGCAGTTATAGCACTTATAACTGAAAAGCCGGTAGTTGAGAAGAAGATTGAAGATATACCAGTAGTTTGTGAATTTCCGGAGGTGTTTCCAGAAGACTTGTCGGGATTACCGCCTGTCAGACAGGTGGAATTCCGAATCGATCTTACACCAGATGCAGCACCGATAGCTAGGGCACCCTATCGACTTGCACCGTCAGAGATGCAAGAGTTATCTACACAATTGCAAGAGTTGTTGGATAAGGGTTTCATACGGCCTAGTTTTTCACCGTGGGGAGCTCCAGTTTTGTTTGTTAAGAAGAAGGACGGAACTTTCCGTATGTGTATAGATTACCGGGAATTGAACAAGGTTACTATCAAGAACCGGTATCCGTTACCCAGAATTGACGATCTGTTCGATCAGTTGCAAGGTTCGAGTTATTACTCGAAGATTGATCTCAGATCGGGTTATCATCAACTAAGAGTCCAGGAGGAGGATATCCCGAAGACAGCATTCAGGACGCGCTATGGTCATTATGAGTTCTTGGTCATGCCATTTGGGTTGACAAACGCTCCAGCTGTATTCATGGATCTCATGAATCGTGTTTGTAAACCTTATCTTGATAAGTTTGTCATTGTTTTCATCGATGACATTCTCATCTATTCACAGTCTGAAGAAGAACACGCTGAACACCTTCGACTACTATTGGAATTGTTGAAACAGGAACAATTGTACGCTAAGTTCTCGAAATGTGATTTCTGGATGCGAGAAGTACAATTCCTAGGACATATAGTTAATGAAAAGGCTATACATGT
Organism: Mikania micrantha; assembly: GCA_009363875.1. Classification (NCBI taxonomy): domain Eukaryota; kingdom Viridiplantae; phylum Streptophyta; class Magnoliopsida; order Asterales; family Asteraceae; genus Mikania; species Mikania micrantha. The sequence goes on along the minus strand of CM018687.1, from coordinate 53,732,772 downwards.
TGATCCAGCGAAGATTGAAGCGATTAAGAATTGGGAAGCGCCAAAGACCCCTACCGAGGTACGACAGTTCCTTGGTTTGGCGGGTTATTACTGACGATTCATTGAAGGTTTCTCAAAGATCGCTCAACCACTTACAGCTCTTACGCACAAGGGAATGAAGTATAACTGGACGGATAAACAGGAAGCTGCATTCCAGTTATTAAAACAGAAACTCTGCAGTGCACCGATTCTGTCCTTACCGGAAGGGACGGAAGACTTCGTGGTGTATTGTGATGCATCTGCACAGGGTTTGGGATGTGTGTTGATGCAACGTGATAAAGTGATTGCTTATGCTTCCAGACAACTACGACCACATGAAAGGAATTACACTACTCATGACTTGGAGTTAGGAGCAGTGGTTTTTGCTTTGAAGATTTGGAGGCATTACTTGTATGGAACTAAGTGTACTATTTACACTGATCATAAGAGTTTGCAACATATCTTTGATCAGAAGGAGCTTAATATGAGACAACGAAGATGGGTTGAGTTGTTGAACGATAATGAATGCGCGATTAAGTATCATCTGGGAAAAGCTAATGTAATAGCTGATGCTTTAAGCAGGAAGGATACTTCAACAAGACGGGTTCGTGCACTTATGATGACAATACATACTGACTTACCTGACAAGGTACGCAGTGCTCAGATTGAAGCTTTGAAAAAGGAAAACTTGGTACAGGAATCTTTACGGGGAATGGAAGAACAGTTGGATGCTAAGTCCGATGGAATTCGTTATTTCATTGATCGAATGTGGATACCTTTGTATGGAGGTTTAAGGGAACTCGTGATGGATGAAGCACACAAGTCCAGATATTCAGTCCATCCGGGATCAGACAAGATGTATCATGACTTGAAGGCACTGTATTGGTGGCCTCACATGAAAGCTGATATTGCTAAGTACGTTAGCAAATGTTTGACTTGTTCGAAAGTCAAAGTTGAATATCAGAAGCCATCTGGTTTACTGCAACAACCAGAGATACCGATGTGGAAATGGGAACACATTTCGATGGACTTCATTACTAAGTTACCCCGTACACCGACTGGTTGTGATACGATATGGGTAATTGTCGATCGATTAACGAAATCTGCACACTTCTTAGCAATCAAGGAAACTGATAAGATGGAGAAACTGACTCGCATTTACATCAATGAAGTAGTAGCACGGCATGGCGTGCCAATTTCTATTATATCAGATCGGGATGCCCGATTTACTTCCAACTTTTGGAAATCACTTCATAAGTCATTGGGGACTCACTTGGATATGAGTACCGCCTATCATCCACAGACCGACGGTCAAAGTGAACGTACAATTCAAACGCTCGAGGATATGTTACGAGCTTGTGTAATTGACTTTGGTGATAGTTGGGAGAATCATTTACCGTTAGTGGAATTCTCTTACAACAATAGTTATCATACAAGTATTCAAGCAGCACCGTTTGAAGCTTTGTATGGTCGCAAATGTCGTTCACCAGTTTGCTGGGCTGAAATTGGTGACATTCAGATTACAGGTCCTGAACTAGTACACGAGACGACAGAAAAGATAGTTCAAATCCGGAACCGTATGGCAGCGGCCCGGGATCGACAGAAGAGTTATTCTGACAAACGTCGCAAGCCGTTGGAGTTTCAAGTAGGAGACCGAGTTCTTCTAAAAGTATCACCTTGGAAAGGTGTGATACGATTCGGCAAGCGCGGAAAGCTTAGTCCACGTTACGTAGGACCTTTTGAGATCCTGAAAAGGATAGGTCCGGTTGCGTATCAACTCAAACTACCGGATGAACTCAGTGGAGTTCATGATGTCTTTCATGTATCGAATTTAAAGAAATGTATTTCTGATGAGACATTGATTGTACCGTTGGAAGAAATACAAGTAGATGAACAGTTACGATTCATTGAAGAACCAGCAGAAATCATGGATCGGGAGGTCAAACAACTTAAGCAAAGCAAGATTCCGATAGTCAAAGTTCGATGGAATTCAAGACGTGGTCCTGAATTCACATGGGAACGGGAAGATCAAATGATGAAGAAATATCCTCATCTATTCAAAACAGCTACTGCTAACAATGAGAGTGCACGTTAAATTTCGGGACGAAATTTCCTTCAACAAGGGGATGACGTGATGTTTCACACATCAACACTGCAAATTTCAAACTGTAAGCACAAACACTTTATTCAATTGGTTTTGTTACAAACATTTGTGCTACATTACATTCTATATATTTTATGTGCTACATTTCATATGTTACATGTTATGGTAGTACATACATGATTGGTTACACACATTTTGCTATGTGCGGGGTTGCATAGTACAAACGGTTATAGACACTCACTATGTGTGAGGTTACACAACACAGTATGATCAAACACAAATAGTCACAGTTAGGTGAACTAACTAGTGTACACGCAAACAGTCACATTGAACGATCACAAGTAGTTGTGATGTTGCAAGCATTAGATTTTGTGTGTGAGTACACACAAGCACACAGAATGATCAAATCACACTAACACGTACGATTTAAACTCGTAAGTAGTTTCCTAACTAATCCCAACATTTATTAATTTTCGGGACGAAAATTCCTTCAACAAGGGGATGATGTGACAATCCGACTTTTCACATTAACCTTGTTAACTAAAAATGGTTAGATCACAGGCCCAATAAGACAAAGAAGGCCCAGTAAGGCCCAAGAAGGCCCAGTAAGGCCCAAGAAGGCCCAGTAAGGCCCAAGAAGGCCCAGTAAGGCCAAAGAAGGCCCAATAAGGCCAAGGTAGGCCAAAGAGGCCCAACAGTAGTTATGAAGCCCAAGGGAGGCCCAATTACAAATTCAAGGCCTAAGATAGGCCCAATTATATTTTGTGAGACCCAAGTGGACAGAAGGTAGGCCCAATGAGCCTAAGGTAGGCCCAATTGGCCCAAATGAGTTAATTTAGCCCAATAATATTCCTATTAACTAATTAGTGACAATTCGGGATTTTCGGCTAAATTTTGTTAACCGAATTGTTATGTAATTGAGCTAAACCAAACCTAAAGGATTGGAATTAGTAGAAATCAGTCTCAATACACTTTGATTACAAAATTTAGATTTGTAATTGATTTTTAGTATCAATTTTGACTTCTACAAGTCAAATTCGGCCAACTTGTTAATGGAATTCGAAATTCATCTTAATCCGTTACAATTAACCGAATTAATCATGCAATCACACACATTGATGATGAACAACAGTTACCAACCGTTGGTGATCTCATAATTGTCGAAATTAAGCGAAATAATGACTTAGGATTAGTAACCGAAGTCGGTTGGACTCAATTGGGTATAATACGATGTCAATCAGCCAAATTAAGGGTTCCTAAATATCATTCGGCATTTTTAGAACATCTTTCAAACCACAATTCCATTCCAACAATTCAAGATAGAGGACTTCGATCTCGAAGTGGACGAAACTAGGGCTTCTAATCAATCTCCTTGAATCGAGCAACAAAACAGGTAACATTTGATCTCTATTCCATCTAAAGGTCCCGAATAAGCATAACCCCATGATAATTACAGATTCTATTATCGAATTATACGATTTCGGGTTCTAGGGTTTTAATTCAAAACGATTTGGGGGTTTCGGTTGAGATGGATCTAAAAATGAAATCCAATAGTGTCATTAGTCTCAGAGAGCTCCGATAAAACTAACTCATGTGTCAATTTCTGGAAACATTAACGAATTGTTTAAGATCAAGTTCCTAGGGTTCATATATAATCGGGTTTTGGGGATTTTTAATCAATCGAGTTTAAGAATCAAATTAATGTGCATGGGCAGTTTCAGAAGCTTCCGAATGAGCTATCCTGAGTTTCAATTTTGTTGTATTACAACGAATTGATAGATGTTGAATCTAGGGTTCTTAAGCTTAAACTGTTTTGGGGATTTTGGGTTAAACGTGATTATTATTCAAATTAACCTTTACTGATAGTTTCGAAAATTCCTTCTAAATGAAAACCTCAGGATTTCGGGGACTCACAGTAGATAATCGAATGAATTTGAGTTAGAGTTTAAGAATTTGTGTTCGAATATGTTAATACCCGATTAATGGAGTTATGATGTTTAATCTTTCGAATTAAAACCATTACTAGAGTCGGTTGGATGATTAGAATAGAAACCCTATGGTTTTAGGATTAATCGGGTTCGAATTTGTGATCAATTGGGAAGTTTGCTTCGGCTATAGTAAGAAATAGGGAATCTGGCTAAGTAAAGCTTAAAACAATTAATTTATGAAGTCTGTTGCGATACCCTAGCGGGCTGAGTTGGTAGAGCGTGTGTGTTGTTATCAGGAGGTCGCGGGTTCGAGCCATGGAGTGGCCGGGTTTTTTGGAAAAAATACCATTTTAAGTATTTTTGTAATATATTTCGCATACGAACTCCGTTTTAACCCGTTCGAGTTGCGTTGGAAACGTAACGAGAATACGAACGCATTAGAGTAATAAAATTCATATTTTAATTCGAAAACGAAATCGCGTATCATTACGTTTATTTAAATAAAATCGTATGTGATTTTATTTAAACGATTTCAAGGTCACGCGTATTTGCGTATGCACATTTCCAACACTTTAGCACACGTGTGTTAACACGTATGTGATTTCAAGCACAAAACGACATTCCGAATAACTTTTGGTTATTGTTTAAACCACAGATTCTTCGTAGAGGATTTCTACGCAAGTTCACAAGTATTTGATCATTCTGCTAAAATCAAAGGTGCGTACACGGCCCCTTTCTTATTTTAAACTATTTTGGGGGAGAAAACATGTGCAACAAACTATTTTTAGATACATATCACTTGCATGAGTTAGCTGTTTACATTATGTGACAACATAGCAATTGAAAGCCCTTACACACCTCGAACCGTTTAGTTTGCCGTAGAGCAAAGCGTGGTAGTTGGAAATAGATCTATTAGGTTTGACAAACCTCACCTGGTAGATGGGATCTACGCAGGTGTTTGACTGACCAAACACAATTTTACTATTGTTGTGCTAGACAATAGTGGCAAGGCAAAAACATGCTATAGCTTGGCAATTCGTCAGCTTCGGTGTCGACCACTTATGTAAATAGTTTATATGACTAGCTATCATGACTATGCATGTGTGATTATGTTATCTACAACTTGATATTCAAACTGTTGTTTTGAACATTGTGAATACTTAAAACCTGTGTTATGCACCAACCTTTGTGTTGACTTGATTTACATGTTTTCTCAGGACGCTAAGGTGCGCAATAGAGCTGGCATGGACTAGGAGATAGAGTCGCATGCATTTATTTCATTTCAGTGATTTGAATTTGAACATTTGAGTATTTTGTTTTGTAATTTTCATATTACAACTGTTACTGGTTTTTAAACGCTTCCGCAACTTTTGAAAACTCTGATGTTATGTTTTAAAGACCAAAGTATGTTTTGAAATTCATATAGAGGTCTTCGCTATGTCTAATGATCTGAGATCCTGGTTTGTCACGTTCCCAAACGGTATGATTCCGTTAGTTGGAAATTGGGGGTGTGACAAACAGCTACCGAGGAACTACTCGCTTTACCAGCACCAGACGTACACTCGGAGTTGGGTAACTTCGAAGGTATTTCATTCTAAACTTGTGTAATTGAGTTATGTATAATGTTATAATTATATATATTATGTTGTGAGTTAGTAGAATAATTTAAGATAAACATAGATTAATTAAGTTCCAACTAGATAATAGGAGTTAGGATAATTATTACCTATGCTTTGTTCGAGAACCATTACCTCAGAAGAGATAGATTCAGAGAACCTAGTAGGAAATCCTTAAACTAATTGAGATTAGTTTGTTCTTAAATGAGCTAGTCTTAACTACCAGGAAAGCTACTGATATAATCCTCGATATTTTACCGGTAATCTTTCCTTACACATCAGATAGAGTTCCATAACAACCATATGACTATTATAATATTCACTTTGGATATATAAAAGGATTATCACTTTCCAAGTGGTAAGGATACCAAATTGAGTGGGTATATTGTAAGGTCAAGCCTAGGACTCAACTGAATTAGAGTTTAATATATCATAAAACTCTAGTCCTATTCATATTGAGAAGAAAGGTATCATAGAACATCATTGAGATCATAACCAGTTTCATCCTTAGATCAATAAGTTAGTTATTACAAATGAAAATTGAGGATCAACCTGAACAACTGTGATGAGACAGTGATTCGCTTACATTAACGATTGAGGGAGACTTAACATCAGATCCACAAGTCTTGGACATAGAAGTCTAAGATAACCCTAGGATCTAAACCCTAGACATCCTTATGAAGGGGACGTTTAGTTGTTTTGACGATAGTGTAATTGGAGATTTAATACAAGAACCGTAGGACTAAATCATGTAGTGGAGCTAATGAAATTCACATGACGTGATCATGATGGATTAAATTCATGGGTAGTCATAAAGTGGTGGCTCGGCATTAGCTGAACCAGGTTGGCAAAATTGCTAGCATCCTGGATTGGGTAATGTGAGACATCTATTGGTGTAGCAAAGACAATGAGGAATAACACGTGGAACAAGGATTACAGTGAGATTGCGCAAGTCAAATGATATGCAAGTAGGAAAAAGGTTATTGTGCATCACTTTTAAAGAGATGCATGGGTTTACCTCATAGGTAAATCTTTACCCTAATCATGACAAAGCTACCTTACTTTTAGCTAGTTTCCTCAAACAACTAAAACACACACCAAGATTCTGGAAACGGATCTATAGGTGATGTGTCGGGTATAAGGTCGTTCAGGCATGATCTAGGACATGTTATAGGTGGCCTAGAGGTCGAGATCAAACGACCGAGATCTAGAGATGTGAGAACAACATGAGACATTTCTAAGGGCATAGGAACTAATAGCTATGGTTAAATCACCAAGTTTCAATCCTATACTCCCAGTTGATACAAGAACATACAGGTACATAGTACCTGCATGATCAAGCCCGCACACATTTTCCATGACATAAAGGAATTGTGATAGGAACCACGCAAGTAGATCATCCACAATTGAAAACATTTTATGAGTTATCGAAGGATCTCGATCTTCTTACTAGAATACTCGGTCAACTCCTAAACTTTACAGAAATTTCCGAAATCCTTCGGGATTTATAGGAACTGCAAAGTCAATTGATATTCAAAGAGGAGTGGTCTAGACAATTGAGAAACATAAATCCTCAATTAATGTGAAGTAAGTTGATTCTATCACTATCTGTGAAAACGGAATTGAAATTATTATCTCACATTCATAATACTCTAGCTATCATAATAGCACTAACAGAGTATTCGCATTGGAACATCGCATGTTTAAGGAGAACACCAGAACCTCTAAAGTTATTGGAACAACTCGAAATACCACAACAAAAGTGTACATGAACAGCTACGGATTTTAAATGCCAAGCTACCTCTCACTTCCAGCAGATCTGATGTTTATTGGGCCACCATAAACAGTTGGATCAGGTCTGCTCACTTCTTCTATATATACACAAAGTCTATGCTCGTTGAGGAGAAGTAAGTTATCAAGGAACTACACTTTATCATGGAACCATGAAAGTTACGGATCGTACAGTCAAGAGAATGAAAACGAAACCGTAATCCTTTGCGAAGGTTCAATGAAACTCCAAACGCAACTCCGAGTTAGCTTGGAGGCGTGAGGAACATATTAGGTCAAAACATCTCCACCTATATATAGAAAAAGTAGTACCCGACAATGATGCTTAAATTTCGGGACGAAATTTCTTTAACAAAGAGAGACTATGACAACTAGTACCTGACCGTCCGGCAAATCCGTACGGTGTTTCTACTTACACCTAAAACTATGCGTGGAAATTATGTGATGAACAGTATGTGACAACAAATTAGTGGAAACAATTAACAGCTGTGTATATTTCAATGAGAAGTGAAATATAAATATACATCAATACAATGTAAATAACAGTTGTATGGGTTTAAGTGAAAACTTAAATACAGTAAATACAACAATTCAAGTGAAGCAACAGGGTGAGAATAAATAACGAAAACATGTCGGTTGCGATCTGCTCTTCACAAATTACAAAAATCAGATGGCCGATAATGCAATGAGCAAACAAGTGTGATTATGTGCAATCAGGTGTGTTAGTTGAGTCCGTCTGTGAGAATGTCCAATGCAAAACAATAACTCAGTATCATATACGAATAATAAACAGCGTGTTTGCATGGGTGACGATTCACACAAACATATCTGTGGGTTTAACATTCTGAACGATAACTGATAAGTAGAAAACCAAATCAGAAAGTGAGACGTACGATCGTATTCGTACAGCTAGCGCTCTGTACGAAAACCCGCGTAAGTGACGTTTTCTGACAAAACGGTGAAAACAAACAATCTCGATCGTTAAAATAATAATAATAAGATAAAAATAATATATTTTAAGAAACTAGCACCGAAACCTTAATTTATAACCTCAATTTGGTGAAACAACATGTAATCCTTGTTTCGTAACGAAATAATAAGGTTTAACGGTCAAATCGTGATCGACACAGTAAAAATAGGTAAATTTAATAATTTACGTTTTACAATTTTGAAACTCAACAAAACAATCCAAGAAAACTAAATCCCACGTTTAATTAGTTGTTGCGTAACTGTAAAACACGCGTATTACGTTCCGGAAACGCGACTAAAACGAGAACAGAGCAACCGAAATGAACCCGAACTCACTCTGGGTATAAAAACCCCAAGAGAGTTCATCTTCCCTAATTATTTCCCCACTCTGTCTCTCTAAAACCCTAATCCCGGTTCTCTCTCTCTACAATTTTCAAACTTCAAACCTCAAGAACTCATTTGATTCTTGACGAAATCTCGCGTTCTCGGTGCTTAAACGAAGCTCTCATCACCCTCTACACGAAAGTACAACAGATCGGGGGTAGAATTAGCCAGATCCTAGGTAATCTGAGCTAAATGTTGCGAAAAATCAGGGTTTTGTGTACCTTGTTCGAAACCCATAACCTGACCACCTTTAATCTCCTCACTCGAGCTCTAAAGATGGTTCCCACCTGCACCGCCACTGAAAAGTCCTCATGAGACTCATGTGGAGCCTCAAAGGAACACTTGGGGCTGCGGCCTGTAGCCCGGCCGAAAGGCCAAGGGCCGAATAGGGGAGGGGACTGAGTGAAACGGCCGAATGACCAGAGACCGAAGTACCTGCCACTGATTCGGTCGGGCATTCTCCATTCGCATGTCTTTGATTCGGTCAGGATTCATTTGGAGGGGCATTAACCGTATGAAGCCACTCACCTCTTCATTCGGCCAAATGTCAAAGTCACCCACACCAGCTACATTCGTCAAAGCCCTTGCATGGGCCAAGACTCATTCGACGTGGACATCTTCCTCCAGCCCATGTTGACTGTTAGGACCCATTTGACCCATAATCCTGGTTCGGCCCACATGAATGAAATTGAAATCAACATTTTAAACAACCCCATTATAACCCATGCATGGTTATGAAAATTTTAACCTAATGTTACAAGGTGGTGGGATTTTGGTTAAACGAAAATATTTAAGCCTAACATTTTAAGTTACTACAAGGATGGTGACATAGTTAATTGTTAAATATGTAGCATCTAAATTTTGTATGATGTATTTGTGACATCCAGTACCGGATCGTTCGGCAAGTCCGTACGGTATGTGTACTTTCACTATTTACTGTGCGTAAATACAATGCATGAACAGTGTTTGTGATAACATGCAACAGTTGTACATATTTAAGTGAAAACTTTAATACCGTAAGTACAACTCAGAATAAACAATAGTTGTATGTATTTAGGTGAAAACTTAAGTACAGTTGATACAACGAATCAAGAGAAACAACAATGTACAAGTAAACAGCAAGAACATATCGGTTGCAATCTGATATCCATAGATGACAGGAATCAGATGGCCGATAACTCAGTATGAAAACAGTGTGAATTCAAGGAAAACAATGTGAAAACAGAAAGTTTAGTTGAGTCCGTCAGTGAGGAAACACAATTCTGAACACTATTGTAGTGTTGTTTCAGAATAACGAACTGACAGTGTGTTTGCATGGGTGACGATTCACACAAACATATCTGTGAGTTTGAAGTTCTGAAATAATGACTGAAAAGTAGAAAACAAAAGTCAGAAAGCAAAACCATCGTCGTGTTCGATCGGGTGACGATTTGAACGAATACGCGCGAAGGTGACGCAATCTGACGAAACGTTTAAAATAAACGAATTCAATGAAATAATTTAAGAGAAACATAATATTTTATGTTTTACAATTTTGAAACTCGTCGAAACAATTCTGGAAGAATCATTTATTTAAACTTCGAAAACTACGTGCGTAACGTTCCGGAAACGCCACGAATACGCGAACCGAGCAACCGAAAAGAACCCGAACTCACCCGGGGTATAAAAACCGTAAATGAGTTCATCTTCCTCATTTAACACCCTCCTCTCTCTCTCTCTAGAACTCAAATCTCGGCTCTCTCTCTCTAAGAATTTTGAATTTCAAACCTCCATATCTCACTCAATACTAGACCAAATCACTCCATCTTTGGACCAAATCGAAGCTCTTGACCTCTACTACATGAAAGTACAAAGGATCTGCTCGAAAAAAACCTGAAACGAGGTAATCTAAGCATGAAAAGTAACGATTTTAGGGTTTTCAACCCTTTTTGTGTAAACCCAACCCTAACCGGTTCTAAACCTATTTCCTTCAACCCTTACATGCTCAAAACTAGTTCTGATACACACCATCACATAAACCATCATGGATCTTAGCTTGGAATTTGGTTGAGCACTGATGGTCTATCTACACCACCAGCCTGCCGAAGGGACCCATTCGGCCGAATGGCCATGGGCCTGCTGATTCAACCCACGACCAAGGCAGCCTCATTCGAGCCCCACCAGCATATGGACCTCATTCGGTCGGCAAGGGTCATTCACCCCTTAACTATTCGACCCTCAACTCCATTCGGCCGAAGGCCACTTCATTCGGTTCATAGACAAGTTCCATTCGACCCCCACACTTCTTCAACCGAAAATTCAGCCACACCCAGCTCATACGGCGCAAACTATTACTTCGGCCCATGTGACCCTTTTGGTCTAAGTACCATCCGACTCAACTAAACTGATTAGGCCCAATTGACTTAGTTGGCCCATGATGGTTAATATGGCCCACAATACTTTCGGTCCATGTTTGGTGTTGGCCCAAGAGTGATGGAATTCGGCCCAACATTAGGATACGGCCCACACAACTAGTTAGGTCGAAACCTAATTCCACATTCGGCCCATGTTGTTCAATTCAGTCTACATAACTACACATGTAAACAAACATCTTGAAACCACTACAATGAACCACATGCATGGGGTTTGTAATCTAATACTACAATGATGGTGAAGGGATTACGAAACAATAATGAAACAAGTTATTTCCATAACCACGTGTAAAGCTTTATAGTGTAAACTCAAGTTTTATACTTAGAAGCTGTTGAAACATAAACTTTTATAAAATGGCATGGTTTCTTACAACAAAGTAACAACCTATTTCAAGCCTAGTAATGGCAACAGGTTAGATTCGACATACAATACGAAGACATGTCATAGTAACAAATTAAAAAGGGTAAGTATTATCAAAATGGGTTAAGTGTGAGTATAATCCATTACAATATGACAAGGTTCAAAGCAATATGACAAGGTTCAAAGCAAGTTAAACATAAAACAAGTAATAAGATGTCCTAAGTAATCTAAATGGGTTAAGTGTGAGTATAATCCATCATAAGTGAACCAAGGCCGATTGCTAACCAAGACCTACGAGTGTTAGCCAAATTTAAGGTTAACACATACACACATAAACACCTATAACTTACATTTATGGTTTACAAACAACGTGAAATTAATACAGGATCGTGAAAACTACATCAAGAACAACAACGAGCGCGTGCATTTCTTGTTTGTACTTAGTTAACTACCACAACCACAAGGTGAGTTCATATGCCCCTTTCTAATCTTCTGATTTTAATTTCGGGCTTAGAAACATGCTAACTCTTTTAATTATTTAAAAGTTTTAGTATTTTATTACAATCATCAGGTGATATAGATAATACTGATTTTATCTTAATTATCATATTATGACCTGATTATATAATTATGTGTGCTTGTGTGTGAAATAACATTTAAAGCATAACAAGAACAATATCATGAAAACATAACTTCATGACACTAACTCATCAAAATGAATGACACAATGCATCCAAGCTAGATCTCACAACAACAAGCTTATAACACTAAGACAACAAGAATGATAATCATGATAACGGAACTTCATGATGATATTATCATTCACTACATTTATTAACACTGTGTAATAAGACGAGATCTTATTTCCCCATGTTAAGAACATTGAGTACACATAACATTCACACAACATGAGGACAATCACTGGGGATATCAAAGTTGAGAATCATGATAACATGGTTTCAAGATATCACCCTTCACATGAGCCAACATTGTATGATAAGATGAGATCTTATGCATCAATATTAAAGACTAGAGATCATAGCATTGTGTTCATTTTATTTTGATGAAAACCATGCAACATTTCAAGGATGATGTCCAGATAACATAATTTCCTGATATCATCCAATCACTAAAATAACATAAGTGTATAGGATTTGATCTTATGACACTTCGTTATTTCCAGCAAGATAACAAGGTGATAACATGAAACAAACACAAATGAGAACATGAATGATGATCATGTCCACATGACTTCATGACATCATTCACCACCTGAACTAGCTAAGTGTAGTAAGACTAGTTCTTACCACACTGTAGTTACAACCAGGTGAAGGCTATGGTTTAACAAGAATGATAATCATGATAATGTAGCTTCATGATAACAACATCATTCGCACAGCTGTTGGCATCGTGTAAAAAGACAAGTTCTTATAACGCCTTGCTAAAAACCACGGGAACACATAATACTGAGAACCGATGACAACAACTAATTACTATTATGACTGTTAGCATTATATCACATCAATCATGTGCCATGTATTCAAGTTTAACATCGTAAGTCCCTCCATAACGAATCGTTTACTAGTTAGTTTGACGTGACTAAACCGACGATAGCATAGTGGTACCATAGGTTTGACAAACCTCCGACAGGTAGGGGCGGTATGTTGATCGTATTACCATTTGGCAGGTAACGTACGATCGGTGACAGGGCTACAAAAGTCAGTGTCTGGTAAGCGACACATGGTGGAATTAATCTACAGAAACTAATTGTAATTATTCCTGCTGTTTTATTGACTGGTAGACTGAGGAATTGATTTTGTATCATGTCACATTACTAATAGTACTTTCGTTGAAGGCTATGAGAATACCAAAGTGATAGAGGTAAATCAGATGCATTGTGATCTGATTGCGTGAGGATCACAATGGATTTCTTTTAGGCTCTAAGCACTTCAAGACGAGAACAATATCAATAGGTTAGTTAACGTTTCTACTATTAGTAGTGACTAACAGTTAACCTCACAACGAGAGAATAATAACAAGGGTAAGATTGGATCAATCTATTTTCCTTAAAACACTGAGGGTTTATCAATACTTCGGTTTTGATAATTTAACATCCTCACATTCTATTATTCTACATATATCAGATTGCGTGAAACGGAACACACATGAATACATATGGGTAGAACATCAAATGGGTTGAGCACATGTGAGAAAGAAATGGATATCTTTAGTTGTATTACAAGTTGTGTCGAATTCAGTTGAGCATGTGGTGGGATGGCGTCTGGGCGGGTTCTTTTCGTATGCCCTATATATAAGCATGCTTAGTAGGATGAAACATTACTTGTACATATAACTATGGGGAGGCCATTTTGTGAGACGGATGAATCAAACAATAACAAGAATCTTGTATTACATTGTGATTGTGAATGTAACAAATCCATGGTTTTCAATTCCTAAACTTATGAACTCACCAACCTAGTGTTGACTTGGTTTAAATGCATGTTCTTCTCAGGTGACGAAAAGGTTTAGTCACCAGACTCAGGATGCATTAGCTAGTTGACTTATATAATGGACCTAGCTACATTTTGTGTGAATAACTTTTGATGACATATTTTGGTGAATCACTTTTGTAAATCCTGTGAAATACAAGATAGAAAACTCAGTGATTACTTCGAATGGATTTACTTAGTTAAATTATGAACATGACAGTGTAATTTAACTTTGTAATTTTATATCAATGCCATATTAGCATTTCTCATTTATATATCATGTGCCATGTAAACAATCTGATTATTATGATTATCAAACTATATCACGCCTCGAGAACCTTCCGCCCGACGGGAAAGTCGATCCAGCCCGCTGGCTTGGGGTATGACAATTATTCCTTGTTATCATTAGGAAAGACCTTAGTTTGTTGCCACATGATGATATCATATTAACTTCTTCTTTGTTAAACTCTATACTTGGTTCATAATTTCCCCCAAAGTTGATTGTACATGATGAAACACTAATCTTATTCCCAGGCACACACATACGCCATGCATGTAAGGATGGCCGACTCAACCCACGCACAAACAACTCAACCCGAATCCATTTGATCGAACAACCATGGGCCGAATGAGGTGTTGGACCGAAGTTGGTTAGCCGAAGGGACTTGAGCCGCATGGGCCTTAGCCGAAACTACTTGACTGATCGAATTGGGTCCTTGGGCCGACCGAACCAACATAGCCTACGAAGGAAAGGTGGGCAGAAGGAGTATTCTGGGCCGACCGAAAGGGTATTGGGCCGACAGAATGAGCAGGCCGACCGAAGGAAGGCTGTGTTGACTGAAATCCCGTTCGGCTGGTCAAGATTTCCATGGGTGCAGCTCCCCTAAATCGAAGTTTAAGGCTGGATTGTAGTATCCCCTTTGTTCCAACATGATTAGTGGTGTGGGTGTAGTTTCCCTAAGATTTTAAGGTGTTTTAACCGGTTTCTAGGTAGGTTCAAACTAGGGTTTTTGAAACTCCAAAATCGAACAAGGATCATTGATTTTCCTCAAATCAGTTGGTTACAAGCTTAGATCTACTGTACTTTCGTGTTCTACCAGTTGTAATGGTCGTTTGGACTCCTAAAACACACGATTTCATGAAGAAATGAGAGAGTTGTGGTGTGAGATCCTAGAGAGAGAAAGTAGAGAGTGGAACGAATTTGGGATGAAAATTCTTGTTGGTGGTGGTGGTTGTGGCATTGAATGCCATCATAAATGAGTTCAACTTACCCGGTTACGTTCGGGTACGTTCGGTTTCGCTCGGTTTCGCGTAAAACGTCGGATTTCCTTCATTTTCGTAACGAAACGTTATGGTTTTAAAAACAATTTTTATAAATTTATTTTAGGTGGTAATTCCTAGTAAATTAACTAAATATCTTTTGTTTATTTAAATTTTCAAAGTATTTAATTTACTGTTTCAAATCGAATCGTATAGCCGTCGCGCGTATTCGTTCGAATCGTCACCCGTACGAATACGACGATAAGTACACTTTTCAATATGGTTTTCTAATTATTGGGCATCATTCAGAACGTTAAACTTTCAGATATATTCGTACAGATCGTCACCTATACGAATAATCCGTCGATTTAGCATTCACGTAACGACATCCGTTGTTGTTTTGTTCTGTAAAGCCTCACATACGTTTATACATAATAGAATCCTAACTAACAATCACATGATGGTTCTATATCGCCAGATAATTATCTAACTAATGAACGATGTTTCTGAGTTTTGTTTCCCTGAAATGATTCTTAATTTTGTTCTTTGATAACATGAAATGATAATGATACATGATATGAATATGACAAACACTGAAATACGTCGTTTGTACCTGATTACTGTTCATGTTACTATTGAGATCACTGTTCCGGTAACGGTTCCGGCACTGATGTTACATTCTCCCATTGTTAGAGAAATTTCGTCTCCAAATTAAAGAATCGTTATCCGGTACGTCTTCCTTTGCAAACTGTTGGGGATACTTGGACTTCATGTGATCTTCGCGTTCCCAAGTAGAATCAGGTCTACGCTTTGAGTTCCAACGAACCTTTACAATCGGAATACGGCTTCGCCTTAGTTGCTTAACTTTGCGATCCATAATCACCAAAGGTTCCTCGATAAAATGTAACTGTTCGTCCACTTGAATCTCTTCAATTGGTATGACGAGTAATTCGTCAGCTTAGCATTTCTTTAATTTGGAGACGTGAAACACGTCATGCACACCACTGAGTTCATCTGGTAATCTCAGTCTATACGCCACAGGACCAATATGTTCGATAATCTCGAACGGTCCCACGTATCGTGGTGCTAACTTGCCTTTCTTTTCAAAACGAACCACAACTTTCCATGGAGATACCTTTAACATGACACGGTCTCCCACTTGAAATTCCAACGGCTTGCCAGTTTATTGGCATAGCTCTTTTGTCCGCTCCTTGTCGCTTGTAACCTTTGTTGAATCTGGGCAATCTTGTCGGTAGTTTCCTGAATAAGCTCTGGCCCAGTTATACGATTATCTCCCACATCAGTCCAACAGATCGGTCACCGACTTTTTTGACCATAAAGAGCCTCGAATGGGGCACATCTGATACTGCTGTGGTAACTGTTGTTGTAGGAGAATTCGATCAGTGGCAAATGAGAGTCCCAACTTCCACCGAAATCTAACACACAAGTTCTTAACATGTCCTCCAGGGTCTGAATCGTACGTTCGCTTTGACCGTCCGTTTGTGGGTGGTAAGCTGTACTCAAATTTAAGTGTGTCCCTAAATATTTCTGTAATTATTGCCAGAACCTTGATGTGAATATGCTGTCTCTATCCGAAATGATAGACAATGGCACACCGTGACGTACCACTATCTCGTTTATGTACAGTCTCGCCATCCTATCCATCGAGAAGGTCTCACGCATTGGCAAGAAGTGTGCAGATTCTGTCAAACGATCAATGATAACCCAAATCATATCATGACCACTGGATGTGCGGGGTATCTTGGTAACGAAATCCATAGCTATTTGTCCCACTTCCAAAGCTGAATCTCAGGTTGTTCTAGTAAACATGATGGCTACTGGTGTTCCGCCTTTACTTTAGCACAAGTAAGGCATCGACCGATATACTCGGCTATGTCTTTCTTCATTCCCGACCACCAATAAAATCCCCTTAAGTCTTGGTACATTTTATCAGCGCCCGGATGCACAGAATACATGGTCTTGTGTGCTTCATCAAATATAATTCTTCTCAATTCTTCTACCGCCGGAATGCATATATGATCCTGGTAGTAGATAACTCCATCAGGCTTTGTTTCAAACTGTTTCTGTAACATCAGTGCCGGAACGGTAGCCGGAACAGTGACTTATACAGTAGATCAGGTACGAACTATGTATATTACATGTGTATTATATAATTTCATGATTAATACGAAACTATTACAAATCTATTTCAGAATCATATCATAAATTCATGGTTTAACAGTAAGAATCTTATTTGACAACACAGAACTATTATGTGAATTGTAGGTAGGATTTTATTATGTATAAACGTATGTAAGATTGTACGAAACAAACGATAACGGATGTCATTACGCGAATGTTGAACTAACGGAGTATTCGTGTGAGTGACGATTCACACGAATATATCGGTGAGTTTAACGTTCTGAATGACGTCCAATAATTAGAAAATCAAATCGAAAAGTATACTTGTCGTCGTATCCGTACGGGTAACGATCCGAACAAATACGCGCGAAAACCGTACAATTCGATTAAACAGTAAAATTAAACGTTTTTGAAATGCTAAAAATAAATAAAAGATATCTAGTGAATTTATTAGGAATTGCAACCTAAAAAATTTAGAAAACCTTATTTTAAAAGATCGTAATGTTTTGTTACGAGAAAAACCGAAACCGACGCGTTTGCGTAAAACCGAGCGAAACCAAGCGAACCCGAACATTCCCTAATGTTTAAAAACACACTAAATGCCATTTGAATTGTCATAAAAACCGTTCTCTCTCTCCAAAACCGTTCATCTCTCTGTCTCTCTCCCTTTCCTCTCACTAAAACATCCATATCTCTCTCAAATCTGCACCAAATTTGGTGTTTTTGGTGTCCAAAAGACCATAGAAACGCGTAGATCGTGAAGAGATGAAAAAATAGAGCTTTGAATGGCCAAAAACGAGGTAGAAATGAGTGAGAAGTCACTAATTACTGAAACATATACTATTCATCATCTTCTTTGACCCAAGTGAACATTTCAGCTCATTTCTGACCTTTAAACCTCTAGGACCTGCACTAAATCAACTTGGGGAGCTAAGGAACAACCTAGATTGAAGAATTGGGGGCTGGAAGTCGAGCTGAAACATCGAATGTGAGGTAAAACCGAACAAAAAGTACCTTTTTTTCCTTCATGGATACTGTTCCAACCAGGTGAGTTTTAAACCGTTTTTAGCACTTCAAATCAGTTAGGATTCGCACAAAAACTACTTAGGAACTCTTAGGTCATGAAGGGACAATGATTCCAAGCTTTGAATCATCAAAAACGGACTAAAAACGAGCTCAAACGAGCTGATTTTGGTCGCTGTCGTGAAGTTGTTGCTGTTCCGATAACAGCAGCGATTTCAGCTCGTTTCAGACCCCTTAAAGCCTTATAAATTTCACTAATTTGGTCTAGGAACTCATGGAACATCAAGGGTTAAAGATTAGAAGGGATGGGAATGGTTAGAACTTGGCTAAGGGGCTGAATCGATGGTCATAAGGGCTGTGAACAAGGGAACTATCGAACCTGCTGTATCGATGGGATTTGGGGCTGCTGTGTTTCATCATTTGAGCTGGGACAGGGCTGTCGATATTGAGTTAGGGGTTGTTGATACTAAATCTTAGTGTAATGTAACTAGTCTGAGATTGGAACCAATTTAATCCTTTGAGAAACGAACTCGTGAGGATGGTTAGAACATGGGTATGTCGGGTAAGGAACCATTTGGGTTTCCATTGGTGTTAACCAATTTGGAACGCTACCAATACTAAGTTTTCTTTAACACAAAAGCTTTCTCAACTCTTCCAATCTATAAACATATGTTTTAACAACCAATTGGCATTATAACCCTTGAATTTGTTAAGTAAAACCATGGGATTAATATGTTAATACCGATAATGGTTCAAAGTGAACATTTGGGGTGTTAACTGATTTCAAAATTATTGATACTAAGGATTTTCAATACAAAAGATATCTTACATTCTTCAAACATATAAACATGGTTTTTATGAAGTCAATGGGATTGAAACACTTGGGATTTCAATAATCAAAACAAAGAGACATGATAAGTTATGTTAAGTTAAAAAGGGTTGTTACATGGCTATAGGTTTCAAAAGAACTAAAGAATGATAAGGTAAGATCAATGGGAATTCAATGAGACAAACTAAGTATGGGTTGTTTGACCTTATGTTGTCAACATGCAACCCATAGCAAATTCATGGCATGGTTAAACAACTGAGAATATTCAAATAGAATGACTTTAATTAATAGCTAATTGTTATATTTTTATAAATGTCGTTGGTTTTCTTTAAAGTTTATATAGTTATGAAAGTTAGTTTTATTATAATTGATTGGGATTTGGTTGTAAAATAGACAATATAAATTGTCAGGATTTGGACTAAAAACAAAGGAAACTCTGTCCGATTTTCGTAAAATTTAAAAGTAAGTTGTTATTAACTAATGGGTAAGGGATTTATAGAGGGTATGTAAGATAGAATAATTCAAGGAAATCTTAGTAACTCATTAGCAAGTATATAGGGCACATAGTCGCACACCGAGACCTAAACCCTATATACGTTAACTATAAATACTTATAGTATTCGAATCGTAATAAATCAACACAGGTGCTGAATATAATTAATTTAAAACAAATGAGAGCGCATTGTTTTCTTGGTTGAAAGATAAGAGCTACAACACAGGTGAGTTCATTGCCCCTTTTCTAAACATTTTTGTTTTACAAACGCGGGGCTGAGAAGCATGCGTAAATTATTTTCCTTGGATTATATTTACTTCAATGCTTTTACTTCATATATGTTCTAGAAGTATAATTATTGGCCTAGATTTTGTCTAGGTGGGTTGTTTATTCACCAAGAATAGACAACTGTTTCAAAACAAAGCACTATTTTCAGTTGTGTGTTTTCAAAGAACTAACGAGCTAAAACAAAGAACTATTTTCGGTGGTATGATTTCAAAGAACTAAAGATCTATTTCAAAGAACTATATAAAACGATCTATTTTCAGAGGAATTTCTGGGAAATATTCAAAGATAGCATGTGCCAAAGAACTAACGATCTATACGAAAAGAACGAACATGGATGATCTAGACGAACTATAAAATCCTATACAACAAAAGATATCCTAGCTAGACTGATTGATTATAGGTCTCATATTTGATGATATTTACAGATTTCCTCAACTACTAAGAACCTTGATTGCTAAACTAGTCTACTCGAGTATGACCAAGGCCCAATCATTAGGTCTTAGATTTTATTTAAATGTTTAGTTATTCATTTATTTAAGAATTTAATTTAATTGTTTACACAAATGCTATGGTTGATCATGTTGTGTGATGACTTTGAAAAATCAGGAGAAGGTCCACATTTTGATGAACTAACGGAACAGGTGTGATAATGAAAGAAGGGAATGAAACGCTTAATTATCAACAACAACAATATCATATGATGTCCGGTATGTGGTGGGACGGTGGCTGTGTTGGCGGTAAGCTGGCCCTACATATGCCCTATATATAAGCATACTTGGCTGGATAGGGTAGGGGTTGTTGGTGAGGTTTAGATTGTCACTCGCCAGGTTGTTCAATTCATTTTCAAAAACAAAACTATATGAACTCACCAACCACGTGTTGACTTTATTTTTGCATGGCTTCTCACGTGACGAACATGTTAATTAAGAAGTTCGTGCTTTTGACTAGGATGCCCAGATAGCGGACCTAGCATTTTGGATGAGCATATTTTGATGATCATTATACATATTATTTTGTACATCTTGTGCATATACAAGATAGAAGATTTATGATGTCATTAGTAGATTTTCAATGTTACATTATGAACGATACTGATGTAATTTAACTTTGTAATTCTATTTCATTTAGTGCTTTCTCATTTCATATCATGTGTAATGTAACAATCTGATCACTCTGATTATCATACCGATATCGCACCCCAGGACCATTCCGCCCGACGGGACATTCGATCCGGCCCGCCGGCTCGGGGTGTGACATAATGGTATCAGAGCCATGGTCATAGAGAAACATATGTCATTTATTTAAACGGTTTGTGCTAGACTATAACCTAGGGACCCTTCATGTAGAGAACTTAGGTATTATGAACTTATTTGCATTATGTCCTCTACATTCGATCATTGCACTAACTGATGTTCTTTTGGTTTTTATAAGAATGCCGCCGAGAAGACCACCTCCTCTATTGCCTCCACCACCACCGCCACCTCCTCCTCCACCACACTCCACCTCCTGATCCGAATGCGACTCAAAATCTGGATCCTGCTAACATTGCCTTGGCAACCCTACTGAGCAGCCAGCTGACTAATCAGCTGAAAGAGGTGATCC
The DNA here is from genome assembly GCA_009363875.1 of Mikania micrantha. NCBI lineage: Eukaryota > Viridiplantae > Streptophyta > Magnoliopsida > Asterales > Asteraceae > Mikania > Mikania micrantha. Next base: position 53,711,067 of record CM018687.1, on the reverse strand, counting down.
CAGATATGATCAACCATATCTAGAAAAATAGCAACAACCCTGGAAATTCATCGGGGGAAGCAGTGGGAATACTGGCGGTGCATCTCATTACTCCTATAAGTCATTTGTAGTATTTAAGCCGCCCAGTTTCAGTGGGACTGAAGGAGCCGTTGGTCTAATCCAATGGATTGAAAAAAATGGAGACTACTCTGGACATTAGTAGCTGTCCAGAACATCACAAAGTTCGCTACTCTGCGGGATCTTTTAACAAGCGAGCTTTGACCTGTTGGAACTCGCAAATTCAGGCCAAGGGAAGGGAAGAAGCTATGGCGATGCCATGGGAGGAATTCAAGACATCGCTAAGAACTGAGTTTTGTCCCAAGAATGAGCTACAGAGACTGGAAATCGAGCTATCAAACCATGTAATGAAGGGGGCAGATCACATGGGTTATACTACTCGTTATCACGAGTTGGTTGCATTGTTGCCAGATATGGTACCAACCCTGGAGAAACAGATTGACAGGTATGTATGTGGACTACCCGCATGCATACAAAATTTATGTAGACTAACTGACCTGATGGTAGCCTCTGGAACTCTGAAGAAAGAGGCCGACTCTGGCAAGCACAAAGAAGATTCATCCAAGAAACCTCATCATCACCACAAGAAGAAACAAAAGCTCATCAAGAACTACACGATGGCCACACCTCTCAACCAAGTAGCAGCTGCACCATAAAACCCTAACAGAAGACCCTACACTGGTATATATCCTCTGTGTGCCAAGTGTCAATTTCATCATGCTGCTAATACTCCCTGCAAGTAATGTACGGGATGTGGACGAAAGGGCCATTGGGTCCAACACTGCCGGATGACACCTAATCAAGCAGTCAACAATGCTGCTTTAGCTCTCCCTCCACCCAACAACCAGGACAAGGGTGGATGCTATAATTGTGGTGAAATTGGCCACTTTTCAAAGAACTGCCCGAAGAAAGCACAATCGGCAGTTCAAGGACCACGTGGAAGAGCTTTTGCGATAGGAGCTCCAGCTGCACGCCAAGACCCGAACGTCTTTGCTGGTACATTTCTCTTACATGACTATAATGCCTCTATTCTGTTTAACACTGGTGCAGATCAGAGTTTATCTCTGCCAATTTTGCATGCCAACTAGATTCTATTGAGGAACTATTAGATTCCCCTTACATCATAGAAGTAGCTAACGGAAAACAAATCACAGTTTGTATAGTTTACAGAAACTGCCCATCAACACTTAATGGTCATACATTTACCATCGATTTAACACTGATGGAGTTGGGTAGTTTCGACATCATTGTCGGGATGGATTGGCTGTCTCTCAATAGAGTGGAAGTCATCTGTTCTGAGAAGCTGATTCGAATTCCATTGATGAACGATCATATGCTGGAAGTTCGAGGGGATCAAGCAAAACGGAGTGTCAAAATCATATCTTGCATAAAGGCGCGTAAGTGTCTACAAAAGGAGTGTGTATAATTCCTGGCTCATGTGATGGATAAAGAGAAGGACAAGAAAAAGATTCAATATGTGCCGATAGTGAAAGAACATCCAGAAGTGTTTCCTGAAGGCCTACCAGGTCTGCCACCAACGCGGCCGGTAGAGTTCCGTATTGACTTAGTTCCTGGAGCAACTCTTGTTGCTAAATCTCCTTACAGTTAGCACCTTCAGAGATGCAGGAATTGTCGAATCATCTACATGTGTAACTTGATAAAGGTTACATCAGACTGTGCTACTTACCTTGGGGAGCTCCAGTTTACTTCGTGAAAAAGAAAGATGGATCTTTTCGAATGTGTATAGACTACCGAGAACAGAAAAAATTAACCATCAAGAATCGGTATCCATTAATGAGGGTTGATGATTTTTTTGACCAACTGCAAGGAGCACAATATTTCTCAAAGGTTGATTTACGGTCCGGATATCATCAACTCAGGGTGCAAGACGAAGACATACCAAAGATGGCGTTCCGAACCAAATATGGGCATTACGAGTTTCTAGTGATGCCTTTCGGATTGACTAACGCACCAGCGGTTTTCATGGACCTTATGAACCAAATGTGCAAGCCATATCTGGATCAGTTTGTCATTGTCTTTATTGATGACATACTGATTTATTCCAAGATCAAAGCAGATCACGAGCAACATCTCAGGATGATCTTGGAGCTGTTAAAGAAAGAACAACTGTATGCTAAATTCTCTAAGTGTGAATTTTGGCTGAGAGAAGTTCAATTTCTGGGTCATGTAATCAACAGTAAAGGAATACATGTAGACCTTGCCAATATCGAGGCAATCAAGAACTGGGATGCTCCGAAGACACCGACGGAGATATGGGCTTTTCTGGGACTGGCAGGTTATTATAGAAGGTTTATCTCGAACTTTTCTAAGATAGCCTTGCCTCTCACCAAGTTATCTTAGAAAAGTGAACCGTTTGTTTGGGAGCAGAAACAAGAAGATGCCTTCCAAACATTGAAGCAGAAGTTATGTGATACCCCGATTTTATCTCTCCCAGAAGGCTGTGATGACTTTGTAGTATACTGTGATGCCTCCCATCTGGGACTCGGTTGTGTACTAATGCAACGAGACAAAGTTATCATGTATGCATCGAGACAGTTGAAGATTCATGAGAAGAACTACACTACTCGTTATCTAGAACTGGGAGCAGTGATATTCGCATTGAAGATCTGGAGACATTAATTATATGGCACTAAGTGTGCCATATTCACTGATCACAAAAGTCTACAGCATATCTTTGATCAGAAGGAACTCAACATGAGGCAAAGACGTTGGGTTGAGCTTCTGAATGATTATGACTGTGTGATCAAGTACCATCCGGGCAAGGCAAACGTGGTAGCTGATGCTTTGAGTCGGAAGGAACGGGTCAAACCCTTGCGCATCAGAGCAATGAGAATGACTGTGCAGACAAGTGAATGTGACAAGATTATACAAGCTCAACAAGAATCAGTGAAACGGGGTAATCAGAAGAAAGAACTTGATTGTGGAGCAGAACGACAGTTTGAGACAAAGCCAGATGGAGTTATCTACTATCAAGATCGTGTATGGATTCCTGCAGTGGGTGAATTGAGACAACTCATCTTTGATGAAGCACACAAGACCAAGTACTCCGTGCATCCGGGCACTGATAAAATGTACCAAGACTTAAGGGGATTTTATTGGTGGCTGGGAATGAAGAAGGACATAGCCGAGTACGTCGGTCGATGTCTTACATGTGCTAAAGTAAAGGCGAAACACCAGAAGCCGTTAGGGTTACTGGAACAGCCTGAAATTCCGCTCTGGAAGTAGGAACAAATAGCTAAGGATTTCATTACCAAGCTACCCCGCACTTCTAGTGGTCATGATACAATATGGATTATTGTCGATCGATTAACCAAATATGCTAACTTCTTGCCGATGCGTGAAACTTTCACGATGGATAAACTGGCGAGATTATACATTAATGAGATAGTGGTGCGTCATGGTGTGCCAGTGTCTATCATATCAGATCGATAGCATATTCACATCAAGATTTTGGCAGTCGTTGCAGAAGTCATTAGGGACGAATTTAAGCTTGAGTACAGCTTACCATCCACAAATGGACGGTCAAAGCGAATTGTCACACCCCCTGCGCCGCGTGCGGAATCCACGGCGCAGTGAGGATCGATGGTTGAATCATGCAAAAGTATTGAATAAGAACAACCACAATGTATTACTAGAGTTCACAATGTTTAGACATTGTTTACTTACAGACATTCAATCTATCTACCAAAAGAATGACAACTACAGACCCAAAATATAGTTTACAAAATAAGACTTCAAACAAGACAATTAAACCATCAGGATTTTAATGTGTTTCTAAATCCATCCTAGCATGTTTCTTTATCTTGTTCTATCTTAAACGGTCTCCTTAGTTGTCCTTTAGAATGTCTTAAACCTGATTACCTGAAACACGTGAAAAGTAACTGTCAACTATAAAAATAGTTGGTGAGAACAATAGGTTTAACATTTGTAAATAATGAATCTACATTGTAAGGCAGATGTATAAAACAATTAATGAAAATACATGGATGGTTGCAACCCAAACTAACATCAAGTATCTAAAACGTGTCCAAACAGTCATCAGACTGTTTGCTAGAAAACCAACATATAATCAAGTCCCAAACTACGTTTGGGGTTAGAAAATTTGTCAGCAACATTGATAAAACCATTCGTAACCAAATCCTGCAGTTGGCTTTTAAAACAAATTTAAAAGCTAACTCCAGAATTAGGTCTGCCCAATTGTGTCCGCTTTCCCTTGTTGTGATCACCCAGTACTAACGCTAAAAGATTATGTGTCCGCTTTCCCTTGTTGTGATCACCTAGTACTAACGCTAATGAATATGTAACTTGATGTATGTATAAGTTTGTTCACAACGATGAACACCATGTTTTTGAAATACTTGGATTTGAAACCTTTAATTGAATGCCTTGTTTGAATACCATGATTTGAAAACCTTGCTTGAATACCATGAATTGAAATCCCTTGATTGAATATCACTATGAAAACCATAGATTGAAAACCTTGTATTGGAACCCTTGATTGAATACCGAGAATAGTGCCTTGTGTAATAACAAGGCTTATAAAATATTATATTGTAAAAGCACAATTCCTATTAAAAGAGTTTATAAAACTATGTGTGTCTAACAGGTATAAAATAGTTTAGAGAAACTTTTATAAAACCTTTTAGTATAATATGTTTAACAGTTTATAAAATCCTTTAAGACAGTTGATAAATCCTTTAAAACAGCTGATGAATCCGTTGAATTTGTACAATGAACCTATAATGTTTGTAAAGTAGCATAAATTCTGTAAAATAAAGTATGATTGTAATGCGAGTAATTGATCACGTGTTCCACCCCAAAACAGTTGTAAAACAGTAAAAGAGGGGCTAAAGTTCTCACCTGTCTACAGTAGACTCTGAACTATAACAAATAGCAAGTAGCAAACAAGACTTCTAACGGGTTCCTATATCATTGTAATCATACATAATATATAAGATTTATGATTGTATAGACTTTGATTTATTTATTGTAATCATACATAAGATATAAGATTTATGATTTATGATTTAAGAATGTTCTGTGAATTTGAATATCATGATTGAGTCACTTGCTTGATAATTGATTCATGAAAAAGAATGTGTCATGTTCTTTTATGCACAACTTGTATGCATAAAAATAACAAGTGTTGATGAATTTGATACCCTTTTGTTAATCATGTATTCTAAAGATATGTTAAAATGTTTTAGCCCTTCATGTTTATGATTTGATCACTTTTACTCATAAGTTAAGTGATCAAGTTCATAATTATCGGGCCTATAGAACCTAAATTAGGCCAAGACACAATCCTATGAGACGAATGATTGGGCTAAACTTTATGGATGTGGGCCAATTATGGGTCTTGGTTAATTAGGCCGAATCACTACTGGGCCGCATCCAAGAAGTGGGCCGATTAACATTTTCTTGATCGGATGGGGGTGTTGGCCTACATGGTCTTGCATGGGCCAAGAACTTTGGGCTTAGAAGATTCGAAGGGGACGGCTTCCATTACAGCGAACCTTGAGGTTCATTTGAGGCCAAAGAATGGTTCGGCAGTAAGGCAAGCAACAAGGTTCGCCCATGTACAAAGGTTCGTGACCTAAGGGTTCGTAACTCATGCGTGTACTTTCCAGCGTATAGGTTCGTTCGGAATGCAGAGGGTTCGGCCATTTAATTGTCGCGAAGGTTCGTCTAAGATGAAGATGGGTTTGCCTGATGGCGTAGGTTCGTCCCATGCAAGGGTTCGGCCGAGAAGTTGAGGGTTCGGCCATGGCAGGTTCGCTATCCTGGAAGGTTCGTGGCACCTCTACTGGTTCGTTAATCCTAAGAGTTTGGCAATGTCATGGGGCATGGTTCGGCTGGTGAGTAATGGTTCGCAGCCTTGGGGTTCGCCATTAAAGGAAGGTTCGGCTCATAGGTGTTTAAGCATAGGTTCGTGGATGGCACAGCAACAGGGTTCGGCACTGGGCCACAAGGTTCACCTGACGTGTGGCCGTCCAGTGCAGGTTCGCCCGTCGAACCTATGATGGTTGTGCATCATCATCACCATTTCTTCAAGCACCCATGATCCTAACTTCGATCTACTGGTTGTGACTCGTGCTCAGAGGCTTGCGAAGGTGTTGTGTTGGTGAGAGTTATGTGTAAACCGGTTATCATCTTGGTTGAACAACACACAGATACAAAACCCTTATTTTCGAACATTCAAGCATCAATACCTTGTTTTTTGCCGGATGAAAGTTCAGATCAGTTGTACTTCTGTTTAGGGAATGTCGAGAGCTACGCGTGGACACCAAAAACACCCAATTCCGTCAAGAAACGAAGAAGATATTGAGATTTGAAGCTTGGATTTTAGTGAGAGAGAGGATTTCTGAAAATCTAGAGAGAGAGAGGGTTTGTGGCTGAAATAAATGAGGGAAAACACCTCATTTGGTGTTTATATACCTTCGTGGTATTCGGTTTCTTTTTATTTGCTCGGTTCGAGTTTTCGTCACGGTTCCGGCACTTTTACGCGATTTAAAATAAAATAGAATTGTTATTCTCATCATTTTGATGAGTTTCAAAATTGTAAAAATGTAAAATAATTATTTCACTTATTTTTACTCTTCGTGCGTTGCCAGATCGTTAAACAAATACAATTACATGTATACCCGCAATCGCGTACGTTTTTCGATCGTATTAATTATTTATTGACGTTTATTCGTAATTATAAGTTCAACATTCGTATCCTTATGGATCGTCACCCAAAACCATACTCAGTCGCGCTTACGTATTACGATTTTGTTTAATTAATTTGCTTGTCATACTATTCGTCTAAACACTAAGCACTAACACTATCCCATTACACCGAACGCAGTATATGTATAGGGCATACCCCAGAGTCCAGCTACCTGCCTTATCTGACGCCGTCCCACCACTGTTTCGATATAATACGATACTGTTCTTGCCTAGCGTAATCGACTGTAAATAAATAATACATACTTGTTCCTAATTAAAGAATTCCTATAACACACAAACACAATCATGAACATATGAATCACATTGACTGATTGGACATGAATACACATTGTTCTAACACTGTTTATGACTACCAAGATTAAATGTACAGATGTTACAGTCTCCCCTAGCTAAGGGAATTTCGTCCCGAAATTAACTAGCCGAAGGTACTGTAAAAAGATGAGGGTACTTAAGCTTCGTCTGGTCTTCACGTTCCCAGGTGAACTCAGCACCACATTTTCCCTCCCATCGTACCTTTACGATCGGGATACGGCTACGTTTAAGTTTCTTGACTCCATGATCCATGATTTCAACCGGACGTTCTATGAATTGTATGTTGTTTTGAATCTGAATGTCTTCTAGTGGAATCTGAACATCATGATCTGCCAAGCATTTCTTAAGGTTCGATACATGAAATGTATCGTGTACATTGCTTAGCTCCACCGGAAGTTTGAGTTTCTAGGCTACGGGACCAATCCGCTCCAGGATCTCAAAAGGTCCAACGTACCTTGGTGCAAGTTTCCCTTTCTTCCAAAATCGGACAACGCCTTTCTAGGGAGAAACTTTGAGTAAGACCCGGTCACCGACTTGAAACTCAAGCGGTTTCCGACGTCGATCGGCATAACTCTTTTGCCGATCTCGTGCGGCCTTAAGCCTTGATTGAATGATTTTGATATTGTCTGTTATTTCTTGAATAAGTTCAGGTCCTACGACCTGTGAGTCACCAACCTCGGTCCAACAGACCGGTGATCGGCACTTCCTACCATATAAAGCTTCAAATGGTGCACATTGAATGCTTGTATGGTAGCTGTTGTTTTACGAAAACTCGATGAGTGGAAGATGAGTATCCCAACTCCCACCGAAATCGATCACACAAGAACGAAGCATGTCCTCGAGTGTTTGGATAGTCCTTTCGCTTTGACCGTCAGTTTGGGGATGATACGCCGTGCTAAGATTAACACGGGTTCCCAAAGCCTTTTGCAATGTTTGCCAAAAGCGAGAAGTGAAACGACTATCACGATCAGAAATGATTGATGTTGGAGTACCATGACGAGCGATGATTTCGTTGATGTATAAAGTGGCAAACTTCTCCATCTTGTAATCCTCTCGGATCGGGAGAAAATGAGCAGATTTGGTGAGTCGATCAACGATCACCCAAATCGAATCGTAACCTCGCGGAGTTTTGGCAACTTAGTTATGAAATCCAAGGAAATTTGTTCCCATTTCAATTGGGGAATTTCAGGTTGTTGCAGAAGTCCTGAAGGCTTTTGATGTTCTGCTTTGACTTTGGAACATGTTACACATTTCCCCACATACAGTGCTATGTCTTTCTTCATTCCCGGCCACCAGTAAGATGTCTTCAAATCTTGGTACATCTTATCGGCTCCAGGATTAACTGAATATCGCAAATTATGAGCCTCATCACAGATGAGTGTGCGTAATTCTTCTAATTTTGGAATCCACATGCGACCGTTGAAGTATAAAACCCCATCAGCTCGAGGTTCTAGTTTACCCTCAACTCCGCAATCTAACTCTGTCTTCAGTTGATTGTCGATCACTACTTGTTGTTGTGCAATACGAATCAGGTCTTTCAAGTTTGGTTGTGTGTTAATTGACTGGTTCCTTACGACTAAGAGCATCCGCCAGCATATTGGCTTTACCCGGGTGATAACGAATCTCACAGTCATAATTGGTTAGAAGCTCAACCCAACGTTGTTGTCTCATGTTGAGTTCTTTCTGATTGAGAATGTGTTGTAGGCTCTTGTGGTCGGTATAGATGACACATTTAGTACCATAAAGGTAGTGCCTCCAAATTTTCAATGCAAAGACCACAGCCCCTAACTCAAGGTCATGAGTAGTATAATTCTTCTCGTGAACCTTAAGCTGTCTTGAAGCATATGCAATCACCTTGTCCCGTTGCATAAGTACACAACCGAGTCCAAGGTTTGAAGCATCGCAGTAGACAATAAAATCATCACTGCCTTCTGGAAGACTAAGAATAGGGTAGTTGCATAACTTCTGTTTAAGAAGTTGGAATGCCTCTTCTTGTTTCTGTCCCCATATGAACGCTTGACTTTTCTGGGTTAGTGTGGTAAGTGGCAAGGCGATCTTTGAAAAGTTCGCGATGAATCTTCTGTAATAGCCTGCCAAACCCAGAAATGAACGAATCTCTGTTGGAGTAGATGGGGTATTCCAGTTCTTAATCGCCTCGATCTTTGCTGGATCTACATGTATCCCGTCCTTGTTTATGACATGCCCTAAGAAGTGAACTTCTTTTAGCCAAAATTCACACTTTGAGAATTTAGCATAAAGCTGGTCCGCTCTTAGTAGCTCTAAGACTTTCTTCAGGTGATCCTCATGTTCTTGCTCTGTCTTGGAATAAATCAGTATATCATCAATGTAGACGATAACAAACTGATCTAAATTTGGTTTGCAGACTCGATTCAAAAAGTCCATGAACACTGCTGGTGCATTGGTCAGACTAAAAGGCATAACCACAAACTCGTAGTGTCCATATCGAGTCCTAAACGCAGTCGTTGGTATATCCTCATCATTTACTCTCAACTGATGATACCCGGATCGCAGATCAATTTTAGAAAAGCAAGTCGCTCCCTATAATTGATCAAACAGATCATCGATCCTAGGTAGAGGATATTTGTTCTTGATTGTCAACTTGTTTAGCTCACGATAATCAATGCACATACGAAATGAACCATCTTTCTTCTTGACAAAAAGAACAGGAGCTCCCCAAGGAGAGAAACTCGGTCTTATGAAACCGTTGTCTAGAAGTTCTTGGAGTTGACTAGACAGTTCCTGCATTTCAGACGGTGCTAATCGATATGATGACGTCGCCACTGGGTTTGCTCCAGGGACGAGATCGATTCTAAACTCCACTTGCCGAATCGGCGGTAATCCAGGCAAATCTTCTGGGAATACGTCTGGATAATCTCTGATGACCAGAACGTCTCCAACCGCTTTCTTCTCAGGTTTCTTCTCTACCACGTGAGCCAGGAACGCAAAATATTTCTTCTTCAGGTACTTCCTAGCCTTGATACACGACACAATCTTCAATCCGCGACAGGGTTTCTCACCGTAAACTTGTATCTTCTCGTCGGACGGTAAGGGAAGTCGAATAAGTTTCTCCGAGCATACCATCTCGGCGTGGTTTTTGGATAACCAATCCATTCCTACTACAACTTCGAAGCTTCTGAGTGTCATAGGAATGAGATCGATAAGGAAAAGATGATCGTTCAATCTCAATTCACAATCACGAATTATTGAGTTCACTAATATTGTCTTACCATTCGCTACTTCTACAGTGTAAGGAGCATCAAGCATAGATGGTTGTTTATTAAACAGTGAAGCAGTATTAGTAGAGACAAAAATTTTATCAGCACCAGTGTCAAATATGATAGAAACGTAGTGATCATTAATGAGAAATGTACCCGTGATGACTGCTGGGTCCTCGCGTGCTTCGGAAGTTCCGATGACAAAAGCACGAGCAGTAGCAGTGGGAGCAGCTGGGTTGAGTTTTGGGCACTGGTTTCTGATGTGTCCTTCTGCTCCACAGTTATAACAAACCCTTCCACCAGTAGTAGCAGAGTTAGCGGTGGTAGTTGTAGCAGCAGATAGATGAGCAGATCGACATGTTGCAGCAAAGTGTCCCTTTCGTCCACACTTGAGACATTTTCTGCATGGGGTAATGGGTAAGTGATGGTATTGGCATTTGGTGCAAAGTGGAAATGGACCAGTATAAGGCTCTCTTGCCGTAGCTGGTTGTGGCATAGCAGTAACAGGAGTGGCGTGCACCGGTGTAACTGCTGTCAAAGTTGCATAGTCTTTGATCGTCTTTTGCTTCTGTTTCTTCTTTTTGGGTTGGTGTTGTTTAGGCTTCTTGCCTTCTTCAACCTGTGCTCTCTTACACCCCTTTCGAGTGAGCACACCCGCTTTGACATATTCCTTAGTAAGAGTGGCACCAAGATGAATTGCTGCTTCCAGAGTAGTAGGGCTACTCCCCATAACAGTTCCCCTAATGACTAGGGGTAATCCTTCAATGTACTTCTCTATCCTGCGGGATAGAGGAGTAACCAGATGTGGCACCAGAATACACAACTCTTGGAAACGAGTTGTATATTTCGCATTCTCGCCACTGTCCTGAACTAAATTCCACATCTCCACCTCGAGTTTCTTCAGTTCATGGCGTGGACAGAACTGTTCCACAAGTAACTTCTTGAAATCCTCCCATGATAAGGCCAAAGCAACCTCTCGACCTATGGTGTTCTTCTCAGAATTCCACCAGGTGAGTGCGCCTTTATGCGCTTGAGGCCATCTTGACCATCAGATTTTCAGGACATCCTGTGAAGTCTAGGATATCCTCAATGCTTTCCAGCCATTGCAGTAGACTGGTAGCCCCCTCAGTACCAGCATACTTAGGAGGCTTAGCATCATTGAACTTCTTGAAAGTGAAGTTAGCAGTTCCGGTGTTAGTGGCATTTGAGTTGTGTGCGGAATCACTGGTACTTCCCCGAAGATTCTGGGTGATATCAGTGACCATACCCTGGATGACATCCCTCATGTGTACAGCGATGGCCTGGGCAATTTTGTTAATCTCATCATCATTGCCACTTGTTGAACCCCCTCCGTTGGGATCACGTCGAGGAGGCATTCTACGAATAGAAGCCACAAGTGGTTCAGTAATGAGAAAGGATACAATTGAATTCACATGATAAAGTTAGTAATATATGCATACTACTAATATTATCATTCAATTGTAATATGAGCAAATACACATATAAGCAATCTACTTATTAGTATACTTCTCATGTGATTGTTTATGATGTCTCATGATTTCACTCCACCAAACCTACACACTGACACTTTCCTAGTATACCGAAGATAGCTTATATATAGGGCATACAAAAGGGTCAAGCAACCTGCCAGCCCAGTCGCCAGCCCAGCACCGCTTCGATATACCACGATCATGCCCTTGCTAGCATTTGGCAATACGATTGTATTGATTCCATGTATGTTTCATTGATTAAGAATCCCATGTTCTATGATCACTGAATTATGATTGAATCTATGATTGAATTATGATTGAATTATGTGTTCACCTACTAACAATTGTTAACATGTAGAACTAAATCATCTGTGTGCTCTACATTTTTCTTGTTAACCTATGTTAGTAAGTACTAAACATGTAATCACTTAAGAATTTCACTTAAGGTTTACATTTAATGAATGTTCACAACTTGATTGATTTCCACACAATGGTTGTTTCATCAGTGGTTGATTAACACAATGATTGTTTCACACCATGGTTGTATCTCAAATGATTGTATCTCACGTGTTTGACTAATGTTCAATGGTTCCAGTTGCTCCCGAATCTTCACTTCAAATACAAATGCCGAATTCCTCCTGTCATACTGAAGATAGCTTATATATAGGGCTTACGTAGGGTCAAGCAAACTGCCTGCCCAGCCGACATCCCACCACCACTTCAGTATGCCAGAGCTTGGCCGCCATTTGTGTTTGAAGCTAGAATTCCAACTCTTGATTGATTATGATTGATTCATGATTGTTTCTTGAACAATGAATATGATTATGATTGTAAAAACCTAGATTCTTTATTTACTAAAAATCAGGACCTTAGGTTTTAATATATGTGTCCTAGGTTAATTAACCTAGGTTCCGAATACTTACAGTACTAAGTATAATGATCTCCTAGTGTGAACTTCAACTAAAGAATACTGTTACACAGATTCTAAGTTATGAAGTCCTAATGAAATGAATTCATGATAATAATATCATGATTAGAATTTTCAGATCAAAGATACTAAGAATACAGATCTTTGTCTCTAAAAGTCTGTAATGAACTCTGATTGAGAATTTCAGATCAAGGATACTAAAAATACAGATCCTTGCCTCTGATATCCTCTAATGAACTCTGATTGAGAATTACAGATCAAGGATACTAAGAATACAGATCCTTGCCTCTGAAATCCTTTAGTAAATATGTATTGAGAAATTTAATTCGGTTTCTAAAATTATAGAATCCCGATTCAAATTTCTTGACTCGATACTAAATCTTAAAAGTGTATCCCTAAGATCTTTCAAGCTTGATGTAGACATAATGCTCACTTAAGTTTACTTAAATCCCAAGTATCCTCAAGCCTATAGCACTTAGTCCTATGGGGTAGCTTAGGTTATAGTCTAGGTCATTAATAATTGGGTTTTTCCTAGTTCTCTACAACCTTGGCTCTAATACCAACCTGTCACACCCCCTGCGCCGCGTGCGGAATCCACGGCGCGGTGAAGATCGATGGTTGAATCATGCACAAGTATTGAATAAGAACAACCACAATGTATTACTAGAGTTCATAATGTTTAGACCATTGTTTAGTTACAGACATTCAATCTATCTACCAAAAGAATGACAACTACAGACCCAAAATATAGTTTACAAAATAAGATTTCAAACAAGACAATTAAACAATCAGGATTTTAATGTGTTTCTAAATCCATCCTAGCATGTTTCTTCATCTTCTTTTATCTTAAACGGTCTCCTTAGTTGTCCTTTAGAATGTCTTAAACCTGATTACCTGAAACACGTGAAAAGTAACTATCAACTACAAAAGTAGTTGGTGAGAACAATAGGTTTAACATTTGTAAATAATGAATCTACATTGTAAGGCATATGTATAAAACAATGAATGAAAATACATGGATGGTTGCAACCCAAACTAACATCAAGTATGTAAAACGTGTCCAAACAGTCATCAGACTGTTTGCTAGAAAACCAACATATAATCAAGTCCCAAACTACGTTTGGGGTTAGAAAATTTGTCAGCAGCATTGATAAAACCATTCGTAACCAAATCCTGCAGTTGGCTTTTAAAACAAATTTAAAAGCTAACTGCATATTAGGTCTGCCCAATTGTGTCCGCTTTCCCTAGTTGTGATCACCCAGTACTAACGCTAAAAGATTACGTGTCCGCTTTCCCTTTTTGTGATCACCCAGTACTAACGCTAATGAATATGTAACTTGATGTATATATAAGTTTATTCACAACGATGAACACCATGTTTTTGAAATACTTGGATTTGAAACATTTAATTGAATGCCTTGTTTGAATACCATGATTTGAAAACCTTTCTTGAATACCATGAATTGAAATCCCTTGATTGAATATCACTATGAAAACCACTGATTGAAAACCTTGTATTGGAACCCTTGATTGAATACCGAGAATAGTGTCCTTGTGTAATAACAAGGCTTATAAAATATTATCTTGTAAAAGAACAATTCCTATTAAAAGAGTTTATAAAACTTATTCTTTAAAAGAGTTTAACATTTATAAAACTATGTGTGTTTAACAGGTATAAAATTGTTTAGAGAACCTTTTATAAAACCTTTTAGTATAATACGTTTAGCAGTTTATAGAATCCTTTAAGACAGTTGATAAATCCTTTAAAGCAGCTAATGAATCCGTTGAATTTGTACAATGAACCTGTAATGTTTGTAAAGTAGCATAAATTATGTAAAATAAAGTATGATTGTAATGCGAGTAATTGATCACGTGTTCCACCCCAAAACAGTTGTAAAACAGTTAAAGAGGGACTAAAGTTCTCACCTGTCTACAGTAGACTCTGAACTATAACAAATAGCAAGTAGCAAACAAGACTCTGGTTCGCTATCCTGGAAGGTTCGTGGCACCTCTACTGGTTCGTTTATCCTGAGGGTTCGGCAATGTCATGGGACATGGTTCAGCTGGTGTGTAATGGTTCACAGCCTTGGGGTTCGCCATTAAAGGAAGGTTCGACTCATAGGTGTTTAAGCATAGGTTCGTGGATGGTACAGCAACAGGGTTCCGCACTGGGCCACAAGGTTCACCTGACGTGTGGCCATCCAGTGCAGGTTCGCCCGTCGAACCTATGACGGCTGTGCATCATCATCACCATTTCTTCAAACACCCATGATCCTAACATCGATCTACTGGTTGTGACTCGTGCTCAGAGGCTTGCGAAGGTGTTGTGGTGGCGAGAGTTATGTGTAAATCGGTTATCATCTTGGTTGAACAACACACACATACAAAACCCTTATTTTCGAACATTCTAGCATCAATACCTTGTTTTTGGCCTGATGAAAGTTCAGATCAGTTGTACTTCTATGTAGGGAATGTCGAGAGCTACGCGTGGACACCAAAAACACCCAATTCTATCAAGAAACGAAGAAGATATTGAGATTTTAAGCTTGGATTTTAGTGAGAGAGGATTTCCGAAAATCTTGAGAGAGAGAGAGGGTTTGTGGCTGAAATAAATGAGGGAAAACACCTCATTTGGTGTTTATATACCCTCGTGGTATTCAGGTTCGTTTTGTTTGCTCGGTTCGCGTTTTCGTCACGGTTACGGCACTTTTACGTGATTTAAAATAAAATAGATTTGTTATTCTCATCCTTTTGATGAGTTTCAAAATTGTAAAAATGTAAAATAATTATTTTACTTATTTTTACTCTTCGTGCGTTGCCATATCGTTAAACAAATACAATTACGTGTATACCCGCAATCGCGTACGTTTTTCGATCGTATTAATTATTTATTGACGTTTATTCGTAATTATAAGTTCAACATTCGTATCCTTATGGATCGTCACCCATAAACATACTCAGTCTCGCTTACGTATTACGATTTTGTTTAATTAATTTGCTTGTCATACTATTCGTCTAAACACTACGCACTAACACTATCCCATTACACCGAACGCAATATATGTATAAGGCATACCCCAGAGTCCAGCTACCTGCCTTATCTGACGCCGTCCCACCACTGTTTCGATATAATATGATACTGTTCTTGCCTAGCGTAATCGACTGTAAATAAATAATACATACTTGTTCCTAATTAAAGAATTCCTATAACACACAAACACAATCATGAACATATGAATCACATTGACTGATTGGACATGAATACACATTGTTCTAACACTGTTTACGACTACCATGATTAAATGTACAGATGTTACATGAATGTACAATACAGACCCTCGAGGACATGTTGCGAACATGTATTTCGGATTTTGGCAGAAGTGGGATTCCCATTTGCCACTAATAGAATTCTCCTATAATAACCGTTACCATAGTAGCATTGGATGCGCTCCATTTGAGGCTTTGTATGGTAGAAAATGCCGGTCACCGATTTGTTGGACCGAGGTAGGAGATAACCGAATAACTGGTACTGAGCTTATTCAAGAAACCACAGATAAGATTTCTAAGATACAACAGAAGTTACAAGCAGCCCGAAGCAGACAAAAGAGCTATGCAGACATGTAACATCAGTGCTGGAAACGTCACCGGAACAGTGATCTCAACAGTGACATGAACAGTAATCAGGTACAAACTATACGTATTTCATTGTATGTCTTATTCATATCATGTATCATTATCATTTCATGTTATTAATGAACAAATTCAGAATCATTTCAGAAAACAAAGCTCGGAACTATGGTTCATCAGTCAGATAGTTATCTGGCAATACAGAACCACCACGTGATTGTTTGTTAGGATTTTATTATGTATAAATGCAAGTGAGGCCTGACAGAACAAAACAACGACGGATGTCATTACGTGAATGCTAAATTGACGGATTATTCGTATAGGTGACGATCTGTACGAATACATCTGAAAGTTTAACGTTCCGAATGATATCCGATAATTAGAAAACCATATTTAAAAGTATAGTTATCGTCGTGTTCGAACGGGTGACGATTCGAACAAATACGCGCGACGACTGTACGATGCGATTTTAAATAGTAAATTAAATATTTCTGAAAATTTAAAATAAATGGAAAATATTTAGTTAAGTTATTAGGAATCACAACATAAAATAAATTTATAAACTTTGTTTCAAAACCGAGTTGTTTCGTTACGAAAATGAAGGAAAACAACCTCTTTACGCGAAACCAAACGAACCCGAACATACACGGGTATTTCTAACCCATTTAATTTGGAATTTAATACCACAACCACCACCACAAACCAGCCAAGCTTTCATATTCGTTTGCCCACTCTCTCTACTTTCTCTCACTAGAACCTCACACTACAACTCTCTTGTTTCTTCACGAAATCGAACGTTTTTGGTGTCAAAACGACTACTATCACTTGTAGATCATATAAGTACAACAGATCGAGGCTTGGATCCATCTGATTTGAGGTAAATCCAAGGTTTTTGTTCAGTTTTAGGGTTTGAAAACCCTAGGTTCGACCTCCTTTGAAAACCCAACTAAAACCCTTTGAAACTTTAGGGAAACACTATCAAAACACCTTAGAATGTTGAAGGAACAAGTAGGATGCTATGAGATGGCCTTAATCGTCGATTGAAGAGGGCTGAACAACCTTGGTCGTAGCTGGTCGAATGGCTTAGCCACAGGTAGGCCGAATGGCCTGTTCTTTGGCCGAATGGCCTTACCCCCTCCATTCGATTGGCACTCACCCCCATTCGGGTCCAGCTTCATTCGACAACCACTTTCGGCCAAGACCCATGCTGCCCAAGCTCCTGTGGTCGGAACTTCATTCATTCGGCTCAGGTCTATTTGTGACACCCGGAAATTTCAGGTAAATTGCAACTCTTACATTCATTACATTTCACATTCATACTTGTTGCATTTCATTTAATTATGTTTAATTAGATGAGTCAAACACACACAACTGCGAAACGATAGTTCGAGGAATTATCGAATCGTACATTGCACATTGGTTTTGGAAACCAAGTGTGGCAAACACAATAACAATTGGATTGAGCAAATACATGTTGATTATGGTTAATCATGCATGCAAACGGTTCGTAGCAACGAACACGAACTATTGAAGATAATTCGAGGAATTATCGAAACACACACACGAGTCTCACAAACGTTGGTGAACAAACGATTGAAGGACAATTGAGTCACGTATGACCAAACATTAGTAATCAAGGTCAATCGATGTTAAACGATGAGTATTAGCGTGAAATCATCGAAAACGAGTCGAAACAACGAAATTGGACTTATTGGGCTTGCCTGGAAGCCCAGGCGGTACGCCCAGGCCCAAACACCCTTTCTGGGCGATACGCGCGAGAAAGAAAGGAAGCCGCCGGATGAAAGGCATGCGCGCGGTACGCCTGGTGCCACTCCTCCACGCCAGGCGTTACGCCTGACAGACACAAAAACACTTTTACACTCAACCTATCTCACTTTTAATCATTCTAATCCTATTCTCTCGGCCATAACACCTCCACCTTGAGTTCCTACCTCTGTTTCCTTACCATTTCACCAGCAAAACCTCCATTAATAAGCTTGGAAGCCATTGTTGAAGTTCTTTGAAGGTTTGAAGCATAGAAGGAAGCTTGGAACTCATCATCATCAACACACCACCACTTGAAGCCACTAAGAGCTTATTTCCAGCCACGCTTGGAGCTGCAAATCCTTGATTCAACTCCATTTCAGTGATCTAGAGCCTCTAAGGTAGTTTTACTTGCTTATTAATAGTTAGATCGAACATGCAATGGGTAAAAATACACATGCATGAAGATCCACTCACATGCAACACCGATCCGCTCACATGCACAAAATTTTAATGGGTCTAGAGTGTTTATTGATATATTTTGAAGTAGATTGATGATAGAAATCATCTAGGATTGGGTTTTGTTGATTTGATGATGATATTATTCAACTTACTATATTAGGAAACTTTTTAGATGCATGTTGTAGATTTGTGATGATCTAGACATGTTAGACATGTCTAGATGTTGTCCAATGCATATTGAAGTGTTTAGAAACACATTTAGGTATTAGATTTTGTCAAAAACATGGTTTTGTAGAAACTTACTAAATATGGAAACTTTTAAAATCAAAAGAGGGCTTTTGATGTTTTAAGATGTTTTGATGAACTTTGAGTTTTGGAATATGCTTAAAAATGATTTCTAAGCATATTGGAAACTTTGATTTGTGAAAACGGGCTTTTAAACAAATACTTACTATTTTAGGAAACTTTATTTGGGCAAAACGGCTTAAATGGTGATTTATGCGCAAACGGCATGTTTTAAGGGTTTAAACGTGTTTTATAAACATATTCGAAGCTTTAACTTTATAAAACGGGATTTCATAACCACACTTTCCTAAAACGGAAACTTTCTAAAAATGGTAAGTTGTACGATTAGAGTCATAGGATACATGTAAGTGTCCTACTCGTACTTATGACACATTGGGCGGTCATAACGCAACAATCGTGTCACCAACGATTCGTCGAGTCAACACAAGTCAACACACACACACGCGGTTGAGCACACCGACACTTGGAGTTGTATGGGATACAACGTACCACAAAACACATACTCACACCTATATGGTTATAGGTGCATACTAGCAGGTGCTAGCTCTCGCAGACGCGAACACACTCGCAACCGGAACTACTCTATCAGGTGAGTTCACGGCCCCTTTTTACTTTTCTACCTTTAGGGGCGAAAACATTGCATGCTAAACTGTTTTACAAACAACAACTTATTTCATTTACGTATGGACATGCTTTATCATATATGTATATGTGTGGACCACATCACAACTAAAAGACCTCGCGATACTCCACGGACCGTTAGTAGCGCTTAGCGCCTAGCTTCAATACGACCCCGCATATAATATAACTGTATTTTACTAGCTATCAATCGATACTGTATTGTAATGATATGTAAATCACAACTGTTACTCTAAACATTGGATGTTTATTGCTTATGAAAAACCTGGGCTCTCACCAACCTTTGTGTTGACCTTTTACTCGCACGTTTTCTCAGGTAGCTAAGGCACGCGCACAAGTATTAGGATGCTAGGTTGAAGTCGCATGCATCTGATTATGTGTCTTAGACTATTAAACATTTGCTATCATTTTGTTATGTTACTTATTGTCTTGTTAGACAACTTAAATCGCTTCCGCAAACTAATACTCTGTTTCGTTTTGAAAACTGTTTAATCTTATGCTTCCGCAATTTATAATTTCAACGATGTTTTGATAACCTAAACTTTACTTCCGCAACTCTGATTTTAAAAACTGATTTATCCAAGTAATTGGATGTACGTACACAACCAGACATGTAGGTCTGGCAAGTTGTGCGACCGGAGACTGTGATCCTGCAATATCAGCCAGCCGTCGCGCCCCCGTCCGGGACGGGAGGGCCAGGGTGTGACAGATTGGTATCAGAGACTCTGGTTATTGCGAATTAGGTTTGCATTTAGTGAACTTAGTCTATAACCACTAGTCTCCACACATCACTTAGTGCTTAGTATTGTGATACTGGCATACACTATTGTACACACACTCTTGTTACGCGCATTATAGCAAATGGCGTCATCATTGTCACCGCATGTGGCTGCACATGACGAGTAGGAGCCGATAGCTCTACATGTTTCTTTTCAGTACCTACTGCACACACTATATTGGTCATTAGACAAACACTAACACTTATTCTCGCTATGAAGATCATGGCTGGAAGGCGTGGAGGACGCAGGAATGCAGGCGGACGTGGAAGCATCAACCTCACCCAAGCTGAACTGAACGCACTCATCAACGAACGAGTTGAAGAGGTACTCGCTGCACGGGAAGCTGCCCGTAATCAAAATCCACTGAACCAAGGTGATGAATCATATTTCATATTCACCTTGCTTCACAATCACTCGTTTCCAACTTAACACATTTGCCGATACTGAATCCAACTTTATTCTTTGCATATCTCAGGAACAAACCCCAACCCTCCTCTCTAAACGTTCAAAATGTTCTTGGATTGCAAACCCCACTCCATCAGCAGCACAGAGGGCGCCGTTGGACTATTGCGCTGGATCGAAAAGGCAGAATCGGCCTTTGCTATGAGTAACTGCAGGAATGAGGACCGAGTTAAATTCGCTGCTGGAACCTTTGAGGGAGCTGCCCTCACGTGGTGGAATGCTAACGTGCAGAATCTGGGGCTCGATACTGCCAACGCCCTCCCTACCTTGGGATGACTTCAAGAGAATGTTGAACCGCGAATACTGCCCTCGCGGTGAAGTACAGAAGCTTGAGACTGAGTTCTGGAACCATAAGATTATTGGTTCCGAGGTTGAGGCATACACTGCCCGATCGTATGAGCTGGCAAATCTGTGCCCGGAAATGGCAACACCACCCTTCAAACACATAGAGAAGTACATTGAGGGACTACCACCTCAAATTCAGGGCATGGTGCTCTCTGCTGATCCCATCACCATGCAACAAGCCGTGCGACTTACCTACAAACTCACTGATTCGGCTGTTGCACAAGGACTCTTACCACCACGTGGTGCTGTAGCCAAACCTGCTGACAATAAAAGGAAATGGGATAACACCATGAACAAACCAACCATTCTCCAACCACCACAACAACAGCGAAAGATCGGGTCAACCCAAGCTATGCAACACCCATCCCAACCACTCAAACCATAGGAACTTATGCTGGAAAACAATGTCTTGGGACAATGTGGCTCTATTCGATGTCAACGATGTGGCAAGGGGGGACACCTCGCCAAAGAATGCAGGGGTGAATTGCTGGTAAAGACCTCACAACAACAACAACAACAACTTGAAGCACCAAAAGGCTGCTTCGAATGTGGAAAGCCAGGGCATTTCAAAAGAGATTGCCCGCATCTGAAGAACAACAATAACGGGAACAACAATGGTTCGAAGGGATGAGCCTTCGTGATCGGGGCTAAGGAGGCCTGGAACGATCCCAACCTTGCAACTGGTACGTATCTCTTAAATGATAATTATGCTTCTGTATTATTTGATACTGGTGCTCAGAAAAGCTTTATATCTATGGATTTTAGTGAGATACTTGCCATAACCCCAGCACCCCTAGAGTTTGAATATACAGTAGAGCTAGCTGATGGCAAACTAATTGTGACCAAGCACATTCTTAAGGAGTGCACTTTAGAGCTATCTAACCACAAAT
The DNA here is from genome assembly GCA_009363875.1 of Mikania micrantha. Lineage (NCBI taxonomy): Eukaryota > Viridiplantae > Streptophyta > Magnoliopsida > Asterales > Asteraceae > Mikania > Mikania micrantha. The sequence continues at coordinate 53,689,017 of CM018687.1, read as the reverse complement.
TTAAGATTGACCTCATGCCAGTTACACTAGGCAGTTTTGATGTCGTAGTGGGCATGGATTGGTTTTCTGAAAACCAAGATAAGATAATTTGCAACGACAAGGTTGTGCGCATACCCCTCCCTAGTGGGGAAACTTTAGACATCCAGGGCGAAAGGAGCGACACTCCCCTAAGCATCATCTCGTGCATGAAAGCTCACAAATGCTTACGAAAGGGATACACAGCCATTCTGGCACTTATCACCGATAAGACTGAAGAGGAGAAGAGAATCGAAGACATCCCAGTTGTATGCGACTATCCCGACGTATTTCCTGAGGATCTACTAGGACTTCCACCGCTTCGACAAGTGGAGTTCCGCATATACCTCGTGCCGGGAGCAGCACCAATCGCACGAGCACCTTATCGACATGCACCTTCGGAGATGCAGGAACTGTCCAATCAATTGCAGGAGTTGCTGGACAAGGGTTTCATTAGACCAAGCTTCTCACCGTGGGGAGTTTCGGTCTTGTTCGTTAAGAAAAAGGATGGCACGTTCCGTATGTGCATCGACTATCAAGAACTAAACAAGGTGACAATCAAGAACCATTACCCCTTACCTCGCATCGACGATCAGTTCGATCAACTACAAGGGTCAAGCTACTACTCTAAGATTGATCTGCGATGTGGGTATCATCAGCTACGGATTCAGGAGGAAGATATCCCTAAGACAACTTTTCGCACACGGTATGGCCATTACGAGTTTTTGGTCATGCCATTTGGGCTGACTAATGCGCCCGCAGTATTCATGGACCTCATGAATAGAGTGTGCAAACCATACCTCGACAAGTTCATCATTGTCTTCATAGATGATATTCTCATCTAATCCAAAACCCAGGAAGAACACAAAGCGCATCTTCAATTGGCTCTTGAATTGCTACGAGAAGATAAGCTGTACGCTAAACTCTCCAAATGCAACTTCTGGATTCTAGAAGTCCAATTTTTGGGTCATGTTGTCAATGAACAAGGGATTCATGTGGATAAATCTAAGATAGAGGCAATCAAGAACTGGGAAGCACCAAAGACTCCAACTGAGGTGCGACAATTCCTAGGATTGGCCGGCTATTATCGACGATTTATCGAAGGATTTTCAAAGATAGCCCAACCCCTTACAGCCTTAACCCATAAGGACAAGAAGTATCTCTGTACTGACAAACAGGAGGATGCATTCCAACTTCTCAAGCAGAAGCTCTGTAGTGCACCTATCTTATCACTTCCTGATGGAATGGACGACTTCGTAGTATACTGCGATGCCTCAATACAAGGACTCGGCTGCGTACTAATGCAGCGGGAGAAGGTAATCGCATATGCTTCCCGACAACTGAAATTCCACGAGAAGAACTACACCACCCACGACTTGGATCTTGGAACCGTGGTATTTGCACTCAAGATCTGGAGACACTACCTGTATGGTACAAAGTGTACCATATACACTGATCACAAGAGTCTCCAACACATATTCGAGCAGAAGGAACTTAACATGCGACAACGTCGCTGGCTCGAACTCCTAAACAACTATGAGTGTGCTATCAAGTATCACCCAGGGAAGGCCAATGTAGTGGCCGATGCCCAAAGTCGGAAGAATACCTCGAAACCTAAGAGGGTACGAGCTTTACAACTCACCATCCATCCAACCTCCCTTAGCAGATACGTATGGCCCAGGTGGAGGCACTCAAAGCAGAAAATCTAGGGGTAGAATCACTAAGGGGAATGGAGCAACAACTTGAGGTAAAAGCCGATGGTTTACATTATTTCATGGAACACGTCTGTGTTCCACATCATGGAAACCTATGAGACCTTGTGATGGACGAGGCTCACAAATCCCGGTATTCCATTCATCCTGGATCTGATAAGATGTATCATGATCTGAAGGTACTTTACTAGTGGCCACACATGAAAGCCGACATCGCCACCTACGTAGGCAAATGCTTGACTTGTGCCAAAGTCAAGGTCGAGTACCAGAAACCCTCTGGATTACTCACGCAGCCTGAGATCCCCATGTGGAAGTGGGAACAAATATCCATGGATTTCATTACCAAATTACCCGGTACTCATAGTGGATGTGACACTATCTGGGTAATTGTGGACCTACTGACTAAGTCATCACATTTCCTTGCGATCAAGGAAAATGATAAGATGGAAAAACTAGCCAGAATCTATGTCAAGGAAGTAGTCTCGCGACATGGAGCGCCAATCTCCATCATTTCTAATCGAGACGACAGATTCACTTCTAACTTCTGGAAATCATTGCAAAAGTCGCTTGGCACACGGTTGAATATGAGTACATCATACCACCCACAAACTGATGGCCAGAGTGAACGCACGATACAAACCCTTGAAGATATGCTACGAGCGTGCGTAGTAGACTTCGGCAACAGCTGGGAAACTCACCAACCGTTAGTGGAGTTTTCCTACAACAACAGTTACCACATCAGCATCAAGGCAGCGCCTTTTGAGGCACTCTATGGCAGGAAATGCCGATCACCCATCTGTTGGGCGGAAGTGGGCGACAGCCAGCTCACTGGCCCAGAACTTGTGCATGATACAACAGAGTGCAAATCAGAAACCGTATGGCAGCAGCTCGTGATCGTCAAAAGAGCTATGCTGATAAACGCCGAAAGCCTTTGGAATTTCAGGTAGGAGATAAAGTCCTTCTGAAAGTTTCACCTGGAAAGGCGTTACTAGTTTTGGTAAATGAGGCAAACTGAACCCACGATATATTGGACCTTTCGAGATCCTGAAGAGGATTGGTCCAGTGGCATACCAACTCAACTTACCAGCCGAACTCGACGGAATTCACAACATGTTTAACGTCTCAAACTTGAAGAAGTGTTTATCATATGAAACACTTGTAGTTCCACTGGATGAGATCCAGGTGGATGAACAGCTACAGTTCATAGAGGAACCAGTCGAAATCATGGACCGTGAGGTCAAACAACTCAAGCAGAGTCGGGTTTGGATTGTCAAGGTTCGATGGAACTAGAAACGCGGACCTGAATTCACGTGGAGCGTGAAGACCAGATGATGCGCAAGTATCCCCATCTCTTCAAACACACAACATCGAACGCCGACAATAGAAAATAAATTTCGGGACGAAATTCCTTTCAACAAGGGGATGATGTGTTTTTGCTTCTCAAACACTACTAACAACAACCAAATTTCGGGACGAAATTTCTTTCAACAAGGGGATGATGTGACACCCGGCAATTTCAGGTAAATTGCGACTCTTACATTCTTTACATTTCACATTCATACTTGTTGCATTTCATTTAATTATGTTTAATTAGATGAGTCAAACACACACAACTGCGAAACGATAGTTCGAGGAATTATCGAATCGTACATTGCACATTGGTTTTGGAAACTAAGTGTGGCAAACACAAACACAATTGGATAGTGCAAATACATGCTGATTATGGTTAATCAAGAATTCAAACGGTTTGTAGCAATGAACACAAACTATTGAAGATAATTCGAGGAATTATCAAAACACACACACGAGTCTCACAAAAGTTGGTGAACAAACGATTGAAGGACAATTGAGTCACAAATGACCGAACATTAGTAATCAAGGTCAATCGATGTTAAACGATGAGTATAAGCGTGAAATCATCGAAAAACGAGTCGAAACAACGAAATTGGACTTATTGGGCTTGCCTGGACGCCCAGGCGGTACGCCCAGGCCCAAACACTCTTTCTGGGCGATACGCGCGAGAAAGAAAGGAAGCCGCGCGGAACGCCTGGTGCCACTCCTCCACGCCAGGCGGTACGCCTGACAGACACAGATCACAAAAACGCTTTTACACTCAACCTATCTCACTATTAATCATTCTAATCCCGTTCTCTCGGCCATAACACCTCCACCTCGAGTTCCTACCTCTGTTTCCTTACCATTTCACCAGCAAAACCTCCAGTAATGAGCTTGGAAGCCATTGTTGAAGTTCTTTGAGGGTTTGAAGCGTAGAAGGAAGCTTGGAACTCATCATCATCATCAACACACCACCACTTGAAGCCACTAAGAGCTTATTTCCAGCCACTCTTGGAGCTTCAAATCCTTGATTCAACTCCATTTCAGTGATCTAGAGCATCTAAGGTAGTTTTATTTGCTTATTAATAGTTAGATCGAACATGCAATGGGTAAAAATCCACATGCATGAAGATCTACTCACATGCAGCTCCGATCCGCTCACATGCATGAAATTTTAATGATTCTAGAGTGTTTATTGATATATTTTGATGTAGATTGATGATAGAAATCATCTAGGATTGGGTTTTGTTGATTTGATGATGATATTATTCAACTTACTATATTAGGAAACTTTTTAGATGCATGTTGTAGATTTGTGATGATCTAGACATGTTAGACATGTCTAGATGTTGTCCAATGCATATTGAAGTGTTTAGAAACACATTTAGGTATTTGATTTTGTCAAAAACATGGTTTTGTAGAAACTTACTAAATATGGAAACTTTTAAAAATCAAAAGAGGGCTTTTGATGTTTTAAGATGTTTTGATGAACTTTGAATATTGGAATATGCTTAAACATGATTTCTAAGCATATTGGAAACTTTGATTTGTGAAAACGAGCTTTTAAACAAAAACTTACTATTTTAGGAAACTTTATTTGCGCAAAACGGCATAAATGGTGATTTATGCGCAAAAGGCATGTTTTAAGGGTTTAAACGTGTTTTATAAACATATTAGAAGCTTTAAATTTATAAAACGGGATTTCTTAACCACACTTTCCTAAAACGGAAACTTTCTAAAAATGGTAACTTGTACGACTAGAGTCATAGGATACATGTAAGTGTCTAACTCGTACTTATGACACATTGGGCGGTCATAACACAACAATCGTGTCACCAACGATTCGTCGAGTCAACACAAGTCAACACACACACACTCGGTTGAGCACACCGACACTTGGAGTTGTATGGGATACAACGTACCACAAAACACATACTCACACCTATATGGTTATAGGTGCATACTAGCAGGTGCAAGCTCTCGCAGACGCGAGCACACTCACAACCGGAACTACTCTATCAGGTGAGTTCACGGCCCCTTTTTATTTTCTACCTTTGGGGGAGAAAACATTGCATGCTAAACTGTTTTACAAACAACAACTTATTTCGTTTACGTATGGACATGCTTTATCATATATGTATATGTGTGGACCACATCACAACTAAAAGACCTCGCGATACTCCACGGACTGTTAGTAGCGCTTAGCGCCTAGCGTGGTAATCTTGAATAGTACTATTTGGGCCTGACAAGCCTCACCCATCACGCCTAGGAGGCCAACCCGACTGGAGGTCGGAATGGGTGCAATATTGACCAACACTTTGCCATTGTCTTTTGATGGACATGGTAGGAGGCACAACTGTCAGCTTCAATACGACCCCGCATATAATATAACTGTATTGACTAGCTATCAATCGATACTGTATTATAATGATATGTAAATCACAACTGTTACTCTAAACATTGGATGTTTATTGCTTATGAAAAACCTGTGCTCTCACCAACCTTTTTGTTGACCTTTTACTCGCATGTTTTCTCAGGTAGCTAAGGCACGCGCACAAGGATTAGGATGCTAGGCTGGAGTCGCATGAATCTGATTATGTGTCTTAGACTATTAAACATTTGTTATCATTTTGTTATGTTACTTATTGTATTGTTAGACAACTTAAATCGCTTCCGCAAACTAATACTCTGTTTGTTTTGAAAACTGTTTAATCTTATGCTTCCGCAATTTATAATTTCAACGATGTTTTGATAACCTAAACTTTTACTTCTGCAACTCTGATTTTACAAATTGATTTATCCAAGTAATTGGATGTACGTACACAACCAGACATCTAGGTCTCGCAAGTGTGTGTGTGTGTGTGCATGGGAAGCACATTGTGGTTCCTAACATGCATCAACTTGGGTAATCTATGAGTTAAGTATGAAATGTAGCAAGGTAGGGGTTAACATGGTGTCACTATGAGATCATAAACTAAGGATTTCTTGGTAACAATAGAGTTTAACCTTGGATTAGGGTTGGAATTCCTTAAACCCTATGATCATTTAAACATGAGTTGTTAATAAATATTAAATTAGTTTAACACACTTGGAAATTTATTATGACATCATGTGGATCAAAACAAAAACCTAATGGTTGGGGTGTTGATTTAAGTATTAACACCTAAACCTTAAGAAAATTCATAAGGAAATGTAACGAACCTAGATAATTTGCATGAATTGTCTATGAAAAAGTTATTCAAAATGTTGATCAAGGAACATTTTACAAAACAAAGACTAGTAATGGGCCCGAGGGTGGCCCAATGGGCATAATCCAAGCCCATCATATGTAAATCATATTTTTCATAAATTAATTATGTTTTCAATAAAAAAAATTTTACTCATAAATCCTAGTAACTAAATAAATGATTTTCTAAATAAATGTTCAACTTAAAAGGATTTAACTTAAAAATATTTTAACTAAAGACTTGTAAGGAATACTTGTGGGATAAGGGTTTTACTAATGGATAATGAGTTAGACTAGCTAGATAAAATCTTAGAAACACCTTAGCACATAGAACACTTAGTTGCACACCGAGACCAAACCCTAGAGTCGTCTATTATAAATACTTATCGTATTCGAATTCTCTTAAAACAACTCAAGAACTGAGGAAACATAGTCTACAACAACGAGCGCGCATTTTGTGGTAACTCAATAAAGAGCAACACAGGTGAGTTCATTGCCCCTTCTCTAAACATTTTTGTCTTCAAACGCGGGGCTGAGAAGCATTCGTAAACCTTTTTATTTAAATATGTTTTACGTAAATGCTTTTACTTATTGTATGCTTTATATTCTTGTTATACTCCTAGACTCCTGTCTAGGTATTTGTATGCTGAATTAACTAATGAATTAATAAATTACTCTTGCAAGTGATACCATAATTCTAAAACTCTAAAACAAACCCTTAGTCCATCAAATTCAAATTCAAGAATCTAAACCCAAAGTGTAATCAAAAGAACTAAAGCTAAAGATCAAATTCAATGGAATCTAATCCAGTGTGTGATCAGAAAACTAAGGATCCTAATCAAGAATCTATAATCATTGTGGAAATCATGGAAGTCTAAAGATCAGAATCAATGAAATGATAACCGTGTGTGAATCATTGATATAATGAAATCATTAAGATCTAATGAAATCATTAATGCTTAAGTTAAGGTGGATTGTCAGTTGTATTGTGACAACTTGTACCTGAACGGCCGCAAGTTCGTACGGTACGTGTACTATAAACAGTAACTATGTGTAATTCTATATGTATATACATTAATTGTACTATCAGAAGTCTAAATACAAGAAATCGTTGTACGTATTTTCGTGTAAACTTAAATACAGTAAGTACAACGTACATTTGAAACTTTGATTGTGTGAAAAAGTGAAACAGACAATCATACAAGTAACATATTTATCATTGTGAATGTGCATGTGAATGAATCAAGGTTTTACATTAACTTACTTATGAACTCACCAACCTAGTGTTGACTTTGTTTAAATACATGTTTCTTAGGTGATGAACAGGTGTAACTACTATTATGCATGGACATAGCTAGTGGACTTTTAGAAGACCTGGCTACTTTTGTGATTGCATACTTTTGGGATAACAAGAACATGAATCATCTTTTGTATATCTTGTACATATACAAGATATAGTTACATTGATTCTTTTTGGTAGTTTTAGTAGATTAAATTATGAACGATACATTGTAATTTAATCTTGTAATTTTATGTCATGGAAGTGTTAGCATTTCTCATCTATTTATCATGTGCTATGTAAACAATCTGATCATTTGATTATCACTCATGATATCGTGCCCCGGGAACCTTCCGCCCAACGGGAAAAGACGATCCGTTCCCGCTGGCCTGGGGTGTGACAGATTGGTATCAGAGCCATGGTTATAGAGAAATATAGGTCATATTACTTTAACGGTTTGGCCTAGACTATAACCTAGGGACGCTCATATAGAGATCATGTGACTTAGGATTCTATTTGCATATGTCTTTTACTTCTGATCACTGCACTAACCGATTTCCTTCGGTTATGATTAGAATGCCGCCAAGAAGACAACCACCTCTATTACCACTGACACAAGACTCTGCTCGTCACTCATCTACACCGACACCACCTGACTCTCCTCCATCTCCTTCTCCGCCACCACCAGCTTATCAGTTGGACCCTGCTACTGTGGCATTGGCCACTCTTCTTACTAGCCAACTGAGGGATGTGATTCCCGAGATGATGAACCGTATCAACAACAACAACAGCAACAACGTTTCTAACTCATCTGGAGAAGGCATAGGTAACACCAGACAAAATCAGGACTATGCCTACAAGAACTTTGTAGGTTGTAAGCCACCCAGTTTCAGTGGCAGTGAGGGTGCAGTCAGATTGATCCAGTTGATCGAGAAGATGAAGGCTACCATCGACATCAGTGGCTGTCCTAAACAAAACAAAGTCAAGTATGCTGCGGGATCATTTAATAAGCGAGCGTTAACTTGGTAGAACGCTCAGGTTTCAATCAGAGGCCGGGATGAGGCCCAGGCTATGCCGTGGAGTGATCTCAAGGCCATGCTGCGGGCAGAGTTTTGCCCAAGAAATGAACTGAAAAAGGTTGAGACTGAACTGCTCAATCTGGAGATGATTGGTGCTGGGCATCTGGCCTACACCACAAGGTTTCATGAGTTAGCTACTTTGGCACCTAACGTGGTGCCAACACTGGAGAAGCGGATAGAGCGGTATATTGGTGGATTACCGCCCAGCATCCGGGGTCATGTGATTTCTGCCCACCCTACTATCATGGAGTTGGCTGTTACACTGTCAGCATCCCTGACAGATATGATGGTTGCCTCTGGTGCATTCAAGAAGGAGGCTGACTCAGCCAAGGCTGGAACTTCCAAGAAGTCGGATAAACATCCGGCTAAGAAACAAAAGGTGGCTAGAAACTTTGCTGCCACTACTCAAAATCCAATGCGCAACCAGCCACAACCATTGAAGATCAGGAAGCCATACACTGGCACTGCACCTCTGTGCAATTCATGTCAGTTTCATCACCTGCCAAATATTCCGTGCAGACACTGCACTAACTGTGGAAGATTTGGTCACACAGTAAACTACTGCAGGAGCCCGAGGGTTCAGAACAGAAACAACAATGCAGCTACTGCTGCCGCTGCTGATAACAGGTCCTGTTTCACTTGTGGTGAACCGGGACACTAGTATAGGGATTGTCCCAAGAAAGCTCAACCACGGGCTCAAGCAGCAAGGGGACGAGCTTTCCAGATAGGAGCTACTGATGCACGACAGGACCCGAACGTAATCACGGGTACATTTCTCTTATCTGACTTCTATGCATCCATATTATTTGACACTGGTGTGGATCAGAGTTTCATCTAATCCGAATTTACATGCCATCTTAATTATGATAAGGAATTGTTAGACTCCCCTTACACTACTGAGATAGCAAATGGCAAACAGATCACAGTAGACACAATATTTAGGAATTGCCCACTAACACTTGGAGATCACACATTTTCCATCGATTTGATACCGATGGAGCTGGGCAGTTTCGACATCATCATCGGAATGGATTGGCTATCTCTTAACCGAGTTGAGTTCATCTGTTCCGATAACCTACTACGCATTCCAGTGGAGAACAATGAGATTTTGGAGATTCGTGGAGACCAAGCGAAACACAGTGTCAAGATAATATCGTGCATGAAGGCTCGCAAGTATCTACGAAAACAATGCGTTGCATTTCTAGCTCATGTGATCGAGAAAGACAAGAAGGTAATCAAGATTCAAGATGTACCAGTTGTGAGAGACTATGCGGGCATGTTTCCGGATGATTTACCGGGACTGCCACCGGAGAGATCAGTGCAGTTCTGAATCGATTTGATTCCGGTAGTGAATCCTGTAGCTAAGTCTCCTTATAGACTTGCACCATCTGAGATGCAGGAGTTGTCCAATCAATTACAAGAGCTACTCGATAAAGGATTCATCCGACCGAGCTTTTCCTCGTGGGGAGCTACGGTTCTTTTTGTTAACAAGAAGGATGGAACTTTCAGGATGTGCATCGATTATCGAGAACTCAACAAACTCACCATCAAGAATCGGTACCCGTTACTGAGGATTGATGACTTGTTTGATCAGTTGCAGGGAGCACAATACTTTTCAAAGATAGACCTGAGATCAGGCTATCATCAACTCCGGATTCAAGAAGAAGACATTCCAAAGACGGCCTTTTGTACCCGATATGGTCACTACGACTTCATGGTGATGCCATTCGGACTAACGAACGCACCGACTGTGTTCATGGATTTGATGAACCGGGTGTGCAAGCCGTACTTAGATCAGTTTGTTATCTTCTTTATCGATGATATACTGATTTATTCAAAGAACGAGAATGAACATGAGCAACACCTCAAGACAGTCTTGGAACTCCTGAGGAAGGAATGACTATATGCCAAATTCTCCAAGTGTGAATTTTGGTTGAGAGAAGTTCAGTTCTTGGGTCACGTGATTAACAGTGATGGTATTCATGTGGATCCTGCCAAGATTGATGCAATCAAGAACTGGATGTGCCTACAACACCAACAGAGATCCGATCATTCTTGGGATTGGCAGGTTATTACAGGAGATTCATTTCGAATTTCTCTAAGATAGCTTTGCCTCTCACCAAGCTCACACAGAAGTCTGAACCTTTTATGTGGAATCAGAAACAAGAAGAGGCATTCCAGACACTGAAACAAAGATTGTGCAAGGCTCCAATCTTAACACTCCTAGAAGGCAGTGATGACTTCGTAGTTTATTGTGATGCTTCCCATCAGGGACTCGGATGTGTTTTGATGCAACGAGACAAAGTCATTGCTTATGCCTCACGACAACTGATGATACATGAGAAGAATTACACAACATACGATCTCGAACTGGGAGCTGTTGTCTTTGCTTTAAAGATTTGGAGACACTACCTCTATGGTACCAAATGCACTATCTTCACAGACCACAAGAGTTTACAACATAGATTTGATCAGAAGGAGCTTAACATGAGACAGAGATGTTGGGTTGAGCTCCTGAACGACTATGATTGTGTGATTAAATACCATCCGGGCAAAGCAAATGTTGTCGCAGATGCTTTGAGCCGGAAGGAAAGAGTCAAACCTTACGCGTTCGCGCAATGGGAATGACAGTGCAAACAAGTTTGAGAGATCACATTCTACAAGCACAACAAGAGGCAGTGGCAAGAGACAATCTGAAACGCGAGCTCGATTGTGGAGTCGAGAAACATTTCAAGACAAAACAAGATGGAGTTATCTACTATCTGGATCGTGTTTGGATTCCAGCAGTAGACGAACTTCGAACACTCATACTTGACGAGGCACACAAGACACGTTATTCAGTTCATCCTGGTGCCGATAAGATGTACCAAGATCTTATGTCATTTTATTGGTGGTCGGGTATGAAGAAAGACATTGCCACTTATGTTGGCAAATGTATCATATGTGCCAAAGTCAAAGCAGAACACCAGAAACCTTCGGGTTTGCTAGAACAACCGGAGATACCACAATGGAAGTGGGAGCAAATAGCTATGGATTTCATTACCAAGCTACCCCGCACTTCCAGCGGACACGATTCGATTTGGGTCATCATTGATAGGTTGACCAAGTCCGCACACTTTTTGCCAATCAGAGAGACATACAAGATGGAGAAACTAGCGAGACTCTACATTGATGAAATAGTAGTGAGGCACGGTGTGCCCTTATCTATTACTTCTGACCGGGACAGTCGATTTACTTCGCGGTTCTGGCAATCATTACAACAATCCTTAGGGACGAGTGTTAACTTGAGCACTGCATATCATCCCAAACGGATGGACAAAGTGAGCGCACCATTCAAACCCTAGAGGATATGTTGAGAACATGCATCCTAGACTTCGGTGGAAGTTGGGACACACATTTACCACTCATTGATTTTTCCTACGACAATAGCTACCACAGCAGCATTGGATGTGCTCCGTTTGAAGGACTCTATGGTAGAAAATGTCGTTCTCCAATTTGTTGGACCGAAGTGGGAGATAACAGAATTACTGGCCTGAACTTATTCAGGAAACTACTGATAAGATTGCCCAGATACAACAGAGACTTCAAGCAACACGTAGCCGCCAAAAGAGTTATGCCGACAAAAGGCGCAAGCCTTTGGAATTCGATGTGGGTGACCGAGTCATGTTGAAAGTGTCCCCATGGAAAGGCGTAGTTCGTTTCAGGGCTAAGGGCAAGCTAGCACCTAGTTATGTCGGACCGTTTGAGATTACTCAACGCATAGGTCCTGTGGCATACAGACTCAGACTCCCTGATGAGTTCAGCGGAGTACACGATGTGTTTCATGTATCAAATCTCAAGAGGTGCTTAGCAGACGAGACATTGATCATACCATCGGAAGAGATACAGATTGATGAGCAATTACATTTTATTGAAGAACATGTAGAGATTATGGAACGTGAAGTTAAGAAACTGAAACGTTGCCGTATCCCTATTGTAAAGGTTCGATGGAACTCCAAGCGTGGACCAGAATTTACTTGGGAGCGCGAGGACAACATGAAAGCAAAGTATCCCCATCTGTTCGAGAAGTAAAGCCCGACCTTTATGCTTAAATTTCGGGACGAAATTTCTTTAACAAGGGGAGACTGTGACAACTTGTACCTGACCGGCCGGCAAGTCCGTACGGTACGTGTACTATAAACAGTAACTATGTGTATATACATTACTTGTACTATCAGAAGTCTAAATACAAGAAATAGTTGTACGTATTTTTGTGTAAACTTAAATACAGTAAGTACAACGTACATTTGAAACTTTGGTTGTGTGTATTTAAGTGAAAACTAAAGTACAGTTAACACAACAGATCATAGGAAACAACAGTGTTCAAGTGAATAACAGGAACAAATCGGTTGCGATCTGATATCCATAGATGACAGGAATCAGATGGCCGACAATTCAATGTGAAAACTATGTGAAAACAGGATGTTAGTTGAGTCCGACAGTGAGGAAACACAAGTTAAAACAATAACACAGTGTCGTTTCAGAATAACGAACTGACAGTGTGTTTGCGTGGGTGACGATCCACACAAACATATCTGTGAGTTTAACGTTCTGAAGTGATGACTGGAAAGTAGAAAACAAAAGTCGGAAAGCAAAACCATCGTCGTTTTCGTTCGAATGACGATTCGAACGAATACGCGCGATGGTGACGCGATTCGACGAAACGATAACGAAAACACGACACGAACGGAATTAATTTAACAAAATAAAATTAATAACATTTTACAATTTTGAAACTCGTCAAAATAATTTAAACAATATTCTTTTATTTGTTACAATTAAATTACGCGTAATTTTCCGGATACGCGACGAAATTACGAACCGAGCAACCGAAACAAACCCGAACACTACCCGAAGTATAAAAACCTTAAATGAGCTTTAATTCTTCATTTATCACTTTTCACTCTCTCTCTACCTTAGAATTCCGGCTATCCACTTCTCACCACCATTAACCACCTTCAAGCTTCCATAACTTCTTCGTTTCTTGACCGATTTGGGTGATTTTTGAACCTACGTGAAGCCCTTGATGAGCTCTACATGAAAGTACAACTGATCGGAGCTGTTGACCACTGAAATTCAAGGTATGATCGAAAGAAAACTCGAAAAAGAGGGTTTTCACACCCTTTGTGTCGAACCAACCTTTACCGAAATTCACACTTAGAGAATTTGGCATAAAGTTTCCCTTCTTTCAACAGCTCCAAGATCTTCCTGAGATGTTGCTCGTGATCAGCTTTGCTCTTAGAATAAATCAGTATGTCATCAATAAAGACAATGACAAACTGATCCAAGTACGGCTTGCACAATCGGTTCATGAGGTCCATGAAAACCGCTGGTGCATTCGTCAATCCGAAAGGCATCACCATAAACTCATAATTCCCATATTTGGTTCGGAATTCCGTTTTTGGTATGTCTTCGTCCTGAACTCTGAGTTGATGATATCCAGACAGCAAGTCAATCTTCGAGAAGTACTGTGCTCCTTGTAGTTGGTCAAACAAATCATCAATCCTCGACAGTGGATAACGATTCTTCATAGTCAACTTGTTCAGCTTTCGGTAATCTATGCACATCAGAAATGATCCATCTTTCTTCTTTACGAACAGAATCGAAGCTCCCCAAGGTGAGTAGCTCGGTCTGATGAAACCTTTATCAAGTGGCTCTTGTAGTTGGTTTGTCATTTCCTGATCTCTGAAGGCACTGACCTGTAAGGAGATTTAGCAACAAAAGTTGCTCCAGGAACTAAGTCAATGCGGAACTCTACCGGTCGCGTAGGTGGCAAACCTGGTAGGTCTTCAGGAAACACTTCTGGGTATTCTTTCACTGCCGGCACGTCTTGAGTCTTTTTCTTGTCTTTGTCTTTCTCCACCACATGAGCCAGGAAAGCTACTCACTGCTTCTTTAGACATTTACGCGCCTTTATGCAAAAAATGATTTTGACACTTCGTTTTACTTTGTCTCCTCTGACTTCCAATACCCGATCATTCGTCACTAGAACTCGAAACAGCTTCTCAGAACAGATGACTTCCACTCGATTAAGAGATAGCCAATCCATTCCAACGATGATGTCGAAACTACCCAACTTCATCGGTATCAAATCGATGGTAAAAGTATGACCATTAAATGTCAATGGGCAATTCATGTATACTGTACTGACTGTGAGTTGTTTCTCATTAGCTACTTCTATGATGTAAGGGGAATCTAACTGTTCCTCTATAGAATCTAGATGGCATGCAAAATCGATAGAGATAAAACTCTGATCCGCACCAGTGTCAAACAGAATGGATGCATAAAAGTCATGTAAGAGAAATGTACCAGTGACCACGTTCGGGTCTTGGCGTGCAACTGGAGCTCCTACAGCAAAAGCTCTTCCACGGGGTGCTGGAACTGCCTGTTGTGCTTTCTCTGGGCAGTTCTGTACAAAGTGGCCGATTTCGCCACAGTTATAGCATCCACCGTTGTTATGGTTGTTGGGTGTCATCATGCAATTCTAGACCCAATGTCCCTTTCTTCCACATCCTGTGCAGTGAAGGCAGGGATTTCTTGCAGCATGATGATACTGGCATTTAGTACACAGCGGGTGTGGGCCAGTATACGACTTCTTGTGCACATCCTGCGGTGCCATGGCTACTTGGTTGAGTGGAGTAGCCATTGTGTAGTTATTTATAGTCTTCTTCTTTTTCTTTTTCTTCTTCAGGTGATGATGGGGTTTCTTGGAAGACTCTTCCTTGTGTTTGTCGGTGTCAGCCTTTTTCTTCAAAGTTCAAGAGGCAACCATCAAGTCAATGAGTTTCCTAGACAAACTCACAGCAGACTCCAAGGTAACAGGGTTTGCTGCAACAACTAAACACTGAAGGCAGGCGGGAAGTCCACCTACATATCTCTATCCTCTTCTACAGATTTGGTACCATGTCTGGCACTAAGGCTACCAACTCATGGTAGCGGGTAGTATACCCCAGATGATCAGCTCCTTTGATCACATGATTAGACAGTTCGACCTCCAGTCTTTGTAGTTCATTCTTGGGGCATAATTCTTTTCTCAGCAGTGTCTTGAATTCCTCCCATGGCATTGCCATTGCTTCTTCTCTTCCTCGGGCTTTGATCTGTGAGTTCCACCAAGTTAAAGCCAGCTTGTTGAATGATCCAGCAGAGTAGCGAACTTTATGGTGCTCTGGACAACTGCTAATGTCCAGGGTAGTCTCCATCTTTTCAATCCATTGGATTAATCCAACGGGTCCCTAAGTACCGCTAAAACTTGGCGGCTTACATCCCACAAAAGACTTGTAGGAGTAGTTTGAAGCACCGCCAGTATTCCCACTGGCTTCCCCTTATGAATCCCGGTGTTGTTGCTATCGTTCTGAATACGGTTAAGCATATCCGGAATCACCTCCTTCAGCTGATTAGTCAGCTAGCTGCTCAGCAATGTTGCCAAGGCGATGGTGGCAGGATCCAAATTCGCAGTCGCGTTCGGATCAACTGGTGGAGTGTGTGGAGGAGGAGGAGATGGAGGAGGAGGTGGCGATGGTAGTGGAGGCATAAGGGGAGGAGGTCTTCTCGGCGGCATTCTGATCACAACCAATGAGATATCAGTTAGTGCAACGATCGAATGCAGAAGACACAATGCAAGTGTATAAATCCTATGTTCTCTACATGAAGGGTCCCTAGGTTGTTGTCTAGGCCAAACCGTTTAATTAAATGACCTATATTTCTCTATAACAATGGCTCTGATACCAATCTATCACACCCCGAGCCGGCGGGATGGATCGATTTCCCCGTCGGGTGGATGGTTCCCGAGGAGTGATATCGGGAACGATAATCGTGATGATCAGATTGTTTACAATGCACATGATATATAATGAGAAACTGCTAAATGAAAATAGAATTACAAAATTAAATTACATCAGTTTTGTTCATAATTTAACAATGTAAATCTACTATCAACATCATAATTCTTCTATCTTGTATCTGCACAAGATAGACAAAATAAATCTATAAAATGATGTTTCAAAAGTATGCAGGTCCAAAAACACTAGGTCCTCTATCTGGCATCCTAGTCCAAAAGCAATAACTTCTTGATTGACTTGTTCTTCACCTGAGAATCATGCAAAAAGATGAAGTCAACACATGGTTGATGAGTTCATGTAGTTTTATTTAAAAATGAATTTCAATAACCACTTGGATGACAACCTTAACCTCACCATTAATCACCTATACCATCCAGTTCAATATGCTTATATATAGGGCATATGTAGGAGAAGCCCCAGCCACTGTCCTACCACATACCAAACCACATGAGATATTGTTCCTGGTGATAATTAAGCATTTCATCCCACGACTTTTATTCATAGCATTTGATTACCCTGAAATGTTTACCTTGATCCCCCGAAATGACAACCTTAACCTCATCAACGACCACCTATGCTATCCAATCAAGTATGCTTATATATAGGGCATATGTAGGGGACAAGCCCTAGCCACCATCCCACCACATACCAGATTGCTTAGCATATTGTAGTTAATGATAATCAAGCGTTTCATTCCATTCAAATTCATTTTAGATTTTGATTTCCACAAATTGAAATACCTCTGATTTCTTGAGTTCACCATGTATTCATGATTACCCAAAGCACTTGTAGAAACATAATATTAAATGTTTAATTAAATTAATAGTTAATAATTTAAATACAAGTAAGACATGATGATTGGGCATTATTTGACTCAACAAATTAGACTTAGTTGTTGTTGGTATCCAAGTTGTACCGTCTCACACATGGCCCATATCAGGCATGACCCAAATGAGTCAACCTGTATGCGTCGGGACTTTCATGTTTTGCCCATATCAGCTTGACCCTCAGGCCTACTGTACAAGTCGGGACTTTAGGATATCCTTTGATTCTTGATCTTCTTTGTTCTTGTTGGACTAAAAGAACCAATGAGCCTGATCAGAAAAATCTCTAAGTCTCACAGCACTTATAACAACTGAAGAAGAACACAACAGCTGACATTCAATGTACAGAAGATACAAGATCTGAAGTGATATACAACAGCTGAAGTGTAAGTCATCAGATGTTGTAGTGTGTAGTTTAGTCTTCAGTAGTTTTCTTTCAGTTCTTGTAAAAGTCTGATGAGTAGTTTACTCATCAGATGTTTTAGTTTATTACTTCAGTAGTTTTATTACTTCAGTATTTGTAAGAGAATGTCTTCAGATGTTGTAGACATTCTCAGTAGTTTAGTTATTTCAGTTGTTTTGTTTTGTATGTTAGATGTCAACATCATGTGACATCATCAGACGTCACTGTCTTTATATAAGGGCAGTTGACAATTTTGTAATGAATCGAAGTTAGTGAATTGAATGAAATATTCCTTTTGCAGAAATTCTCTCTCTATAACAAAATTATTCGTTTACTGTTTGATTGAACTTTGTTCTTGCTATGATTGTGCTAATTCAACTTTGAATTCCGCTGTTATACTCTATTATTGAATCAATTGAGAACATCTGATCCTACAATTGGTATCAGAGCTGGTTAATCATTGATCGATTAAACAATTGATCTCTGAAACTGCTCAAATTTGTTCTCTAATTGATCGAATTAGCTGATTAAGTAAGAATTTGTTATAGATTGAAGTTTTCTGTTAACTTCTGTTGATTTGTCCTTCAATATTAATTTGTTTTGAATCAATTGATCGAAATTTGCATTAGCTTGTGTCTAATTGCTTGGATCTGTGATCATGACAACTCCAAACAATGATCCGCACAATACAGGCTCTGCAACCAAGCCTCCGATGCTTGTGCGGAGTGAGTACAACATTTGGCAACGTAGAATGCTACATCACCTGTCGATTAACAGCGCAGGATGTTGGAAATCTGTAGTGCATGGTCCATATAAACCCACGATCACTGATCTTGAAACTAAGATCATGATTCCGAAACCGTCTGATATGTATTCGGATGAGGATATCAAACTGTTTGAAATTGATGCGAAAGCTCATGGTATTCTGGCCATGGCTCTGCCTAATGATATTTATTCAGGCTTGATGCATCATGATACTGCTCATGATCTCTGGGTTGCACTGAAGGAACAATTTGGTGGAACCGATGAGGTTTTAGCAAATACTAGAGAAATCCTTGCTCAGCAGTATGAGACATTTTCTCACAGAAAGGGTGAATCATTGACTCAACAATTTGAGCGGTTCTCATGTTTAATTTCTGAGTTGAAAATGGTTAAGCAAGAATATACTAATAGTCAGATGAATAATAGATTTCTCAGATCACTGCCTGAGAGATGGGACACATACACAATTGTCCTACGCTCTAATGCTAATCTGGAAAATCTATCTCTCACCCAATTACATGGGAAACTCTTAACTTTTGAGAGAGAGGTAGAACAGAAGAGAAAACTGTCTTCATCTGGAAAACTTGCTGATGATTTTGTTCCTGGTAACACTGCTTTGATAGGTCAGGAGTCAGAGTTTAATGGGTCTGAATGTTCTTATGATGAACATATTGATTTTTCTACTAACAATTCTGAACATGCTTTTGTGGGAGTTGATGGTAATGCAGGAAATTATGGTGATAACTTGTGTTTTGAGTCAAATGGCATTAATCAACATCAGATCACAAAAGTTCTATAAACGAACACGAAGAAAGTTCCCTGGATTATCTGGCAAAACCAAAGTTGGATTTGACAAAGGGAAGCTGAGGCGCCATAAATGTAACAGACTTGGTCACTTTGCTAGGGAGTGCAAATCTACTGGTTCAAACTCTGCTGCACCTTTTGTGACTTTTCCAAGCAACAACACATCAAGCAAAGGACCACAATCTTCTGGTACTAGTCAACAACAATTCTATCCAGCTCACTTTGTTCCACAAAATCCTATGCCATATCCATATCCTTGTTTTTACATGCCTCAACCTACACACACTCCAGCATTAATTCCTTCACAATCACCTGCTCTTCCTGATCCCAGCAAATCTCAAACCAATCAACAGTCTCAACAACAACAGCATCAGAGTTTCTTTACTCCTGGAGTAGTTGATTGGAGTAGCCTACCTGATGACTTATCTGACTTCAACATGCAGCCTTACTCTGAAAATGGCCCACATGGTGGAGACAATCCTTTTGGGAATCTTGCATTGATGGCTATTGAGTCAACTGACACCTCAAGTTCAACTTCTTCAACATCACAGGTATCATCTGAATCCAAAGCTAAGTTGTGTTCAGAGTCTTGTGTTTCAGCATTTGCTTCCATTAGAGAAATCAATGTTGAGTTAATCAATGAGAAGTTGGATTTAGAAAGGGTCATGACTAAGAATAAAACTGAATTTGAGAAAGTTTTGAATGAAAAAGAGTCTGAAATTTATAAACTCAAGTGTCAATTGTCTGATGAAAAGGCTAGGGTGGAAGTCATGCTTGTAAAACACAATGATCTGAAACAAACACTTACAGCAACCCAAGTAGAATGTGCAAAATGGGTTGAATCTTGCAAGGGGTTTGAGTTGTTGTTAAACAAGCAAACAGCATCAAATGTGAAGTTTGGTATTGGATACAATCACACTGCTCCTCCAACTGATTATACACCAAAAAATCTTAACTGTGAGTCTGAAGGGGACAGTGTATACCAATACACCAAATCTTCAGAAAAGTCTGATGCTGAAGAATCATTTGAAAGTGATTCAAGTGCATGCAAATCTGAGTCTGAAACTCTGGATATTGAAACTTATTCTTATTCTCTTGGATGTACAAATGTTATCCAGGATGAAACATGTCAGGATAGTGTTTTAATTGAAATTGATCCTAATGAAAATGTTTCAAATGACTTAAATTTAAAATTGGTTAAGTCAGATGGGCATGGCACTGGAGAGAAAGATGCACGGCTTCTGATAAGTCAGAATCACTCATCAGTAGTTGTAGAAAAAGCTGATAGTACAACTACTGATAAGTGGAAAGGTGTTGATAGACAAGTGCTGAAGAATAACTCTTCAAAGGTTGTCAACACATCAGCTGTTGTCAATTTGTCTACAAATACTGATGTTCCAAATGTACTGAAGAACAAAAACTCAGTATCGAAGTCATCAGTACTTGTAGATAATCACAAGGGAAAGCAAAAGAGGATGCCTTGTGAAATTTGTAGGCTGTTTAATCATTCCACTGATGAATGCTGGTACAGAAAAGGTTCTAAATTCAACAAAATAAAGCATAAGAACAAAAACATACTCAAAATGAAAACTGAATTTAGTTCCAAGTTTGTACTAGAATCATCAGTAGTTTCAAAATCTGGAAAAACCTCACAAGGAAATGAATCAAGTACCTCCAAGAAAGGTAAAGGGGTTGTTCCAGATTCAAAGAAACAACACTTGAAAAATTCTTCATCAGTTAAAGAAACTAAGGTGTTAAAACCCAAAAATCCAAAGTCAGGTCAGAATGTGTCTAATGAAATCAAAATCTTGACACAAAATCATAATCAACTGATGTTAATGATGCAACAATTGCTAGGAAGAGTTAATCTAGCAGAGGCATCTGTTGTCTCATTTCAGAAGAAGAAACCAAAAATCAAAGTCAAGGTTAAATCTTCTGATAAGAATGATTCAAGTGTTGCTTCAACTGAAACTGCTCATTTTATTTCTTCATGTGTTGACAGACCCAAAACCAAAATGGTTTGGGTCCCAAAGTCTAACTGAGTGTGTTGTTGTATGCAGGGTCCTTCAGCATGCCAAAATAGCATCTGGTATGTTGATAGTGGAGGATCCATGCATATGACTGGGAGCAGATCTCTCCTTCATAATTATCTTACAGGAAGGAAGGGATTTGTATCCTTTGGAAATGATGCTAAGGGTTACATAATAGGGAAATGTATGGTAACAAATGGTGAGATTAGGTTTGATGATGTGAATCATGTTGAAAATCTTAAGTACAATCTTCTGAGTGTTAGTCAAATGTGTGATAAGGGTCATGTTTCTCTTTTCACTAAGCAAGATTGTAGGATTTTATCTTCTGATGTGATGCCTTTGATTGGCAAAGTGTTAGATGAGTATACACTTCTTAAGGCTAACAGAGTGGGAAAGGTATATGCCTTTGATTTATCTAAGAAAATCTCTGTCAAGGGTCATCCTTGTTTATTCTCTAAGGCCTCTTTCAAGGAATCAAATCTGTGGCATAGAAGATTAGGTCATGTGAACATCAAAAACATGAATCAATTGGTGAAACATGGTTTGGTTAGAGGTCTTCCTTTAAAGGATTTGAGCTGTGATGAGAATTGCACTGCTTGCTTGAAAGGAAAGCAACACAAAGTCTCTTTTCCTCCAATTGGAGATTCCAAATCCACTGGTTGCCTGCAACTACTGCACATGGATTTGTTTGGTCCAGTGCAGATAATGTCTATGGCAAAGAAGAAGTATTGTCTAGTTATTGTTGATGACTATTCAAAGTTTGTCTGGACTTTCTTCTTACACTCAAAAGGTGAGGTTGCCAAGGCTATTATAAACTTTGTGTTATATGCTGAAAAGCAATATTCTATTCCTATCAAGTGTGTTAGGAGTGATAATGGCACTGAATTCAGAAATAACCTTCTGGATGAATTTTATCTGTCAAAGGGAATTCAGAGGCAGTACAGTATTCCCAGAACTCCTGAACAAAATGGAGTTGTAGAAAGGAAAAATAGGACTTTGATTGAAGCTGCCAGAACAATGCTTGCAGATTCTGGTTTACCACTAACCTTCTGGGCAGAAGCCGTTAATACAGCTTGCTATGTGCAAAACAGAGTTTTGGTGAATCAAAGATGGTTGAAGACTCCATATGAAATACTTCACTCTTTAACTCCTTTGATTTCCTTCTTCAGAGCTTTTGGGTGTCCTTGCTATATTCTCAACACCAAAGATCAACTTACCAAATTTGATTCCAAAGTTGATGCAGGATACTTTGTTGGATATTCTTCAACTTGCAAGGCTTATAGAGTGTTCAATTGTAGAACAAAGATTGTTGAAGAAACTCTTCATGTTAAATTCAATGAATGTCCTACAGATTCCATTCCTCAAAATCCTGCTGAGATGTTTGATCTTAACATCTTGCAACATGAGTTTCCAGTTGAAAATATTGGTGTAGAAGATGAGGCTCTTCCAGCAGATCCACCAAAAGCTTCTACAGAAACCACACAAGGCATTCCAGATGATGACGATGAAAGTACTCATCTGTTCAGATTTAGTGATAATCTGCCAGCGTCTGCTAAATCTGATGCTCCTCCTGCTCCAGTTGCTCCTCCAAATACAAATGCTGATGAAATTCTGGATTCTTCCACATCATTTGAAATTCCTGCTGCTGTATTTCCTGAATCTTCTTCAACTGCAGCATCTGTTCCTCCAGCAAACACTTGCACTGATCTTATTCCATATCAAGAACTGAAGGATCATCCATTATCTCAAGTTCTTGGTGATATTTCTGCTGGTGTTTCCACAAGAAGTCAATTATCCAACTTTTGTCTTTATGCTCTATTTGTAAGTCAACAAGAGCCAAAGAACTATCACACAGCACTTAGAGACATTGGCTGGGTGGAGGCAATGCAGTTGGAGTTGTTGCAGTTCAAGAAGCAGCAAGTTTGGGAGCTGGTTTCTCTACCTCCAGGTAAGTGTGCAATAGGCACAAAATGGGTGTTTAGGAATAAAACAGATGAAAATGGTCAAATCATTAAAAACAAAGCTAGACTGGTTGTACAGGGGTTTTCTCAGGAAGAAGGTATTGATTATGATGAAACTTTTGCCCCTGTAGCCAGACTAGAAGCAATTAGGTTGTTCTTAGCATATGCTGCCTTACACAAACTAAAAGTTTTTCAAATGGATGTCAAAAGTGCTTTCTTATATGGTAAAATAAAAGAGGAAGTGTATGTGTGTCAACCGCCAGGTTTTGAGGACAATAAACATCCTGATTGGGTGTACAAGCTTGATAAAGCTCTTTATGGGCTGAAACAAGCACCTAGAGCCTGGTATGACACTCTATCCACTTTTCTTCTTAAAAATAATTTCACTAGAGGCTCCATTGATAAAACTTTGTTCATACAGAAAGTAGGACAGCATAAGCTTCTTGTTCAAATTTATGTAGATGACATCATTTTTGCTTCATCTGATCCAAAGTTGTGTGCTGAGTTTACTGAGTTAATGACCAAACATTTTGAAATGAGTGCCATGGGGGAATTACAGTTTTTCTTGGGTCTTCAAATCAAACAAAGTACTGATGGCATTTTCATTCATCAAGCCAAATACACAAAAGATTTGTTAAATAAATTTGATTTGCAAAACTGTAAACCATGTTC
The DNA here is from genome assembly GCA_009363875.1 of Mikania micrantha. Classification (NCBI taxonomy): domain Eukaryota; kingdom Viridiplantae; phylum Streptophyta; class Magnoliopsida; order Asterales; family Asteraceae; genus Mikania; species Mikania micrantha. The sequence continues at coordinate 53,665,038 of CM018687.1, read as the reverse complement.
AAACCCCATGAGCAGCACCACACAACTTGATGCAGATTTGAAAGGTAAATCAGTTGATGAAACTCTTTATAGATGTATGATTGGGTCCTTGATGTATCTAACAGCATCTAGGCCAGACATTATGTTTGCTACATGTGTTTGTGCTAGATTTCAGGCTACACCTAAAGAATCTCACTTAATTGCTGTGAAAAGAATTTTCAGATACTTGCAGGGCACTCAATCTCTGGGAATTTGGTACTCCAATGGGCATTCCTGCAAGCTGGTTGCTTTCTCTGATAGTTACTATGCAGGATGCAAACTTACCAGAAAATCAACCTCTGGTGGTTGTCAGTTTTTGGGAAATTGTTTGGTTTCTTGGCAAAGTAAGAAACAAACATCTGTAGCCACTTCCACTGCTGAAGCCGAGTACATTGCTGCTGCAAGTTGTACTTCACAAATTCTCTGGCTTCAGTCTCAACTCTTGGATTATGGCATCAAAGAACTGAAGACACCATTGTTAATGGATAGTGCTTCAGCTTTTTGTATTGTCAAGAATCCAGTTCAGCACTCTAGGACTAAACACATTGAGATCAGACATCATTTTATAAGAGACTGTTATGAAAAGGGTCTGATTGATCCAAAGTTTGTACCTAGTGCTGATGAGCTTGCAGACATCTTTACTAAGCCTTTAGACACCTCAACTTTTCAAAATTTAGTTCTAAGGCTTGGTATGCTGCAACTTGAATAGGTTGGTTTTTCATCAAATAAATTTTAATATCTTTTCAAAAATCCAAAAAAAAAATATTTTCAATTTTTTCTTTTCATATAAAATTTTTTTTTTACCTTGAAACTTTTTGATATTTTCAGTAAATACTGATATATATCAAAAGTACTGATTCAAGGAAAGATATGACCTTTTCTAATACTCTAAGTTACAAGTACTGATGAGTATTGATTCACTAAGTACTGAAGGTCAAAAATTGTTTACAAGTTCTGATGAACAAATTGTTTACAAGTTCTGATGAACACATTGTTCACAAGTTCTGATGAACAAAATTTCCACAAAGTCTGATGAACAACTGATGAAAACAACTGCTGAACAAAACTATCGACAACACCTGATGAGTAATTTTACTCTTCAGTTGTTTTAACTTCTGTTGTTTTCTCTATTTAACTCAACCTTCTTCAGTTGTTTCATTATCACTTTCTCAGAACTTTCCATCTTTTTCAAAAACCTATTTTCCCTCTCCAGTCTTTGCATCCATGGCGTCCGTAACCTTGAAACCGCGTCATAACTCCATTGCCTATCTGACCAAATCCTCCTTCTGGTCAAAATTTGATGAAGCTGTGGATTTGATGAATGCTTCTCAATTCAAAACTGCTTTTCTCATCAATCCAACCCTATATGTCGACTCTATTCATCAATTCTGGATGAATGTGGAACTGATCAATGTTGGTACAGGAGTAATCTCTCTTCGATCCACTGTCAATGGTCATAACGTGCACATAAGCCCAGCTGAACTAAGGGAGGTTCTTCAGCTTGATGATGCTAATCTGGTCACTCAATTTCCTAAGAGCGCAACTGACCTCTGTTTTACACGTCATGAATACCAGGGTGACTTGAGTGACTCAACACTTTTCAAGAAGCACTTCAATGACCCAGAGCGCCTGATATTTCATATGATCAACATATGCTTGGCTCCGAAGTCTTCTTCATGGGACCAAATGTCTTCCAGGTGGCAACAGGTATTGTATTCAATCCTTGAATCTCAAAAATTAAATTTTTCTCAAATCCTGTTTTCTGAATTAACTGAACATGCTGCTAAGCCTGTTTCTTCTAGATGGCTACTCTATCCACGTTTTATCATGGCCATCATAGAGAAACAGCTTCAGTAAAATGGCCTTGTTGGTCAGGGGATCTCTGCTCCAGCAGTTTTGTTGGAAGTATATTCCCGACACAACTCTAACCTTACTCTAAAAGAGGCTGCCCGAAAGCTAAAACCCAAGCATAGGGAACCCACAGCCTCCTCTTCCAAATCAAAATCTAAGATCCCCACCAAACCCAACTCCACAAAGCCCAAAAAGGCTGCTCAGGGAAATGAGTCCCCTGAGTCTCCCCATGCCTCACCAAGGCATGACATGGCCACTGGGAGTAGTCAACCAGTGGTCCATCAGACTCTACCAGCTCAAACCGCCCAGGTTTCCTCTCAACAGGATCCTGGAGCAACCATTGTAGGGGCAGACACATCTCTAGAACCTCTTTCATTTGAAAAGGTTTCTATTGAACAGCACCAATCTCCCCGGGTGCACTCTCTTTCAAAGCCAATTCCTATGGAAACCACCCCAAATAGCCCCACTTTTGTTATTGAAAACATCCTGGATCAGCTGAACACTCCTATCCCCTCCCAGACACCTATCACTACTGGGATTAGCTCCAACATTGAGGGGGAGGATCAAAGTGTCTCTGATAACCCACAGGATTATGACTACCACATCAGATCTCCTAGTGTGGAAAGAGAGATTCTGATATCTGACAAGGCTGCTACTTCATCACCTCCATCATTTGGAGTGATTGATAGTGGTACCATTGCTAAGACCTTGTCAGAGGCAACAACTGATGAAGGGGTTACCCCTGAGGTTGGAAGTCCCCAGAACCAAGAAACAGGGGCACCTGATTATGTTGAGCCACACTCAACTCAGGTAGATCCTGATATTCTCAGGAGGTCAGATGATTTAGCTAAGGCTACTGATGACCAAAGAACACTTGCTGAGGTTCTAAAGCAGAATCAAATCCTTGAGGCTGAGGTATGTAGACTCAATGAGATACTCACCAAAATGTCCAAGGACAAAAGTCCATCTTCCCCAATTACCCCACAGATGGCACCTTCTCATCCTGAAGGTCACCCAAACACTTCCACCACTACTTCAAAATTTGACAAGCCTCCAGCCACTGCTTCAGGCACTAATCCTTTGGGTTCTAGCCCCCCAGAGGCATTAGCTGCTGCCCTTCTAAATGTCATCCCTCTCATCACTCCTTTACTAAAAACCATCATTGTCCAAGCCCTTGATGAGAGGCTACCCTCCAAATCTCAAATTCAGCAGATGGTAGATGATGCTGTGACTGCCAGACTTACAACTCTTCATACTCCTTCTTCCCCTGCAGCCAAAAAGGGGGAGTTAGGAACAGAGTCAGTCACAACTTCAGCTTCCAAAAGGCAAAGGTCTGACAATGAAGATATTGCTTCTGAAAGGTCTCCTGCCATTCAAGTGACATACAAGAGACAGAAGAAGAATAAAACTGCTGAGGTTGCCAACAGGGCTGAGGAGGAGGTTGAACATGTAAATGTTGAAGGTATGGAAAAGGCAGATAAAGAATCTTGTGATAAAGAAGTTGAGGTAAGCATTGAGAAGGCAAGTGCAGAACAAGTTACAATCTCTGATTTACAAGAAACTGAACAAGAAGAGATGCAAGAACAAGAAGATCAAACTCAGAGGGGTGAGGTTGAGAAACCTATTGAAAGTGATGAGGTAGGAGCTCCTCTCAAGAAAAGAAGGCTACTGAGAATTCAAGAAGAGGAAGATTCTGATGAGGAAGACAGGCTTCCTATCTCTACTGTAATTAAAACAAATGTTCAAAAGCCTGAATCATCAACAACTGAGTTAAATCTGGCCATTCAAAAGAAGAAAGTAAATTTACCTGCCAAATATGTGCCTGAGAAGCCACTGGTGTTTGGACAACATTCAAAGCTCACACCAGAATCTCAAATGTTGGCAGTAAAAGTTAAGCTTGAAGAGGAAGAGAACCAGAAACAGCATGATGAGCAAATCTTAAAGATGGTTGACAAGGAATATCCTCAGACATCAACTATTATTGCAATGAAGAAAGAAGCTCAAAGGTTGTATGCTCTGAGGTTCACCTACCAATATAGGAAGGAACATATTAGAATGTGGCCTGATCCAAGAATTATTCACAGGATACACAAGAGAGAGGCTCCAGCATCTTATGTCAGAAGAATCAGAAGGGTCTTAAGTGCTGACATTATGCTAGGGTCAGTACTTGATCCTTGGGAGATAATCAATGACTTCAAGAGTGTGTACAACTCTGGCTCAAAAGCTCCAAAGTTTATAGAAAACAAAATGATCAAGAAAGGCTTGGTATATAGGAAACTTGAAAATGTTCAACAAAATGAGCTTTCTCTGTTTTTGGAAGGGAAGCATCCTGATGAGTTTGTATACAGAGAGATTACTAGAGTTGAGCTGAATGATGGGACAACGGCCAAGTACTTGTCTGAGTATTATGGACCTGAGTCTTTCTTTGAAGGTGAACATGAAAGGCTGACTCCAGAAGAGAAGGTAATATTGCTTGAGGCATATGTCAGGGAGTCCTTCAGGTTAGTATATGATCAATAGCTTTAATGAGAGGGGTTAATGCTCATAGTCCATTTCCCCAATGGAGTTCCCTCTCATATTTTGCTTGTTAGATTTTTGGAAGCTGTTGATCATCAGGCATACACTTTAACTGGTCATTTTGATACTGATCTCAAAGAAAAAGACTTATCTTTCAGCCTGAGAGTAAATAAGTGAGACCATAAATAAATTAGAGGTTTTTGGCTGCATTGGTTCAGGGGGAGTTTGTTGGACTAAAAGAACCAATGAGCCTGATCAGAAAAATCTCTAAGTCTCACAGCACTTATAACAACTGAAGAAGAACACAACGGCTGACACTCAATGTACAGAAGATACAAGATCTGAAGTGATATACAACAGCTGAAGTGTAAGTCATCAGATGTTGTAGTGTGTAGTTTAGTCTTCAGTAGTTTTCTTTCAGTTCTTGTAAAAGTCTAATGAGTAGTTTACTCATCAGATGTTTTAGTTTATTACTTCAGTAGTTTTATTACTTCAGTATTTGTAAGAGAATGTCTTCAGATGTTGTAGACATTCTCAGTAGTTTAGTTATTTCAGTTGTTTTGTTTTGTCTGTTAGATGTCAACATCATGTGACATCATTAGACGTCACTGTCTTTATATAAGGGCAGTTGACAATTTTGTAATGAATCGAAGTTAGTGAATTGAATGAAATATTCCTTTTGCAGAAATTCTCTCTCTATAACAAAATTATTCGTTTACTGTTTGATTGAACTTTGTTCTTGCTATGATTGTGCTAATTCAACTTTGAATTCCGCTGTTATACTCTGTTATTGAATCAATTGAGAACATCTGATCCTACAGTTCTCTTGATTTCGTTTGTTCGTTTTAGTTATGCCCATACAGCTTGACTACAATTGTCTACTATTTATGATTTACATACAACTGACATCCACCTTAACTTAAGCATTAATGATTTTATTAGATCATAATGATTTTATTATTTCAATGATTCTCACACGGTTATGATTTCCTTGATTCCTTTAATTCACTTGATTCTGATCTTTAGAATTCCATGATTTCCACAATGATTATAGATTCTTGAATAGGATCCTTAGTTTTACTGATCACACACTGAATTAGATTTCCTTGAATTTGGTCTTTAGCTTTAGTTCTCTTGGTTACACTTTGAGTTAAGATTCTTTGAATTGAATTTAATGGACTAAGGGTTTGTTTTAGAGTTTTAGCACTAAAGTATTACTCGTAAGAGTAATTAGTTACTTCGTTAGTTAATTCTGCATAACAAATACCTAGACAGGAGTCTAGGAGTATAAACATGTATATAATAAGCATACAATAAGTTAAACCATTTGCGTAAAACATATTTAAATAAAAAGGTTTACGCATGCTTCTCAGCCCCGTGTTTGAAAACAAAATTGTTTAGATAAGGGGCAATGAAATCACCTGTGTTGCTGTGCAAATGATTTATCACAAAATGTGCGCTTGTTACTTGTGGTTTATGTATCTTCAGTACCTGAGTTGTTTTAAGAGGATTCACATACGATAAGTATTTATAATCGTCGTATCGAGGGTTTGGTCTTGGTGTGCAACTAAGTGTCCTATGTGCTAATGTGTTTCCAAGATTCCATGTAACTAGTCTAAGGTATTACCCATAAATAAACCCTTATCCCACAAGTAATCATTACAAATCTTTAATTAAAATTTTTTTAATTTAATTCAATTTACATTAAACATTTAGTTAGAAATCATTTAATTTTGTTTAAATAAGGTTTATAAATCAGTCTCTTTTATTAAAAACATAATTTATTTTAGAGAAAAATATCATTAACATGATGGGCTTAGGTTAATCCCATTAGATTAACCTTAGGCGCAATTACTAGCTTTTGACTGCCAAATGATTCTTTGATCAATTCATTGTATAATCGATCCTAGATAGTTCATATAACTATCTAATGTAATTATATGTTATTATGAGTTGTCTAAGTGTTAGTGTTAGTTGTGAGGCCAACACTTTATCCTTAGACAATGATTTTGATTCTTAGTGAATTCCCATGTATCTTAAACCCAAATGATGTTCACCATTTATGTTTAAATGATAATATTTAAAATAATCCTTGTTATTCCAAACCCAATTTCATTATTCCTTGTTATCATTAGGAAAGACCTTAGTTTGTTGCCACATGATGATATCATATTAACTTTTTCTTTGTTAAACTCTATACTTGGTTCATAATTTCCCGCAAGGTTGATTGTACATGATGAAACCCTAATCTTATTCCCATGCACACACATTTGCCATGCATGTAAGGATGGCCGACTCAACCCATGCACAAACAACTCAACCCGAATCCATTTGATCGAACAACCATGGGCCGAATAAGGTGCTGGACCAAAGTAGGTTTGTCGAAGGGACTTGAGCCGCATGGGCCTTAGCCGAAAATGCTTGACCGATCGAATGGGGTCCCTGGGACGACATAACCAAAATAGCCTGCGAAGGAAAGGTGGGCCCAAGGAGTATTCTGGGCCGACAAAAGTAGCACTGGGCCAACCGAAAGGGTATTGGGCCAACAGAATGAGCAGGCCGACCGAAGGAAGGCTGTGCCGACTCAGTGGCTGCTTCGGTTGTTGTCTATTCGGCCGAATGAAAGCAAGACCTCATTCGGTGAGCTAACCAAATCCCATTCGGCTGGTCAAGATTTCCATGGGTGCAGCTCCCCTAAATAGAAGTTTAAGGCTGGATTGTAGTAACCCATTTGTTCCTACATGATCCTCAGTGGTGTGGGTGTAGTTTCCCTAAGATTTTAAGGTGTTTTAACCGGTTTTTGAGTGGGTTCAAACTAGGGTTTTCAAAACCCCAAAACCGAAAAAGGATCATGGATCTACCTCAAATCAGTTGGTTACAAGCTTAGATCTGCTGTACTTTCGTGTTTTATAAGTTGTAATTGTCGTTTTGACACCAAAAACACACGATTTTGTGAAGAAATGAGAGAGTTGTGGGTGAGATCCTAGAGAGAGAAAGTAGAGAGAGTGGAACGAATTTGGGGTGAAAATTCTGGTTGGTGGTGGTGGTTGTCGCATTGAAATGCCATTAAAAATGAGTTCAACTTACCGGTTACGTTCGGGTTCGTTCGGTTTCGGTCGGTTTCGCGTAAAACGTCGGATTTCCTTCATTTTCGTAACGAAACGTTACGGTTTTAAAAACAAAGTTTATAAATTTATTTTAGGTGGTAATTCCTAGTAAATTAACTAAATATCTTTTGTTTATTTAAATTTTCAAATTATTTAATTTACTGTTTAAAATCGAATCGTATAGCCGTCGCGCATATTCGTTCGAATCGTCACCCGTACGACTACGGAGATAACTACACTTTTCAATGTGGTTTTCTAATTATTGGCCATCATTTAGAACGTTAAACTTTCAGATATATTCGTACAGATCGTCACCTGTACGAATAATCCGTCGATTTTGCATTCACGTAACGACATCCGTTGTTGTTTTGTTCTGTAAAGCCTCACATACGTGTATACATAATAGAATCGTAACTAACAATCACATGATAGTTCTGTATCGCCAGATAATTATTAGACTGATGAACCATGTTTCTGAGTTTTGTTTCCCTCAAATGATTTTGAATTTTGTTCTTTGATAACATGAAATGATAATGATACATGATATGAATATGACATACAGTGAAATACGTATAGTTTGTACCTGATTACTGTTCATGTTACTGTTGAGATCGCTGTTTCGGTAATGGTTCCGACACTGATGTTACAGTTATGAAATGGAGCCCTCCAAAGTCTCCGACAGAAGCACACAGTTTTCTTGGTTTGGCCAGTTAATATTGGCGATTTATTCAAGGCTTCTCCAAGATAGCGATGCCATTAACGAAGCTCACAAAGAAACACGTAACATATGAATGGGTCACAAACCAAGAACAAGCGTTTATAGTGCTAAATGAGAACTTACCCAAGTTCCTGTTCTAGCACTGCCATATGGAAATGGTGATTTTGTTGTCTATGCTCATGCATCGCGAAAAGGGTTTAGATGTGCACTGATGCAAAGGGGATGGGTGATAGTGTTGATGCATGTTTATTGTCCCTAGTTCAGTTTTGTAACTCTTATCATGTAATTGTTCAAAGTATTAATGGAAGTTGTCTTTATATCCAATTCATCATGTTTATTTCTATTGATTATTGTCTATTAATGTTTATCTAGTTGTTTGATTTGATTATAAACTGTTTGAGTATGAAGTTTACTCATTCGGCCGAATGACTCTAGAATGAAGTCATTCGGCGAATGAAGGTTATAGCGAATGTCTGAGTTCAGAATGAGTCATTCGCCGAATGACTCATTCGAATGACTGCTCATTCGAGCTTAGTCATTCGCCGAATGAGCTGCTTCGGCCACTCATTCGGCCGAATGACTACAGCCTATATATAGATGTTCAAATCATTTCAATCCTAACTTTCCAGAGCCCTCCTTCTTCCCTAGCACTCCAGTGTCAAAACCCTTGAAGATTTGAGCGGTTCTTGATCATCCAAGTTCGATTCTCAACCCTTGGTGTTCGATCGTTGCTTCCAAGTCGTTTCTACAGCCTCGGATCACCACGGTTTCTGTTGGTTTTGATTGGAAAACCCTGGAATAGGATTCCGCACTATCCCAGAGGTTGTCGAGTAGTTTTTCATTGGATTCGGATTGTTTCCGAGCTCCAAATCGGTCCAACAAAGTGGTATCAGAGCTTTGGCTCTTGATTCTACTCGATTTCCACTCAAAATCAACAGATCTGAGATTCCCAAAACCCTGATTTTCGTAACTTCCAAAAACCCTATTTTTCTTGCTTCTCAAGTCACTATTTCATTGAAATATCAAGTGTTTTTGTGGTTTGTTTGATCTAATTCCTTCCCAATTGGTTTATTATCATGTCTTGAAGTTCTGTGCAAAATTTGGTGGTTAGATCTGGTCAAAATCGCAAGATATCACGATTTTCGTTGTCAAAAACCCCAGATCGCCGAATGACTCTGGCGGCCGAATAAGATTTGCCGAATAGCCCCTCATTCGCCGAATAGTTCTCATTCGGCGAATAGCTCCTTCGCCATTCACATTCGCCGAATAAGCCTCATTCTCAATACTCATTCGGCGAAAGACCTCATTCGATCTGCCATTCGCCGAATAGGTCATTCGACTCACTCATTCGTCTGTTGTCATACTCAGCTTGTCATTCGCCAGTTTCTACTCATTCGGCCCCCGACATTCGCCAGAATAGCAGTCATTCGCCAGTTACTTCTGAATTTTTTTCTAAGTGTTGAATTTTACTACTTCTGATCAAATGGAGGATCTAGCACTCATGGCTAACCAAAACCATCGCATTCAGACTCTCTTGTTGACAGAGAATGAAACCGGGAACTCAAACAAAGCTCCTAAGTTGTTGACTTTGGATGACTATCCTCACTGGAAGTATAGATTTGAGATTCACATCAATGGAGTGGATACAAATCTATGGATGATGATAGAGGGAGGATATTTGAGGCCTTTAAATGAGGATGGAACTCCTATGCTGGTTACACGGATGACCGAGCCTCAAAGGAAACTGTATGACTATGAGAAGAAAGCTTATGCTATCTTGTCACAGTCCATTGCTACGGATATCTTTCATCAATTCAGACAGTTTACATCTTCAAAATACCTCTGGGATGCTTTGCAACAAAGATATGAAGGGAATGATGCATTGAAGAGCATTAAGTCTAAAGCTTTGAGGAAGGAGTTCAACAGCTTTATGTATGTGGGTAATGAGTCCCTTGATGAGTTGATTGCAAGGTTCTATCACCTGTTGAGTGAGTTGTTCAACCACGAGGTTAAAACTACAACTCAAGAGAAGATTCAGTGCTTGGCAGATGCACTACCTCCAAAGTGGGAGTCCTTTTTGATGGTCCTTAAGCAAAATCAGATGATGGCTCATATGGACATCAATGATTTTATTCAGAAGTTGAAGGAACAGGAGATAGAGAACAAGTGGAAGGCCAAAAGAGTTGTGCAAGTTCAAGATCCTTCTCTATACTACTCCACCCCCACAGTTGATAAGTCTACAACTCATGCTCCTCTGAAAACTGCCTTTGTGTCTAAAGCTTCTGAAGCCCCATCTGCAGCTCAGATGCACTTTAGCCCATCTTCTTCATCGAGCTCACAACAAGAGCATCATCAGCCTACTGCAAGTCTGAAGACAGAGAACTTTGATAAAGTCACAGTTGAGATTGCTAAAGAGCACATGGGTCTTCTGTCAACATTGGTTAGTTCATATGATGGATTGGTTGCTGGTCAGATCGGCAATCCATATTTGACCAATGATGACTACTCTCAAATTGATCCTGATGATATGGAAAGAATTGACATCATGTGGGCATTAGCTAGTGCAGTTAGAAGAGCTAAGGAGTTTGTGAAGAGGACCGGGAAAGACATCAATCTAAACAAGGAGTCAAAGTTTGGATTTGATATGGCTTCTGTTACATGCTACAACTGTGGTGAGAAGGGTCATTTTGCCAGACAATGCAAGCAGCCGAAGAAAGCTGGAAACAAGAATCCATTTCAGCATCAAAAGTCAGCACCTGCTAATTCTGAAAGGCGATTAGTTCCTATTGATTCTCCTTCACCAACTGGATCTTCACCTTCTGGTAGTAAAGCTTTGATGGTTCAACAAGATGAAGGAGTAAACTGGGATTTCAGATTTAATGCTGATAAGGAAGATCAAGAGAAAGCATGTGTGGCAGAGATTCAGAATTCTGATGATATTGATGAAGAAAGCAGTCAGGAAGATTTGTTGGTGATTGATGACAAGACATCAAGTTCAGAATCAGAAAATTTGACGGATTCTGACACTCAAGAATCTGATGGAGAAGCTGATGACTCTTCAACTCAATTTGCCTTGATGGCAAACTCTTCTGCTTCTACAGATTCTTCTGAGCAGGTATACACTGATTGTTCATCTTCTCAATCTGATTGTTTCAATTGTGTTGACCTTAAGAGTAAGGTGCTTGCTTATCAGAAGCATAACAGTGATTTGCTGACTGATCTCGACCTGTGCATTGAAGCAAACAAAGTTTTAAAATCTAATGAAAAGGATTTTCAAAATAAAATTGATCTTTTAAATCGACAATTGCATGAGGCCGAGATCGCTGTTCTGAACAAGCAAGATGCTATAATTCTTATCTCAATACCATAAATGAGATCAAGAAGAAGTTAGCAATCGTTGAATGTGATTATGAGACTTTAGGTCAGAAGCTCAAGAGCTATGAGAGCTCTTCTTATATCATTGAGCATATGATCAGTAGGGGTACTGATCAGGGGAAGGAACAGGTTAACTATCAAAAGTGTCCTCCACCAATCCTAAATGCCTTTGTCAATACTCCAAATGACAAAGATGTGAAGGATTTTCAAGTTACTACTCCGTTAGTAGTTGATCCAATTAGTCTGACTGAAAATCAGAGTTCATCTCAGACTAAGAATTCAAGGGTGGATGGAATTGTGGAAGATTGGGTTTCTGATTCCGAGGATGAATCAGAGTATTCATCAAAGCAGAGCACTCCTCGGAATCAACCTTCTAGTGTCATGAAAGGTGACCCAATCTCCAAATCAAAGATTTACAAAGAATTATGCTTTGTTAAAGCTTCACAGGGGTCTGAAGCTAATTGTGCTACCAAATCAGCTCAGTTTGGTAACAAAGGAAGGACGGGTTTGGGTTTTGAATCAGATTGTCAGAAATCAAATGTTTTTAAATCAACTAAAAAATCATTTTCTGATTTAAAACATTTTCATAAAAAAGGTGATAAAGTCTGTTTTGAGTGTGGTGAATCAGGACATATTGTGAGGTTTTGCCCTCAATTGATCAGACCTAAGGTTGTTTCTTTCAAAAACTTAAAATCTGCTTTACCAAAACCGGTAAAATCTGTGCCTAAGTCTTTTTACCCAAAATCAACACCACAAACTCAATTTAAGAGTTCAGACAAGGGAAAGGGAAAGTTGGAAACTTTGGTTGTTCCAAATGGGGTTAAAATTAACCAATCAAAATCATCATCCATTTATCTGAAAACCTCTTTTGATAAAAATGCAATTTGGAAAGTAAAACTATCTGAGGTGTCTGTTCCACAAATTTCAGATAAACCTATTCCTAAGGGAAAATGGATCGATGTTTGGATCCGAGACTCAATGGGTCAACCCAAGACCGTAAAGGCTTGGGTTCCCAATGTAAACTGATAGTCTCTTTATTGTGTAGGTTGCCCCAAAAGCTGGAGTAAACAGCAATTGGATCGTTGATAGTGGGGCTTCCAGACACATGACTGGTGATATTTCTTTGCTCACCAATGTGAACGCAGTTCGAGGTGGCTATGTAGCTTTTGCTGGAGACAAGGGTGGTTTTATTACAGGAGAGGGAATCTTGACAAATGGACAGGTTTCGTTCGATAATGTCAGATATGTCAAACAGTTGGAAAACAACCTCCTGTCAGTCTCTCAGATTTGTGACAAAGAGTACAAGGTTCTGTTTGATGACTCAAAGTGTTATATTCTCAAGCAAGGTGTGCAGATACCTGAAGATTGGATTTTAATGTCTGCTCCAAGAAAACAAGACTTGTATGTTCTCAATATGGCTACAGCTTCAACTACATCCTCCACAGCTTCATGTTTTATGACAAAGGCAACTGAGAAAGATTCAATCCTTTGGCATAAGAGGATGGGCCATTTGAGTTTACGCAAGATGAATCATCTGGTGCACAACAGTTTGGTTGAGGGAGTTAGCTTGAAAAATTTTAAGCTGTCTGATATCTGTGTTTCATGCAAGAAAGGAAAGCAGTCTAAGCAGTCTCATAAGCTGAAAAAGTATCATTCAATCAATGTTCCTCTTGAGCTTCTTCACATGGATTTGTTTGGTCCAGTGAATCGGAAGAGTATAGCTGGAGATCAATACTGTCTTGTTATCACTGATGAATACTCCAGATACTCTTGGGTCTTCTTTTTGAAGGAGAAATCAGAAACGTTTGATTGCATTCAAGTTCTGGTTACCAAACTTGAATCGCTCTATAAGCTCAAGATTCGTCAGTTTCGAACTGATAATGGAACTGAGTTCAAAAATTACAACATGGAGAATTTTTGTAATGCAAGAGGCATTGTGCAACAGTTTAGTGCTCCATATGTTCCACAGATGAATGGCGTTGCTGAACGCAAGAATAGGACATTGATTGAGGCTGCTAGAACTATGCTTGCTGATTCTTCTCTACCGGTTCAATTCTGGAATGAAGCTGTTGCCAATGCTTGTTACACATTGAACCGGGTCCTAATTGTGAAGAGACATGGGAAGACTTGCTTTGAACTGCTCCATAACCGAAAGCCAAATCTTAAGTATCTAGAACCATTTGGTGCTCCATGCACTATGCTTAAGAAACATGAGCAGGGCAAGTTTAATGAAAAGGTGGAAGAAGGGTACTTTCTTGGGTATAGCACTCCAAATAAACGAGTTTACAACATTGCAACTCATAATGTGGAGGAGTGGTACCACGTGGATGTTCAAAAGTATACAATGCCCCCACCTGGAAAAGGGCCAGATTGGATGTTTGACTATTCCAGTCTTTTTGACTCATTCAATATGCCCCCCATGTACTCAGATGAAGATGTAGCTGTTCAGATGCTGTATGATGTACAGAATGCCCCCGATGCTACTTTTCAACCTACATCTACATCTGGTCCCTCTACACAGATAAATGATGACAGCTCAGACACAGATGACAATCCCCCAGCTGCTCCTGAACCAGTTGTTGATAATCTTGTCCCTGATCTTGAGGACTTGAATTTGAATAACTTAGATCCTGAGGTTGAGGTTCCTGCTCATCCTGTTGGAAGAATTAATCGAATTCATCCTCAAGACAACATTATTGGGAGTCCTTTAGATGGAGTAAAGACTCGAAGTCAGATTTCTTCAGGTGGTCTTGCAGACATTCTTGATTTTGCAGATGTAAGCTTTTGTGCTCATTCCTGCTTTATATCTCAAGTGGAACCGCGTACCGTCACTGAAGCCCTCAAAGAAGAATCATGGGTAGACGCCATGCAAGAGGAACTGTTGCAGTTCAAGAAGTTAGGGGTCTGGCAACTAGTTGATAAACCCAAAGGTGCAAAAGTCATTGGCACTAGATGGGTTCTTCGTTGCAAAAAGGATGATCACGGGATAATCGTGAGAAACAAGGCTCGTCTGGTGGTTCAAGGATTCAGACAGATAGAGGGATTGGATTATAATGAGGTGTTTGCTCCGGTCGCTCGACTAGAAGCCATTCGTATCTTTCTGGCTTATGCATCCTTCAAAAGGTTCAAGGTTTATCAAATGGATGTAAAGAGCGCGTTCCTTCACGGGGTTATCAGTGAAACAGTGTATGTCAATCAACCTCCCGGATTTGAAGATCCATTGCATCGTGATAAAGTCTACAAGCTAGACAAAGCGTTGTATGGATTGCATCAGGCTCCGAGAGCGTGGTACGAGACACTTTCCACTCACCTTCTGAACAACGGGTTCAGAAGAGGTGTCATTGACTGCACTTTATTCATCCGTGAGAAGGACAGTGAATTACTCTTGGTACAAGTGTATGTGGATGATATAATTTTTGGATCCACAAATGATAATCTGTGCAAGGAATTTGAGACAGTTATGAAAGAAAAATTTGAAATGAGTTCGATGGGAGAGATGAAGTTTTTCTTGGGTTTACAGGTGGATCAGTCTGAGGCAGGGATTTTTATTCATCAAACCAAATACGTTGGTGACATTCTGAGCCGGTTCAGTATGTCTGATGCGAAGCCTGCTGGTACCCCACTGGCGATTAATCACGGGATTACTCCAGATGAAAAGGGGGAGTTAATTGATGCCACTCTGTACCGGGGAATGATCGGATCTCTCATGTATCTCACTGCCTCTCGGCCAGATATCATGTTTGCCACTTGCTTGTGTGCACGTTATCAATCCAAACCAAGAGTATCTCACCTGATTGCTGTCAAAAGGATTATGCGTTATCTGAAGGGTACACCGGAACTTGGCTTATGGTACCCTAATGATGATAACTTTGAGCTTACTGCATATAGTGATTCAGATTATGGTGGATGCAAAAGAGATTTCAAGTCAACATCTGCGGGATGTCAGTTCTTTGGAAACCGATTGGTCACCTGGCAGTGCAAGAAGCAGACGTCGGTGTCTACTTCAACCTGTGAAGCTGAATATATTGCTGCTGCTAGTTGCTGTTCACAAATCATCTGGATTCAACAGCAACTCAGGGACTATGGGTTACATTTTTCTAACACTCCTATTTATGTTGATAACACTGCCGCCATTGCTGTCACTAAAAATCCAGTTCAGCACTCCAAAACCAAACACATCGACATAAAATATCACTTCATACGTGATTGTTTTGAAAAGAAATTAATCGATGTGGTTAAGATTCACACCGATCACCAAAAAGCCGATCTTTTTACTAAAGCTTTTGATAAACCCAGATTTTTATATCTGTTATCGGCTAATGGTGTTTTCCAAAAGGATGAAGTTCAATCCTCATCTGAGTCTAACAAATGATCATCATTTTACTTAGATAGTTTTGTTTATTTTATTTCAGTATTTTCATTTTCTCCTGTACAGTTATTTTTTATTACTAAAAACACAAAAAGATTTTCTATTTTTAGGTTTTTAGGGGGAGATATAGAAAAATCTGAAAAACCAAAAACAATAGAAAATCTGAAAAACCAAAAACAATAGAAAATTTGAAAATCCAAAAACAATAGAAAATTTGAAAAACCAAAAACAATAGAAAAATTAAAAATGAAACAGACCTGTTTAATGATATAGCATATTGATTTCATTATGTCATAGAAGCAAAATTGAATGCATGAACTAAAATCACAAGGAAATGATGATGGGATGTACTGATAGGCTGACTATACAAAATAAATAAACAACTTATGAGAACTTAGAAAGTTTGATTTGTGGGATCCAATGTTTTTTAAGGCTTTTGAGTGAGAAATGGTTCTTGACTCAAATCAAGCATACACCTGTCATCATGGAATCAAATGAGGTTTCATTCAAAGAAAAATAAATGCAAGCTGGTATTAAGCTTGAGGAAAATCAAAGACAAGCTGGTATTAAGCTTAGTCAAGAAAAACTAGAAACAAGCTGGTATTAAGCTTGAAGAAAACCTAATGCAAGCTGGTATTAAGCTTGAGAAAAACTTAAATTAATAAAGTTCGATTCCATACATGTGCCATATTGCTGGGACGAACCTAGCTGAAGCCATCCATTTGGATAGAACAAGAAAAACACAAAAAGATAATAAATGATTGAATCTCATTGAATTCATGATGACTGGTATTAAGATATGCTGAAATGAGTTTTGAACTTATTTTGATCTTGATTGATGAAATGAATTGGGGAACTCAATCAGAAAATATGAGTAATCATTTAGTTTGTTTAAGAGTTGTGTATCGTTCAGTTTAAATTTGGACAAATATATCAGTAATCGTATCAAAATGAAATTGTGATTGAAGTGAAGCATTCATTGAAGGTTATATGATGTGATCAGAGATATGTGTTATCTTATTAACGGGCTTTTCACAAAAATATGTGCTTACTTGCTTTTAATTTGTGTTTGTACAGTTGTTTGGTTGCTTCAGAAAAATACAAAAATATTTTCTATTTTAAAAATTTGTTTTAGATGATCATTTGTAGATTCGGATGTCTGTCATCTCTGAATCCTGAACCAACTAGACATATCTTCATAAAAAGTTAAAAGTTTGGTGCTCAAAATGTCAAATTCTTGAAATTTTGGAGTTTTGGAGAAGTTCATCCCTCATTCGTACGAATGAGAGGCAGAATGGACACATTCGGCCGAATGAGACTGAGTCATTCGACCGAATAAGCTACTCAGAATGAACTTCATTCGACGAATGAAGAGTGTCGAATGTCTCATTCGACATTCTCATTCGGCGAATGAACCTCACCAAATGACTCAGTCGGCACTTTCATTCGGCGAATGAGACTGAAGTCACATGACCTTTCGTCTAGCTCATTCGGCGAATGAGTACACAGTATATAACTGTGTTTCGACGAATGAGGGTCATTCGACCACTTTTTCTTTCGTGACATCAGTAAACCTCTCATTCGGCGAAACACATACTTAGACTTTTTATTCGATTTCTCGTGACTTTGATAGATCCTGCTTCTGATAATCAACTTATACTTATTCTCAGGTATATGGAGATCAAGTTTCAGCCGATTTCATCCACGAAATCATGTCAAACAGATTAGCATTTAGGGTTTTTAGGGTTTTTGAATTCGCCCAACAAATAAACTGTTAAGATGGACCTTAAACTCAAAATGTCAAGTATTAAAAATGCTAATCGGTCGATTCTGAGTGTTGTTTACCAGATTTTTTGGATTGATTTGAGATTTTGGATAAAGGGATTTTGAACTCAGTTCATATGCCGAATGTCGTCATTCGACGAATGACTCATTCGGCGAATGAACCTCATTCGACGAATTGGATCATTCGGCCAATGACAAGTCATACTCAAGTCTCATTCGACGAATGAGAGTCATTCGACGAATGAACCTCATTCGACTGTTAACACATTCGGCGAATGGACTCATTCGGCATATCAGAAAACAGTCAATCTGATTTTTGTTAAACTTCAATGTTTGATTGATTATCTTGTACTGACATGTGTATTTCTTGTATTGTGCAGTATGGCAGGATACAAATCAGTTCCGAAGCACAACATCTGTGCCCATCTTGACTTGACTACCCCGAACGCGAAGCACTACGCAGATATTATCACATTCTTGAGGCGTTCCAGGATCTTCACTGCCATATCGACAGTTCATGTGCCCTACTTATCACATCAGCAGGATTTCTGGTCATCTGCTGATATCGATTGTGAGGCCGAGCCTACAGTCATAAGGGGCAAGGTCAGGGGTCATGATGTGGTGGTCTCTGCTGAGCATATACGGAGGGTCTGTGGTTTTCAAGACTCTCCGGATCATCCTGCTCTACTTGACAGATTCTTAGTCCGTGGATGCTTTCTCCGATGCAAGTACGAGGGAGATATTGGAGCCGGGATTCTGAACAAGGCGTTCATGTCGCCGCAGTTCAAGTACTTGGCTCATGTACTTGTTCACTGCCTTGGCTCGAGGAGAGGGGGCTTTGATGACATGCGCGAAACCATTCAGTGCGCATTTGCTGCCTTGGTGCTCAACAAACCATTCAACTTCTCCGAGATGGTTTTTATACACATGAAGGAGAATGTGGGGCTTAAGGGTGACAAGAAGTTCCTGATGTACCCTAGGTTTCTACAGCAGATTATTGATGCCCAGATTCCAGATCTTCCAAAGCTTAATGCTGACATCATTAGATTGGAGCACATGAATGACATAACTCTCAACAGAGTTTTGTCATACAGAGGGAAGGAGAGGAAGCCCACCACTAGATCCCTATTTGGTCACCTCTCTCGACCCGATTACAGGGCTCCTGCTGGAAGAAGATGGAGACATGATGACTCCGATTCTGATGTGGAGGACATTGTGGTTCCAGCTGGAGATGATGATAGTGATGGTGATGATGGTGAGGGTGGTGCAGGCCCGAGTGGTGCTGGTGTTGATGTGAGCACAGTGGATTTGAGCACTGCTGCTATAGTGAGTTCAGGGGCTGGGGAGAGGACTTCAGTACACATAACCACTGCTGCTTCAGTGAGCATGGTTGATGTTGCTGTTTCTGGTGCAGGTGGTGATGTTGATGTGTCGACAGCACAGGAGGAGGATTTGGACATCGACTCACTGATGGATTTGGACTTCTTGACTACTACTACATCCTCAGTGACTGTTCCTCTCGATGTTTCAGTTCCACATTCCTCGGGTGATGGTGATGAGTCTGATGACTCTAGTGAAGGTGATGAAGATAGTTCTGATTCTGAAAAGACTCATGATGATGAGTTTGAGAAAGTGGATGAGGGTGGAAGAATGGAGATGAGGAAGAGAAAGAGGACAGATGATGATTTGGAGGATATTACTGATACGTTATTTATTCCGGAGTTTGACTTTTCTCCCCCTCCAAGGTCATCTGCTCCTGCTTCCACAGCAGTGATTGTTTCTGCTGGTCAGCCCACCTCTTCCAGAGCTGGAAGGGGAAAGAGATCTCGATTCTCTTTCCAAAGAAGGTCAGAACTGACATCAGCTGCTACAACTACTGTCACATCAGTAGCAGCTGTGTCAGTTTCTTCACTGACACGGACAAGGGCTATTCCTACTCAGGCTACTACTGCCCCTCTGTCCACTCCTTTTATTCGTGAGCCAGTTTATGTTGCTGCTTCTTCTGGCCCTTCTACAGTCCGAGCTGATGTGCACATACCTACTGTGTCAGTTGTGGATCAGCTTAGCACACTGAACAGTATGGTCCTCAGACTGATGGAGAGGAGCATGGAGCAAGAAAGGAAGGCTAAAAAGCAAGAGCTGATTATAGCTCAACTCACAAGGAGGGTTGAAGAGCAGGATACTCTGCTTTTTCAAGCATCAGACCAGAGGGCTGATTTGAGAGCCAGGTCAGCTCAACAGGAGGAACAGCTCCTAAAGTATATCGATGAGCACAACCAGCTGGCTTTGACAGCCTCTGGTTTCAATGATAGGATTCTTCAGCTCGAGGCTGAGAATGCTCGCCTCGCTGGACTTGTCGAGGGTCCAAAGGAGGGCACTCCTAGACTTGAGGGGGTTGAGGATCGTTCCGATGATTCAGACAAGCAGATTGTCGAGGAAGATGAAGAAGAGTCTGATGAGGAACAAGTGGATTACGAGGATTCTGAGAAAGATGAAGAATCAGATGAAGATGATGAAGATGATGATGAGGGTAAAGATGGATCAGGGAGTGGGTCTGGAGAATCATCTGGCACTGATGATGTTGATGATGACAACAATGATGATAAAGCTCCTCCCACTTCCGAGATCAGGTCTAAGAAGGCCAATGACAAGAAAGCTCAGGCTCCTCCTCCTTCGTCTCCATCAAAGACTGCAGAGCCAGAAGCTACTGAGGAAGTCCAAGATGTGCCTTTGAGACGTCAACTTGACAAGACACTTACCATGATCTTAGACGCTCAAGGCATCATACAGCACTCAGTGAGCTACGACAAGGAGGAGGGTGAGATCATACATTGTTTATCTAAGGAGCAGATAGCTGAGCTGTTCAGGTTGAATCCTGACGAGGTGGTCACTGATGACACCTCTGTACCCAGTACTGAAGAGCCCGAACCAGAACTTTTTGATGATGTAGATGAGGTCATTCTGGAAGACATCACCGATGAAGAATACCCAAAGTATACATCGGCTGAAGACGAGCTACCTACATTCACTGAGCCATTTGATCAGGAAACAGAGGATCTCTTGGTCAGATATCTTGAAGAACAAGTAGAGGCAAGCAAGGCTGAAGCTGATGATCTAAAGAAAAGAATAGAGGAATGGGCTGCATACTGGGAGGTATTGAAGAAACAAAGCACAGAGAAGATGCCAGCCACGCACAAGAAAGTTTACAGGACCAAAGGCTATAAAGCTGGAGGCCAGATACTTATCTGGGCATACTTCCATGATCTTGGGTGCTATGCAGTGAAGAGGGAGAAAGGGATCGACTACTTCAAACACCCACATGATTTCAAGACGTTGCCTGGATTCGAAGTCAATCAGCTAGCACGTCTGAACATGCTATACAGTGGTGACTCTGGGATGTCTGCTTGGTTTTCTCGACAGATCAAGTACGAATACCGGAAGAGATGGGTGAACTTTCAGCCACACCCGGAAGCATAAAGTGCTCCTGAAGTGGCTTCCCCCTAAAGTCTTAAAGAAGATTCCCCTGCGGAAGATGCGACAAGACTTTATGGATGGCTTCCGATGGTGGTATAATGATGGGCGCACAGGTGAGGCTGTGATAGTTTTGTGCAAAGACAAACAGTGGGAGACTGTTAGGATTTTTGATCCTATGTGGCTGACTAACTTGTCTCACAAGGATGTTCAAGCTTTGTTCAGAAACCAGATTTTCTTCGACGTTCCAGACATGGTGCAAGCTTTGCAATTTATGAGAGTGATCCGTCTCTGCAGCATTTTCAAGATCCACGCTGGAGCAGACTGGAAAGCTATTTTAGAAAAGTATTTCAAGAAAGACACTTCCAAGAGTTGAACTAGGTCCAAGGGGGAGTTTGTTGATGCATGTTTATTGTCCCTAGTTCCGTTTTGTAACTCTTATCATGTAATTGTTCAAAGTATTAATGGAAGTTGTCTTTATATCCAATTCATCATGTTTATTTCTATTGATTATTGTCTATTAATGTTTATCTAGTTGTTTGATTTGATTATAAACTGTTTGAGTATGAAGTTTACTCATTCGGCCGAATGACTCTAGAATGAAGTCATTCAGCGAATGAAGGTTATAGCGAATGTCTGAGTTCAGAATGAGTCATTCGCCGAATGACTCATTCGAATGACTGCTCATTCGAGCTTAGTCATTCGCCGAATGAGCTGCTTCGGCCACTCATTCGGCCGAATGACTACAGCCTATATATAGATGTTCAAATCATTTCAAACCTAACTTTCCAGAGCCCTCCTTCTTCCTTAGCACTCCAGTGTCAAAACCCTTGAAGATTTGAGCGGTTCTTGACATCCAAGTTCGATTCTCAACCCGTGGTGTTCGATCGTTGTTTCCAAGTCGTTTCTACAGCCTCGGATCACCACGGTTTCTGTTGGTTTCGATTGGAAAACCCTGGAATAGGATTCCGCACTATCCCAGAGGTTGTCGAGTAGTTTTTCATTGGATTCGGATTGTTTCCGAGCTCCAAATCGGTCCAACAGATAGCTTATGCTTCGCGGCAACTAAAGATTCATGAGGCTAATTACCCGACCCACGATCTTGAGCTCACTGCAGTGGTGTTTGCATTGAAACTATGGAGGCACTACCTGTATGGAGTCAAGAGTACCATATATACCGACCACAAGAGTTTGAAGTACTTCTTCGAAATGAAAGTTATAAACATGAGGTAAAGACGACGACTTGAGTTGTTAAAGGATTATGATTATGATTGTGATATTTTATATCACCCGAGGAAGCCCAATGAGGGTGCGACTAGAGCACCGGTCATTGGGGCTCTGTAGGATCGCAGTCTCCGGCATACATTTGCGAGACCTACATGTCTGGTTGCATATGTACATCCAATAACTTGCACAAAACAGTTTTTTGTAAAATCAGAATTGCGAAAGTTCAATGTATAAGTTATCAAAACAATTTGAAATTTATATGTTGCGGAAGTAGAAGTTTAAACGATTTTCAAATTGATACATAATAATAGTTTGCATAAGCGATTAAAGTTTTTCAACAATATATGACAATCAAAATGATAATATCTCAGTAGCCTAAGACACTATGCAGATGCATGAGACTCCAGCATAGCATCCTAATCCTCGTTAGCATGCCTTAGTTACCTAAGAAAACATGCGAGTAAAAAGGTCAACACAAAGATTGGTGATAGCACAACTTTTTCATAAGCAGTAAATATCCAATGTGTAAAGTAAGTGTTTGCAGGTATACATATGATTACAATGCAGAATCAATAGATATCTAGTCGATACAGTTATATTATATATGGGTTCGAAACCGAAGCTGACTGTGTGCCTTTCGCCATGTCCGTCAGAAGAAAATGACAAATGTATAGGTCAATATTGCACCCATTCCGACCTCCAGTTGGGTTAGCCTCCAGGCGCGATGGGTGGGGCTTGTCAGGCCCAAATAGTAGTATCCAAGATTACCACGCTAGGCGCTCCGCACTACTAACAGTCCGAGGTGTGTTTGTTAGGACATTGAGTTGCGATGTGTGCCACACATATACATATAGTGATAAAGCGTCTCCATATGTAACCAAAATAAGTAGTAGCTTCAAAGCGGATTATCATGCAATATTTTTTCCCCCAAAGGTTAGAAAGGATAAAAAGGGCTTTTGTGTTGTCAAACAGCGAGTGCTAGCAACCTGCTAGTGATCACCTATAACCATATAGGTTGTGAGTATATGTTATGTGGTGTGTTGTATCCCATACGACTCCAAGTGTCGGTGTGCTCAACTGATTGTTTGTGTGTTGACTTGTGATGACTCTAGGAATCGTTGTTGACACGTTTGTTGTCTTTAGTTCGTTTATGTGTCTTAACGCAAGTAGGACACCAACATGTATTCTACGACTCTAATCATAACATTTTCACACAAGTCACGTATGAAAATCACGAAGTTTCCTTTTCGGGAAAGTTCCTATATTTAGAATGTTTCTATTTTTGAAAGGGTAGTTATGAAATTCCATTTCATAAATTTAATAACTATGGTATATTTGTAAAAACATATTTAACACTTGAAATACCTCGTTTGTGCATAAATTACCATTTATGTCGTTTTGCCCAAAATAAAGTTTCTTAAAATAGTAAGTATTGTTTTAAGATCCGTTTTCACAAATCAAAGTTCCCAATATGTTTATAAATCATTTTTAGACATATTATGACAATCTAAAATCATAGAATCATAACCGAACATCAAAATCCCTCTTTTGGTTTCAAAAAGTTTCCATATTTAGTAACTTTTTATGAAATCATGTTTTTCTCGAAATCAAATACCCAAATATGTTTCTAAATACTTCAATATACTTTTGACAACATCTAAACATGTCTAACATGTATGGATCCTCACGAATCGACTGTATGCAACAAAAAAGTTTCCTTCTATGGCAAGTTCTACAAATCAATATCATAACTAATCAAAACTCAATCCCAACATTCCTATACTCTATAATCAGTAGATCTACATTAAAATAACACAATAATACCAACAAATTCATGCAGAGTAGCCACATGGATTTGCATGTGCTCTAACACACTTGCATGTGTGTTTTTACACTTTGCATGTACGATCAAAGCATAGAGGAACCATAGAAACTGCCTTAGATGTACATATTCAGTTTGGAACAACTTCTATTGCCTCAGATGATGGCTGATAATGAGTTCCAAGTTTGTGGGTGGCTTCCAAGACTTCCTCTTTAAGCTCCAATGGTCCAAAACACTCCAAGGTTGCAAGAAATGGCTTCAATGATGGTACCAGGAGGTTTGAGTGTTTGTTTCATTATATTTTGGTTGAGAGGGAGAGTAGAAATTCGGAGGAAATGCAAAAGAACCGAGTGGAAATAGAATGGGGTTGCTTTTATAAATTTTATCTTCGGGGACCCGTCGCGTACTGGCAAGGCCGATCATGCATTACCTCGGCCTACCACGGTTAATATAGTATTCGGTTTTCCTCCTGAAACATGCCACGTACTGCCAATGCCCTTGTTGCGTGGCCTTGGCGTACCTCTAATGAATTCGTCGAGGTGTCCTGGCGTACCGTGATGGCTTCCTTTTCCAGTTTTTCCATTTTGTTGAGTTGATTCGTTCGTGTTCAACTCGTAACGGTTGTCCTAAGCGTCTATTTCATGTTTAGCACATAATGACACATACAATGGTTTGATTACTGTTTGTTCACCAATGTTCGTGAGACTCGTGTGTGTTTTGATAATTCTCGAATTATCTTTAATTGTTTGCATTCCTCATTACGAAATGTTTGCAGGCTTGATTACCCATTATCAACATGTAATGCACAACTCAATAATTCCTTGAATTATTGTTTTGCGTTTGTGTTTGCGTTTGCCACACTTGGTTTCCAAAACAAATTTGCAATGTACGATTCAATAGTTCCTCGAACTATCATTTCGCAATTGTTTGTGTTTAACACATCTATTTAAACATAATTAAATGAAATGCAACAAGTAGGAATTGTTTCACAGGTGCCACAAGAATAAAATTATATAGTTTATTGATAACATCAGACTTCCTGAACGAGCTCAAGCAGGCGAAACACAAAGGGTTAGAGCCATACAATGTGGGTTTTGAACATGTCTTTGGACAAGTGAAGAACTTGGAAGACAATGATTACGGTGTGCAGGTACGATTCGGTCGAATGTGGGTACCCAGAAATGGTGACACTCGCTCGAGAATCTTAGATGAAGCCCACAAGTCACGTTATTCGGTCCAACCCGAGAAAAGATTCAGTCGAATGTGGGTACGAAAAGATTATTGGTGGCAAGGGATTAGGTTTAACGTGATGCAGTATGTGAATAGGTTCCTTACTTGTTCGTAAGTGAAGGCTGAACATCAGAAGCCCTACAAATATGGGAACACATCACCATGGATTTCATCACCAAGTTACCGAGAACAGCTAAGCGGCATGATACCATATGGGTGATTGTGGACTGTTTGACGTATAGCGCACATTTTCTTGCTATCAATTAAACTTATACGTTTGAAAGGTTATCTGAGTTGTTTGTGATGGAGATTGTGACCCGACATGGAGTTCCTGTCTCCATTGTATCGGATAGACATATGAGGTTCACTTCCAGATTCTGGAAGCAGTTTTATGACATGATGGGAACAAGACTGAACATCAGCACTGCCTATCACCCTAGGACGGATGGACAGTCAGAATGGACTATTCAAACCCTAGATGATATGCTTAGGGCGTGAATTATCGATTTTGGAGAAAGCTAAGATAACCACTTTCCATTGGTGGAGTTTTCTTACAATAACAGCTACCATACCAGTATCAGAATGCCTCCTTATGAGGCGTTGTATGGAAGACAATGTAGCTACCAAGTTTTTTGAGGTGAAGTCGGACATAAAGAGATGGGTAACAAAGATGCAGTCATAGACATGGAGGCAAATTTACGCGTGACATGCGCCGATGATCGGCAGAATCATATGCTGTCAAGCGCCGAAGGCCAATGGAGTTCAATGTTGGCGATGGAGTGTTGCTGAAGGTATCACCATGGAAGGGAATCATTCGATTCCGAAAGAGTGGCTGAAACATGGAAGGGTAGGGAGGGTCGCGTATCGATTTAGCCTACCATAAGAGCTGAACGGGATCCATCTTACCTTTCACGTTTCACGTCTTAGGGAATGCTTGGCGGATGAGCAAGCACATGTTCCTTTGGGTGACATCGAGGTGGATAAATGACCGAACTACATTGAAGAACCAGTCGCAATCATAGACATGAAGGAACAGAAACTATGGAATAAAACGGTTCGGCAAGTCAAAGTTCAATGGAAACATCGTAAAGGTTCAAATGCCATGTGGGAAAAAGAGGAGGAAATGAAGAGGTTGTATCCCCATTTGTTCGAAATGTAACGAGACAGGATCGGGACAAAACCTATTGTATGGAAGCGAGACATAACACCCCAAATTTTTTATTCAAGTTATTTGAACTTTCGAATGGGTAGCGGATAATTAACTTGTTCAAAAGAGATGAAAAATAAACTAAATAAAAGATCACGAAATCAAGTAATTGAAAGTACCAGAAGTTCACAAAGACAATGCAAACGAACTTAGCTTCCTGAACTCCATTTCGTGAACTTAGCCTATATATATGAGTGTCACAACTAGTACCATATCGTCTGGCAATTTATACGGTATGTGTACTTTATCAATAACTATGCGTAGATAACTATGTGTGTATGACTATGCGTGAATAACTACGTGATAAACAGTTGGGTTAAAACAGGTCTATAGAACAGTATATCAATTGTTTGTATTTGAATGAAAAATCAAATACAGAAATACAACAACACACGTGAAATAACAAAGAAGAGTACAAAAGACATAAACATATCGATTGTGATCTGATTTCCATAAATAACAGAATCAGATAACCGGCAAAATCAGTGAGAAAACTATGTGAAACTATTCATAACAATGTGAAAACAATTAGAGTTAGTTGTGTCCGTCTGTGAGAATGTACAATTCAACACAACAGCTCAGTCTCGTTTACGAACGATGAACTGACAGAATGTTTGCGTGGGTGACGATTCACACAAACATATTTGTGAGTTTAACGTTCTGAACCGCAACTGAAAAATAGAAAACCAAATAAGAAAGTGAAACGTATGATCGTATTCGTATAGTTAGCGCTCTGTAGGAAAACGCGCGTAAGTTGCGTTTTCTGACGCAACGGCGGAAATAAACGATTATGAACATTAAAATAATAAAAAAATAAAATAAAATAAAAATAATATCTATTAGAATTACAACCAAAAAAGAATTTTATAAAACTATTTTATTAAAACTACATGTAATTAACGTTACGTAACGAAATAACGAGGTTTAAGGGTCTGATCGCGAACGAAACAGTAAAAATAAGTAAAATATAATATTTTATGATTTACAATTTTGAAACTCATCAAAATAATCCAAGAAACCAAATTTACATGTTCAATAATTTAATTATACAACCGTAATAACGCGCGCGTAAAAATACGCGAAACCGACACCGAGCAAGACCGAACACGCGGGGAACCACTCAGGGTATAAAAACCCTTATTTTGGTTCATTTTCTTCATTGAATAGCAGCCATATCTCTCTCTCACTCTAAAATTCTTTCAATACCTTCACTCTCTACAAAACCCATACAAAATCAGCCATAACTTCCTTGATTCTTAACCAAATAACGCATATAATATATCAAAACGATCGTCTCGACGAGAGGAACCTTGTAGTACAAAGGATCGAAGCTGATTCGATGTATTTTGGCAGGAATCTTAGAGAGAAGTTACGGTACTGAAGGTTTGTTCACTATTCATCATCTTCTTCATTTCAAAGCTATGTTTCAGCTCGTTTAACTTAGGGGCTGGTCTTACAAACACCTTAGAAACATTTAAAACATCTTGTATTAATCGGGGGAAGTCTGAGAAAGGATGGAAGGGTGGACGGAACATAGTATCGGCACAATGAAGCGCAGGAACACTAGTATCGACAGGTTGACATCTTCAGTGCTTAGTTTATTGACATTGTAAACTCAATGGCTGCGAGGCACTGGAAACTGGTCGATACTAACCTGTTTTGGAGACCCAAGAACAATGACCAAATCCCAGTCGGCCTTGCTAATGACGGTAGACAAAATTGGTAATGGTATCGGTGGAACACTAAATAATGTCGATAGGAAAGTGAGTTCAACAAGTACCCGCTTTTGGTTCTTCTTTGAAGACCTAACGGGGGATCCTCAGGGTAGTTCAACAGATTTCCGCTTTTGGTTCTTCTATGAAGACCTAACAGGGGATCCTCAGGTTAGTTCAATAGGTTCCTACTTTTGTTTCTTCTATGAAGACCGAACGGGGGATCCTCAGGTTAATTCACAGGTTCCCGCTTTTGGTTCTTCCTTAAAACCTTTGGGGGGATCCTAATCCTAGACAACGGGTTTCCCTTTTGGTTCCTGTACAACACCTTCGGAGGGATCCTAATCCCAGACAACAGGTTTCCCTTTTTAGTTCCTGTACAACACCTTCTGGGGGATCCTAATCCCAGACAACAATTTTCCCTTTTTGGTTCCTTTACAACACCTTCTGGGGGTCTCAGATTAACTCACGCGTTCCTTCTTCTTGTTCTTGTACGATACCTTATAGGGAAACTTCTTTAAACCTAACTTTGGGCTTCTAAGTTATCCTTCATTTATGTTGGGTTAAGGGTTAATAGAGAAAACATCATTAAACTAATTAGTTACAAACCTAGTAACTCACTAGAGTGATCTTTAGGAAACTTAGTTGATACACACAATTTTCATCATAACTCTTAAACACATACTAATGTGAACACGAACAAATAAAACACAGGTTGAATCCAACATCATTGCAACAACAGTGAGCGTGTGCATTCCTCGAGTCTTAGTCAACCACTACAACATCCAGGTGAGTTCATATGCCCCGTTTTATTAATCTTTTTGTTTTAACTGCAGGGCAGAGAACATGCTAAAACTTTTATTAAATGTTTTAGTACATTGTACGGTAATAAGGTTTTTACTTTGTTATTACAACTGTATGCCTTATTATGTAAAAGTTGATGACTGCGAGTTTGTAACTGATATTTCTGTTAGACAATAACTACGATTACTAAGTGATAAAACTGTAATTCCTCTGTAATTACAACTATAATTCTCATGAGGAATACATGCTATTCCTGTTGAATTATTTTATTAACTCTAAGGAAAATTATAACTGTTAAGTCTTTGGGAATAATTGCAGTTAATTCAAAGCGAATTGATATGTTATACCTATGAGAACATGTGTGTTATGCCTATTGTACTGCTATGAGTTGATGGTTATGGGTTGAGAACTATGAGAACTCTTTTGATTTTGAGTCAGCATATTCCAACTCTATCATTTATGACACAGATGATGAAAGTATGATAGTGTCTGCAAATTATCTAACCACTTCTATTCTGTGGACTGGCTGACTGAGAGATTGACCTCACTCATGTCATAAGCAGGTGGCAGATAGTTGTGAGGTCTTGTGAAAATAATGAATCCAGATTTAATTAAGGACATTGTGGTTTGCCTTTGTGGTAGCTGCAATGTGGTCAATTCAATTCTGATCACCTATTGGGATATGACTACGTGTCTGACTTGCTCTCACATCCTAATCAGATGTGAGTAATAGTAAGTCAAAGAGTATTACCACCCTTAATAACTATGGTAATACCACCATTAGTAACTGTGGTAATCCACCGTTTATAACTGTGGAGAATTGTACTACTCATAAACCTATTGTGTTATGTTCATATCATGATGATGTAATGGTTTGTGATATTGGAGAGTTTTATTGTGATAAAGCCTATGGATGATGAAATGTGTATCTATAAATACAACACAGGGATGTCGGTAGGGGCTTGTCCCCTATGTATGCCCTATATATAAGCATGCTTGACTAGACAATATCCTATTTGTAGGTGTATCCATAGAGAAGTCATGGGGATGAGTTAAAGCCAAATGAATAAAACTGAGATTTGTGTATTATAAGATGCGGTCTAAATGACTCTGAAAGTTTTTAAATAACTAAACTTATAAACTCACCAACCTCGTGTTGACTTTGTTTAAATGCATGTTTTCTCAGGTGACAAACAGGTCTAGTTACCAAGCATTAGTGATTAAGCTAGAGGACTTTATAGAAGACCTAGCTTGCTCTTTAGATGCATATATTTTGATGACATTTTGAATCTCTTTTGTATATCTTGTGCAGTAACAAGACATAAACTATATGATTCTTTTGAGTAGATTTACCTAGTTAAAGTATCAACACGTACTGTGTAATTTAACTTTGTAATTCTATGCATTGAATGTCATGTTAGCATTTCTCATTATATATCATGTGTCGTGTAAAGAATCTGATCATTATGATTATCACCCGATATCGCGCCCCGGGAACCTTCCGCCCGACGGGGAAAGTCGATCCAGCCCGCCTGCTCGGGGTGTGACAGATTGGTATCATGGCCATGGCTATAGAGAAATACAGGTCATATTAATTAAATGGTTTGGCCTAGACTATAACCTAGGGACCCTCCATGTAGAGAACATAAGACTTAGGATTTTATTTGCATACGTCTTCTGCATTTGATCATTGCACTAATTGATATTCTTTTTGTGGTGATCAGAATGCCGCCAAGAAGACCTCCGCCTTTGTTACCACCACCGCATTCACCTCCCCATTTAACAACACCATCACCACCAACATCTCCTCCACCACCACGTCCTCCTCCGCATACTCCACCTCACCAACCACCACCTAACCATGAGTTAGATCCTGCCACCATCGCACTGGCCACTCTGCTTACTAGTCAATTGAGGGAAGTAATTCCCTAAATAATGAACAAAATTAACTCCAACAATGACAACAGTAACAACAACTTAACTTGCGAGAGCAACGAGAACACCAGACATTAGCAAGACTATTCCTACAAGAGTTTTCTAGGATGCAAGCCACCGGCATTCAGTGACAACGAGCGAGCTGTTGGCTTGAACCAATGGATCGAGAAAATGGAGACGACCTTCGACATCAGTGGATGTCCTGAACAACACAAGGTGAGTTATGCAGCGGACTTGTTCAACAAACGGGCTCTTACATGGTGGAATGCCCTGGTGCAGACTAGGGGTAGGGATGAGGCATTGTCTATGCCTTAGGAGGAATTTAAGTTGTTGATGAGGGCAGAATTTTGCCCGAGAAACGAGCTGAAGAAGGTTGAGACAGAGCTGCTCAACCATGTCATGATTGGTGCTGGGCATCTGGCTGACACCACCAGATTCCATGAGTTAACAACATTGGCACCAGATATAGTGCCAGCAGTGGAAAAACGGATCGAGCGGTACGTCGGGGGAATACCGTCTTGCATCCAAGGGCACGTGATTCTGCCCACCCCACTACCTTGGAGATGGCTGTTACTTGGTCAGCAACATTGAAAGATGTAATGGTTGCCTCCGTGGCTCTGAAGAAAGAGGCTGAAGCAGCCAAGACTGGAAACTCCAAGAAGCCAGATAAACGTCCGGCCAAGAAACAGAAAGTGGTCAAGAACATTGCTGCAACCACTCATG
Organism: Mikania micrantha; assembly: GCA_009363875.1. Taxonomy (NCBI): domain Eukaryota; kingdom Viridiplantae; phylum Streptophyta; class Magnoliopsida; order Asterales; family Asteraceae; genus Mikania; species Mikania micrantha. Next base: position 53,633,167 of record CM018687.1, on the reverse strand, counting down.
CTCCAACAACCACACAACCCCAACCACTACAAATCAAGAAGCCGTATACAGGCACGGCTCCTCTATGCAACAACTATCAATTTCGTCATCATCCTGGAATCCCGTGTAGGCAATGCACCGGGTGTGGAAAATTGTAGCACTGGGTGATTCACTGCAGAAACCCAGCTCCCCAGAACAGGAACAACAGTGCAGCGGTGATGGCTACTACTGCTGACAACAGGTCTTGCAACAACTGTGGCGAACCTGGATATTTCTCGCGGGATTGCCCAAAGAGAATCCCACATAGGGCTCCGGCAGCTAGAGGACGGGCCTTTCAGATAGGAGCTGCTGCTGCACGACAAGACCCGAATGTGGTCACTCGTACATTTCTCTTATCTGAGTTTTATGCATCTGTATTATTTGACACTGGTGCAGATCATAGTTTTATCTCATCGACTTTGCATGCCAACTTAATCATGTTGAGGAATCTTTGGACTCTCCTTATATCATTCAGGTAGCAAGTGGCAAACCGATAACAGTCAACACTGTACTTAGGAACTACCAATTGACCCTTGATAAGCACACATTTTCCATTGATTTGATACCAATGGAATTGGGCAATTTCGATATCATTGTCGGAATGGATTGGTAATCTCTTAACATGGTTGAAATTATCTGTTCCGAAAAGCTACTACGTATTCTGTTGGAGAACAATTAGGTGTTAGAAATTCATTGAGATCAAGCAAACCGTAGTGTCAAATTAATATCATGCATGAAGGCACACAACTGCCTAAGGAAACAGTGTATCGGCTTCCTAGCTCACGTAGTAGAGAAAGACAAGAAGACAATCAAGATGCAAGATGTATTGGTTGTGAAAGACTTTGCGGACGTGTTTTTCTGAACAATCGGTACAATTCTGAATCGACTTGCTTCCGGGAGCGGTTCTTGTGGCTAAGTCTCATTACAGACTCGCGCCATTAGAAATGCAAGAACTGTCCAATCAATTACAAGAATTACTAGACAAAGTGTTTATCAGGCCAAGTTTCTTAACATGGGGACCTCCAGTATTGTTTGTCAAGAAAAAGGATGGATCCTTGAGAATGTGCATTGATTACAGAGAGCTTAACAAACTTACCATAAAGAATCGGTATCCATTACCAAGGATTGATGATCTATTTGATCAACTACAAGGACGACATTTCATACTCGATATGGTCACTATGACTTCATGGTAATGCCATTTGGATTGACGAATGCACCGGAATTGTTCATGGATCTTATGAACCGGGTGTGCAAGCCGTACCTAGATTGGTTCGTTATTGTCTTTATTGATGATATACTGATCTATTCAAAGAGTGAGAAGGAACATGAGCAACATCTGAATACAATAATGGCACTCTTAAAGAATGAACAACTCTATGCCAAATTCTCCAAGTGTGAATTGTGGTTGAGAGAAGTTCAATTCTTGGGTCATGTGATTAACATTGATAGAATTCACATGGATCCTGCAAAGACTGAAGCAATCAAGAACTGGGACGTGCCCACAACACCTACTAAGATCAGATTATTTCTGGGTTTGGCTGGTTATTACAGGAGATTCGTTTCGAATTTCCCTAAGGTAGCCTTGCGACACACAAAGCTAACCCAGAAAAGGGAAGCATTTGTGTGGACTTAGAAACAGGAAGAAGCATTTCAAACACTAAAACAAAGATTGTGCAATGCTCCAATATTAACACTCCAAGATGGCAAGCATGATTTTGTGGTTTAGTGTGATACTTCACATCAGGGACCCGGTTGTGTTTTAATGCAACAAGACAAAGTCATTGCCTACGTGTCACGACAGCTGAAAGTAGATGAGAAGAATTACACGATGCATGACATAGAATTGGGAGCTGTTGTTTTTGCCCTAAAGATTTGGAGGCATTACCTTTGTGGTACGAAATGCACGATTTTCACGGATCACAAGAGTTTACAGCACATATTTGATCAAAAGGAGCTGAACATGTGGCAGAGACGTTGGGTCGAGCTCCTGAACGAGTATGACTGTGTGATCAAATGCCATCCGGGCAAAGCCTAAATGGGATCCATTGTGATCCTCACATAGTCAGATCACAATGCATCCGATTCACCTCTATCAGATTTGTGTTCACATAGCCTTCAACGAAACAATTACTGATAATACGACACGAGAGAAAATCAATTCCTCGGTCTAACAGTCAATAGAATCGAAGGTTTGAATTACAATTAGTTACTGTAGACTAATATCACCATGAGTTGTTTACCAAACCTGGCTGATATCGCCCTCTTACCGGTCATACAATACCGGCCAATGATAATGTTACGATCAACGTACCGACCTCACTCGCCATCGGTTTGTCAAACCTATGGTACCACTACGTTATCTTCTGTTTAGTCGCACTAAATTAACTGGTAAACGATTCTCTAGGAGGGACTTACAATTGAATATGATCTCATGAACACATGATTGTTGTGATATAATACAAACAGTTGAATAGTAATCAATTGTTGTTGTTTTCACCCATAGTCGTCATCTCAATGTTGTTTGTTCTCAGTGTTATGCGTTCACATAGTCTTTAACAAAGTGTTATAAGAACTTGTCTTATTACACAATGTTAGAAATGTATAAATGATGTTATTATCATGAAGTTATGTTATCATGATCATCATTCTTGTTCTCATTAGTAATTGTCTCATGTTATCCCATAGTCTTCACCGAGTTGTAATCATATTGTTGTTAGAACTATTCTTGCTACACTTAGTTAACTCCGGTGGTGAATGATATCATGAAATTATGTTATCATCATATCATTCTTGTTAGTTCATGTCATTGTCAGAGTGTTATCTCACTATTTATGCTTGTAAGAATAATAAAATATTATAAGATATAATCTTACAACGAGTATTATTCTATTGTGTTGATGTTATCATGATCCTATATTATCATGTTTCATCCTAGATATCTCAGTTATGTTATGATCACACAAGCATACATACAATGATAAGCAATAATAAAGATAAAACAATATTATCTAAATCATAGTATAATCAAAATGTTGTACTAAAACCTTTAAATAAATAAAAGTATTAGCATGTTTCTCAGCCCTGAAATTTTGAATCAGTAAGAAAAGAGGCGTATGAACTCACCTTGTAATTGAAATGGTTGACTAAGTATTACAAGAAATGCACGCGCTCACTGTTTTTCTTGAGACTGTGTTCACGATCCTGTATTGATTTCACGTTGTGTGTAACTTGTATAAGTTATGAACGCATAAGTTAACTCTAGGGTTGCTTGACTTTTGTAAATGTTTGTTAGTTAACCTCTATTAAACTCATTTGATGATATCCTATGCTAAGACTTAACCTTTAAGGGTAAACCTAACATATTACATCTTCTCGGTTTATGGCCACTTGATTCAACTCCGTAACATGTCTCAAAAGTGTGAAAGTTCCATATAGTCTTTAAGTATAAACTTAGGTTCATTGATGTTAAAAATTTGCATGTTGCCCTTGTAATAACTTAGACTAATTATCATTTCTTGAACATCCCAATAGATGTTTTAAGTTATGAATTTCACCATTTAACACTTTATGATAAAAGACTTCTAAGTGTTATTAGATCTAGGTCATTACCACCTTTGTAGTAAACTTTGTTAATATTCCCAAACCCATGCATATTGTCAAAGGAGATTTATTCAAGGTGTTGATCACAAGGTTTAGAAGATTAAAACATGTAGGCCGGATAAGCAGGCTTCGGCCGGATGAAAACTTCTTGCGTCTAGCCACACCCGAATAAGATGGTCCGACCAAAGGGAGTTTAGCCGTAAGAAGTGGTTCAGCCGGATATGGTCTAGGCCGAATGAGGGGAGGTCGTTCGAATGGGAGATGCCCGGTTAGAGAGGGTGGTTCGGCCATGGTTCAGTCGGCCAGGCCATTCGGCTGATCTGTGTGGGCATCCATTCAACCAATCAAAACAACCAGTTGCAGCCCTCTCATTTTGACACTCACGACCCACCTATGGAAGGCTACAAGCTCCCACACCATTCTTAATGTTGTAGTGTAGTGTTCCCTAGGGTTTAAGTGGTTTAGAACCTGGTTAGAGAGGGTGTTTGAACAAAGGGATGAAAACCCTAATTTTCGCAAACTTGCAGCTCAGATTTACCTCGGTTCACGTGATTTTTGAATTATATCCTTTGTACTTTCGAGTAGAGTTTGATGAGAGCTTCGATTTGGCACCGAGTTCGCGCAATTTGGTTGAGTATTGGGAGAGATCTTGGTGTTTGAATGTTGAAAATCTTAAGAGAGAGAGAAATCTTGGAATTGGGTGTAGAGAGAGAGAGAGGAGAGGTAATAAATGAGGAAGATGACCTCATTTAGGGTTTATATACCCCGTGGGTGTTCGGGTTCGTTTTGGTTGCTCGGTTCTTGATTTCGTTATGGTTCTGGATCATACGCGTATTTTACGAATTAGATAAAATAGGTTTTAGTGTATCATTCTGAAAGGTGGTTATTTCTAGTAAATCTTTTTAATTCTTTTATTTTATTATTATTAAATCGTTTTGTCTTTTCATTTCTTTAGATCGTTCCACCATCACGCGTATTCCTTCGAATCGTCACCCGAACGAATCCAACGACAGTTTCACTTTCTGATTCTTGTTTTCTACTTTCCCGTTATCATTCAGAACTTTAAACTCACAGATATGTTTGTGTGAATCGTCACTCACTCAAACACACTGTCAATTTATTATTCGTAAACAACACTGATTTGTTATTTGAATTGTATTTCCACACTAACGGACTCAACTTGCCTGTTTTCACATTATTATCATAGAATTCAAATTGTTTTCTCACTGCATTGTCGGCCGTCTGATTCCTGTTATTTGTGGATATCAGATAGCAACCGATATGTTTTTGTCATTTGTTTTCACACTATTGTTTCTCATGAGTTGTTGTATTTACTGTATTTAAGTTTTCACTTAAACACATACAACTGTTGATTGTCTTCTAAGTCTTCTTGTCACACAAATGTTTACACATTGTATTTACACGTAGTAAATATTGAAAGTACACGTGCCGTACGGACTTGCCGGACGATCAGGTACTGGTTGTCACATCTACCACTCATTGAGTTCTCCTACAACAATAGCTACCACAGTAGTATCGGATGTGCTCCGTTCGAAGCACTGTACGGTAGAAAATTTCGGTCTCCAATATGTTGGACCGAGGTTGGAGATAACAGAATCACTAGGCCTGAATTTATTCAGGAAACTGCTGATAAGATAGCTCAGATTCAACAAAGACTACAAGCAACACATAGCCGCCAAAAGAGTTACGCAGACAAATGACGGAAGTCACTGGAATTCCAGGTGGGTGACCGAGTCATGTTAAAAGTGTCCCCATGGAAAGGCGTGGTTCATTTTGGGGCTAAGGGCAAGTTAGCACCAAGGTATGTCGGACCGTTCGAGATAACTCAATGGATTGGTCCTGTGGCATACAGACTCCAACTTCCTAATGAACTCATCGGGGTACATGATGTGTTTTATTTGTCTAATCTCAAGAAATGCCTCGCTGATGAATCGTTAGTCATACCATTGGAAGAAATACATGTCGATGATAAACTACATGTCATTGAAGAACCTATAGAGATTATGAATCGTGAAGTTAAGAGAATGAAACGAAGCCATATACCTATTGTAAAGGTTCAATGGAATTCCAAGTGCGGACCAGAATTTACCTGTGAGCGTGAGGATCATATGAAGACAAAGTATCCCCACCTATTTGAAGAAGTAGTGCCCGACAATGATGCTTAAATTTGGAGACGAAATTCCTTTAACAAGGGGAGACTGTGACAACTAGTGTCGCACCCCGAGAAATACCGTCACTTCTGGGGCGCGAGCGAAACCAGTCAGGATCGCAGTCTCCGGTCACACGGTTGCGAGACCTACATGTCTGGTTTCATACGTACATCCAATAACTTGGATAAAACAATTTTGTAAAATCAGAGTTGCGGAAGTAAAGTATAATTCATCAAAACATTTTAGAGTTCATAATTTGTGAAAGCATTCATAAATCACTTTTCAAAACGAAACAGAGTAACAGTTTGCAGAAGTCATTATGGATGTTTAATAATACATAACATAACAAATTGATAAATGTTCTCAAAATATTCTAAGATACCAAAGCTGATGCATGGGACTCCATCCTAACATCCTATCCTCATGGGAGTGCCTTAGTTACCTGAGAAAACATGCGAGTAAAAGGGTCAACACAATGGTTGGTGAGAGCACATGTTTTTCATAAGCAGTAAACATCCAATGTTTAAAGTAAGAGTTGTGATTTACATATCATTACAATGCGGTATCAATTGATAGCAAGTCAATACAGTTATATTATATGTGGGTTCGTACCGTAGCTGACAGTTGTGCTTCCCGCCATGTCCATCACAAGACAATGGCAAAGTGTTGGTCAATATTGCACCCATTCCGACCTCTAGTCAGGTTGATGAAGAACCAGTAGTTGATGATTGTTTTTAGCTTCCTTGCTCCTCCTCAAAGCTCCAACGACTCCAAAATCACCAAAAGGAAGAACAAAATGGTTTATCAGGGGTTGGGTGAGTTTCGCAGAGAGTTTGGTCGAGAAAATATGTAGGAAGTCGGAGAAAATGAGAAGAAACCGATTGGAATGAGCTTGGGGTTGATTTTTATAAAAATTTTGATCTGCATGGTCTTCGCGTACCGTCGAGGCCGATTAAAATGCTTTTCGCGTACCGCCGAGAAATTTGGGATCCAGAGTCCCCGCTTTTGCTTCGCGTATAGCCAAGCCCTTCGCCAAGGGGCTTTCGCGTACCGCAACGGGTCCATTTTAATGTTTTTCGATTTCAATGATTCGATTTCGCTCATGCTCGATTCCCAACGTTTATCCTAAACATCTAATGCATGTTTAGCACATAATCCTATAATAGCACATAAGTTTCATCACCAACGTTCATGAGACTCGTGTATTTGTTTCGATAATTTCTCGAATTATCTTTATTCGTTTGTGTTCGTCGCTACGAACTGTTTGCATGCTTGATTAACCATAATCAACATGCATTGCACAATTCAACAATTCCCCGAATTATTATTTTGTGTTCGTGCTTGTGTTTGCCACACTTGGTTTCCAAAACCAATGTGCAATGAGTTCCTCGAACTATCGTTTCACAGTTGTTTGTCTTTGACTCATCTAATTAAACATAATTAAATGAAGTGCAACAAGTATGAGTGTGAAATGTAAAGAATGTAAGAGTCACAATTTAGCTGAAGTTGACGGGTGTCACATCATCCCCTTGTTGAAAAAAATTTCGTCCCGAAATTTGGTTGTTGTTGGTAGTGCCTGAGAACAAAATTTTCTGGTTGTCACATCATCCCCTTGTTGAAAGGAAATTTCGTCCCAAAATTTATTTGTTGTTGTCGGCGTTCGACGTTGTATGTTTGAAGAGATGGGGATATTTGCGCAACATCTGATCCTCACGTTTCCACATGAATTCAGGTCCGCGTTTCGAGTTCCATCGGACCCTGAAAATCGGAATCCGACTCTGTTTTAGCTACTTGACCTCTCGGTCAATGATCTCTACCGGTTCTTCCACGAACCGTAGTTGTTCATTCACCTGGATCTCATCCAGTGGAACTACAAGTGTCTTATCTCATAAACATTTCATTAGGTTGGAGATATGAAATACATTGTGAACTCCATCGACTTCGGCTGGTAAGTTGAGTTGGTATGCCACTGGCCCAATCCGCTTCAGGATTTCGAATGGCCCAATATACCGTGGGTTCAGTTTGCCTCTTTTCCCAAAACGTATAACGCCTTTCCATGGCGATACTTTCAGAAGGACTCTATCTCCTACCTGAAATTCCAAAGGTTTCCGCCGTTTATCGGCATAGCTCTTTTGATGATCGCGAGCTGCTGCCATGCGGTTTCTGATCTGTACTATCTTTTTCGTCGTTTCGTGTACAAGTTCCAGGCCAGTGAGCTGACTGTCGCCCACTTCCGCCCAGCAGATAGGTGATCGGCATTTTCGGCCATAGAGTGCCTCAAAAGACGCCACCTAGATGCTGGTGTGGTAGCTGTTGTTGTAGGAGAAGTCCACCAATGGTAGGTGAGTATCCCAGCTATTTCCGAAGTCCATTACACACGCTCATAGCATATCTTCGAGGGTTTGTATCGTGCGTTCGCTTTGGCCATCAGTTTGTGGGTGGTATGCTGTACTCATATCCAACCACGTGCTAAGTGACTTTTGCAATGATTTCCAGAAGTTAGAGGTGAATCTGGCGTCTCGATCTGAAATGATGGAGATTGGCACTCCATGTTGTGAGACTACTTCCTTGACATGGATTCTGGCCAACTTTTCCATTTTGTCATTTTCCTTGATCGCGAGGAAATGTGCTTACTTAGTCAGTCGAGCCACAATTACCCAGATAGTGTCACATCCACTAGGAGTACGGGGTAATTTGGTAATGAAGTCCATGGAGATTTGTTCCCACTTCCACATGGGGATCTCAGGTTGTGTGAGTAATTTAGAGGGTTTTTGGTACTCGACATTGACTTTGGCACAAGTCAAGCATTTGCTCACATAGGTAGCAATGTCGGCTTTCATGTGTGGCCAGCAGTAGAGTATCTTCAGATCATGATACATCTTATCAGATCCATGGTGAATGGAATACCGGGATTTGTGAGCCTCGTCCATCACAAGGTCTCATAAGTTCCCGTGATGTGGAACCCAGATGTGTTCCATGAAATAAGGTAAGCCATCGGCTTTGACCTCCAGTTGTTTTTCCGTTCCCCTTAGTGATTCGGCCACTATGTTTTCTGCTTTAAATGCCTCCACTTGCGCAATACGTATTTGCACAGGGAGAATGGGATGGATGGTGAGCGGTAGAGCTCGTACTCTCTTGGGTTTTGAGGTATTCTTTCGACTTAGGGCATCGGCCACTACCTTGGCCTTCCCCAAGTGATACTTGATAGCACACTCGTAGTCGTTCAGGAGTTCGAGCCAGTGACGTTGTCACATATTTAGTTCCTTCTGCTCGAATATGTGTTGGAGACTCTTGTGATCAGTGTATATCGTACACTTTGTACCATACAAGTAGTGTCTCTAGATCTTGAGTGCAAATACTACGGCTCCATGTTCCAAGTCGTGGGTGGTGTAGTTCTTCTCGTGGACTTTCAGTTGATGAGAAGCATATGCGATCACCTTCTCTCGTTGCATCAGCACACAGCTGAGTCCTTGTATCGAGGCATCGCAGTATACTACGAAGTCATCCGTTCCTTCAGGAAGAGATAAGACGGGTGCATTACAGAGCTTCTGATTGAGAAGTTGGAGAGCTGTAAGTGGTTGGGCTATCTTGGAAAACCATTCAATAAATCGTCGATAATAGCCAGCCAAGCCTAGGAATTGTCGCACATCAGTTGGGTCTTTGGTGCTTCCCAGTTCCTGATCGCCTCTATCGTGGATTTATCCATATGATTTCCTTGTTCACTAACAACATGACCCAAGAATTGGACTTCTCGAATCCAGAAGTCGCACTTTGAGAGTATAGCGTACAACTTCTCTTCCCGTAGTAATTCAAGAGCCAATTGAAGATGTTCTTTGTGTTCTTCCTAAGTTATGGAGTAAATGAGTATGTCATCAATGAAGACAATGATAAACATGTCGAGGTATGGTTTGCACACTCTATTCATGAGGTCCATGAATATTGCAGGTGCATTAGTTAGCCTAAATGGCATGACCAAGAACTCGTAATTGCCATACCGAGTGCGAAAAGCAGTCTTTGGGATATCTTCCTCTTGAATCCTATGCTGGTGGTATCCAGATCGCAGATCGATCTTGGAGTAGTAACTCGATCCTTGCAGTTGATCAAACAGATCATCGATCCGAGGTAAGGGGTAACGGTTCTTGATTGTTACTTTGTTTAACTCACGGTAGTCAATGCACATGCGAAACAAGCCATCCTTCTTCTTTACGAACAAGACCGGAGCTCCCCAAGGCGAGAAGCCTGGTCTAATGAAACCCTTGTCCAGCAACTCCTGCAATTGATTGGACAGTTCCTGCATCTCCAAAGGTGCAAGTCAAAAAGGTGCTCATGCGATTGGTGCTGCTCCCGGCACGAGGTCTATGCGGAACTCCACTTGTTGAAGTGGCGGTAGTCTTGGTACATCCTCAGGGAATACGTCGGAATAGTCGCATATGACTTGGATGTCTTCTATTCTCTTCTCCTCTTCAGTCTTGTTGGTGAAAAGCGCCAGAATGGCTGTCTGTCCCTTTCGTAAGCATTTGTGAGCTTTCATGCACGAGATGATGCTTAGGGGATTGTCGCTCCTCTCGCCTTTGATGTCTAAGGTTTCTCCACTAGGGAGAGGTATGCGCACAACCTTGTCGTGGCAAATGATCTTAGCTTGGTTTTCAGACAACCAATACATGCCCACTACGACATCAAAACTGCCTAGTGTAACTGGCATGAGGTCAATCTTAAACCTATGGCCTGCTAGCTCTAAAGTGTGTTCTTCCAGAATGTGTTTAGTTACAATCAATTTACCATCAGCTAGCTCTACTGTGTACTCGACATCTAAGGGTGTTGGGGTTATGGCAAGTATCTCTCTAAAATCCTTAGATATAAATCTTTTTCCAGCTCCAGTATCAAACAATACAGAAGCATAATTATCGTTTAAGAGATACGTACCAGTTGCAAGGTTGGGATCATTTCTGGCCTTCTTAGCCCCGATCACGAAGGCTCATCCCTTCGGACGGTTGTTGTCCCCTTGTTGTTGTTGTTCTTCGTATGTGGGCAGTCCCTCTTGAAGTGCCCAGGCTTTCCACAATCGAAGCAGCCCTTTGGTGCTACAAGTTGTTGTTGTTGTGGCTGTGGGTTCTTTGCTAGCAATTCACCCCTGCAGTACTTGGCGAGGTGTCCTCCTTTGCCACATCGTTGGCATCGGATAGAGCCACATTGTCCCAAGGCATGATGTAGGTTGCATTTGTTGCAGTTGGGGTGTTTCCCTGCATAAGGTCCAGAGTTTTGGTTGGTTGGGTTTAGTGAAGTGTAAGCTTGCGGTGACCCAAACTTACGTTGTTGCAGTGGTGGTCAGAGAGTGGAAGGTTTGCTTAGGGTGTTATCCCATTTCCATTTGTTATCAGTAGGGTTGGCTACAGCACCACGGGGTGGTAAGAGTCTTGGTGTGACAGCCGAGTCGGTGAGCTTGTGGGCTAGTCGCACAGCTTGTTGCATGGTGATGGGGTCAGCAGAAAGCACCAAGCCCTGAATTTTAGGTGGCAATCCCTCAATATACTTCTATATGTGTTTGTAGGGTGTGGTTACCATTTCCGGGCACAGGTGTTCCAGCTCATATGATCGAGCAGTGTATACTTCGACCTCGGAACCAAATATCTTGTGGTTCCAGAATTCGGTCTCTAGCTTCTGCACTTCACCACGAGGACAGTATTCGCGGTTCAACATTCTCTTGAAGTCATCCCAAGGTAGAGCGTTAGCTGCATCGAGCCCTAGGTTCTGTACATTGTGATTCCACCATGTGAGGGCAGCTCCCTCAAGAGTTCCAGCAGCGAACTTGACCCTGTCTTCGTTCCTGCAGTTGCTCATGGCAAAGGCCGACTCCGCTTTTTCCATCCAGCGTAATAACCCTGACGGCACCCTCAGTGCCACTTAATGAGTGGGGTTTGCAATCCAGAAACATCTTGAATGTGCAGAGAGGTGGATTGATGTTTACTCCTGAGATATGCAATGAAAGAAGTTGGATTCAAAATCCGATAAACACGTTGTGTTGGAAACGAGTGATTATGATGCAAGGTGAATGTGAAAATAGGACTCATCACCTTGGTTCAGTGGGTTTTGATTACGAGTAGCTTCACGTGCAGCAAGTGCCTCTTCAGCCCGTTCGTTGATGAGTGCGTTCAGTTCAGCTCGTGTCAAACTGATGTTCCCACGTCCTCCCACGTTTCTGCGTCCTTTGCGTCTTCCGGCCATGATCTTCATAGCGAGAATAAGTGTTAGTGTTTGTCTAATGACTAATGTAGTATGTGTGGTAGGTACTGTAAAGAAACATGTAGAGCTATCGGCTCCTCCCCATCATGGGTAGTCACATGCGGTGATGAATGTGATGCCTAATAAATGTCACATGTGTGTTGATGCACTTAATGTCCCTAGTTCAATTTTGTACTAATTATCATGTAAAGATTAAAGTTATATTAATGGAAGTTGTCTTTATACATTGTTCTTAATGTTTAATATTGATTATATGATTGCTTGAATTGATTAATTAATATTTGAGTATGAGTATTATTCATTCGGGCGAATGACTCTAACGAATGAAGTCATTCGCCGAATGAGAATAGAGAATGACTATACTCAGCGAATGAGCCATTTGCCGAACGACTCATTCGACTGACTTGTCTATTCGACATAGTCATTCGCCGAATGAGCAGCTTCGGCCACTCATTCGGCCGAATGACTACAGTCTATAAATACAAGTTCAAATCATTTCAAACCTAACTTTTCCGAGTCCTCATTCTTCCCAGTGCACTATAGTGTCAAACCCTTGAAGTTTTGAGCGATTCTTCACGTCCAACTTCGATTCTCAACCCGTGGTGATCGATTCTCACTCGCACGTTGATTCTACTCACTCGATTCACCACGGTTGCTGTTGATTTCGATTGGAAAACCCTGGAATAGGATTTCGCACTATTCCAGAGGCTGTCAAGCAGATTTCCCTTGGAATCGGATTGTTTCTGAGCTCCAAATAGGTCCTACAAAGTGGTATCAGAGATTTGGCTCTTGATTCTGCTTGATTTCAATTCAAAATCACTAAATCTCAGATTGTAGGTTCGAGATTTGAAAAACCCTAAGTTTCTTGTCCTTAAATTTACTGTTTCATTAAAGATTCGTGATGTTTGGTGGTGTTTTTGTCCAAACTTCAATCCCAATTGGTTCATAATCATATAATGGTTTTTTGTACCAAATTTGGTACTTAGATCTGGTCTAAATCAAAAGTTATCGCAATTTTTGTTGCAAAAACCCTTAGATCTGCCGAATGAGAATGGCGGCCGAATAGGTTCACCCGAATGAGTCGTCATTCGCCGAAAGAGTTCATTCGGCTAGTCATTCGACGAATAGCCCTCATTCGGCTAATAGCTCTCATTCGATCCAGTCATTCGGCGAATAAGCTCATTCGACCCATTCATTCGCCGAAGGAGTTCATTCGTCCTAAGAGTCATACCCAGTCTCTCATTCGTCTGAATTAGTTCATTAGGGCCCCGACATTCGCCCTTTAACTCTTCATTCGGCTAGCAGTCTGCGAATTTTTCTAAGTGTTGAATCTTGTTGTTCCTGATTAAATGGAAGACTTAGCATTGATGGCGAACCAGAATCATCGCATTCAGACATTATTGTTGACTGAGACTGAGACGGGAAACTCTAACAAGGCTCCCAAGTTGCTATCTTTAGACGATGGAGTGGATACCAATTTATGGATGATGATTGAAGGAGGATATTTGAGGCCTCTTAATGAAGATGGAACTCCTATGCTAGTCACACGGATGACTGAGCCTCAAAGGAAGCTTTATGATTATGAGAAGAAGGCTTATGCTATCTTATCTCAGTCTATTGCTACTGATATTTTTCATCAGTTCAGACAGTTTACTTCTTCTAAATATCTGTGGGATGCTTTGCAACAGCGTTATGAGGGTAATGATGCTTTGAAGAACATAAAGTCAAAAGCATTGAGGAAGGAATTCAACAGTTTTATGTATGTGGGGAATGAATCATTGGATGATTTGATTGCCAGATTTTACCATCTTTTGAGTGAGTTGTTTAATCATGAAGTCAAGACTACTACTCAGGAGAAGATTCAGTGTTTAGCAGATGCTCTTCCTCCAAAACGGGAATCATTTTTGATGGTACTTAAACAGAATGATATGATGTCACACATGGATATCAATGATTTTATTCAGAAATTGAATGAGCAGGAAATTGAGAACAAGTGGAAAGCTAAAAGGGTTGCTCAAGTTCAGGATCCTTCATTGTACTACTCTACACCTACTGTGGAGAAAGCCTCTTCTCATGCTCCACTGAAGACTGCATTTGTTTCTCAGACTACTGAAGCTCCATCTTCCAATCAGATTCTTTTCAGTCAGTCATCATCCTCTTCGAGTTCTCAGAAAGAACATCATCAACCAGTCACAAGTCTAAAGACAAAGAATTTTGATAAAGTTACAGTTGATATTGCTAAAGAGCATATGGGTCTTTTGTCTACCTTGGTTAGTTCTTATGATGGACTGGTAGCAGGACAGATTGGCAATCCTTATCTGACAAATGATGACTATTCTCAGATAGATCCAGATGATATGTAAAGGATTGATAATATGTGGGCTTTGGCAAGTGTTGTGAGGAGAGCTAAGGAGTTTCTCAAAAGGACTGGTAAAGACATCAACTTGAACAAGGAGTCTAAGTTTGGTTTTGACATGGAATCAGTCACATGTTACAATTGTGGAGAAAAAGGTCACTTTGCTAGGCAATGCAAACATCCAAAGAGAGCAGGAAACAAGAATCCTTTTCATCATCAGAAGTCTTCTGCAGCAAATAGAGAAAGAAGACTTGTCCCTATTGATTCTCCTACTCAGACTAGTTCTTCAAATGCAGGAAAAGCTTTGATGGTACAGCAGGATGAAGGTGAAAATTGGGATTTCATATTCAATTCTGAACAAGGGGGACAAGATAAAGCGTGTGTTGCTGAGATCCAGAAGACAGATGATCTACATGAAGAGAGTACTGCTGAAGGAGCACAGCTCAAGACAGAAGAAACATCTGGATTAGAGTCTGAAAGCTGGACTGATTCTGACACTCAATCTGAGTCTGATGCTGATATTGAAGAATCTCCTACTCAGTTTGCCTTGATGGTAAACACATCTGCTACTCCTGCTGCAACTACACGGTCTGATCAGGTATCTGATGATTGTTTATCTTCTTATTCTATCTGTTTTAATTGTGTTGACCTTAAAAGCAAGGTCCTTTCCTATCAAAATCACAATGTTGCTTTGATCAGTGATCTCAACCAGTGTATTGATGCTAACAAAGTTTTAAAAGCTAATGAAAAAGATTTTCAAGCTAAAATTGAACTTTTAAATAGACAACTTCATGAGGCTGAGATTGCTGTTCTTAACAAGCAAGATGCTATAACTTCTTATCTCAATACCATTAATGAGGTAAAGAAGAAGTTAGCAATGGTTGAGTGTGATTATGTGACCCTAGGACAAAAGCTCAAGAGCTATGAGAGTGCATCTTATATCATTGAGCACATGATCAGCAAAGAAGTTGATCATAAGGGTAAGGGATCCATGAGTTATCAAAGATGTCCTCCACCAATCTTAAACAGCTTTGTCAATTCACCAAATGACAAAGATGTTAAAGATTTTCAAGTTATACCTCCTTTAGTAATTGATCCGATTGGGATGATTACTGATGAAGGTTCGTCTTTGTCAAAGGAATCTTCGGTGGATGGACTTGTAGAGGATTGGGTTTCAAATTCTGAGGATGAATCTGATGATTCATCTGATTGTGTTACTGCTCAGAATCGACTCCCTATTATAAAAAAGGGTGACCCAATCTCATCTTGAAAAATATATCAAGCCTTAGGTTTTGTGAAAGCTTCAAAAGAAAATGAAGCTTGTGTGTTGAACAAGTTTGACAATCTTGTTCCAAATGGGAAAAAGGGTTTGGGTTTAACCAGAACACGCCTAAAACAAATGTTTTCAAACCAAAAATGCAATCTTTTTCTGAATTAAAACATTTTCATAAAAAGGGAGAACCGGTTTGCTTTGAGTGTGGTGCACCTGGGCACTGTGTTAGATATTGCCCACTGTTGATCAAACTAAAGGTTGCACCACCCAGAAAATAAAATCAGATTTTTGTTAAACCTGTCAAATCTGAATCCAAGTCAATTCAGACAAAACCTAAACAACCAAACTAGGTTAAATATTTGGACAAGGGTAAAGGGAAACTGGTGAACTTGAATGTTCCCAAGATGGTAAATGTTGATCAAGTTAAATCATCATCCATTTATCTGAAAAATTATTTCAGTAAAAATGCAGTCTGGAAAGTAAAGTTCTGAGACTTCAGTTCCACCCACCTCAGACAAGGCTGTTTCGGATGGTAAATAGATCGATGTTATGATCCGAGACTCATTGGGTCAACCCAATACTGTAAAGGCTTGGGTTCCCAAATTAAACTAATTGTCTTATTTTTGTGCAGAATTTCCCAACAGCTGCACTAAACAGCTCTTGGATTGTCGATAGTGGGGCTTCAAAGCATATGACTGGAAATATCTCTCTACTCTCAAATGTTCAATCTGTTCATGGTGGATATGTAGCTTTTGCGGGTGACAAAGGTGGTTTTATTACGGGAGAGGGAATTTTATCAAATGGGCTAGTTACATTTGACAAAGTCAGATGTGTCAAGCAATTGGAGAATAATATTCTATCTGTATCACAGATTTGTGATAAACAGTACAAGGTTCTCTTTGATGACTCCAAATGCTACATTCTTAAAGAAGGTGTGGTTATCCCTGAAGATTGGATCTTATTGTCAGCTCCCAGAAAGCAAGACTTGTATGTACTCAACATGGCCACAGCTTCAACAACATCCTCCACAGCTTCATGTTTTATGACAAAGGCAACTGAGAAAGATTCAATACTTTGGCATAAGAGGATGGGTCATTTGAGTCTTCGCAAAATGAATCATTTGGTACATAACAATCTGGTTGAGGGGGTTACTCTAAAGAATTTCAATACTGTCTTGTCATTACTGATGAATTTTCCAGATACTCTTGGGTGTTCTTTCTGAAGGAGAAATCTGAAACTTTTGATTGTGTTCAAGTATTGGTTACCAAACTTGAATCTCTTTATAAGCTCAAGGTTCGAATGCTCAGAAGAGACAACGGAACAGAATTCAAGAACCATAACATGGAAAATTTCTGCAATTCAAAGGGAATTGTTCAACAATTCAGTGCCCCTTATGTTCCACAAATGAATGGAGTTGCTGAGCGAAAGAACAGGACTTTGATTGAGGCTGCTAGGACGATGCTTGCTGACTCTTCTCTTCCAGTTCAATTCTGGAATGAGGCTGTAGCAAATGCTTGTTACACTTTGAATCGTGTTTTGATAGTGAAGCAGCATGGGAAAACTTGCTTTGAACTGCTTCATAACAGAAAGCCTAATCTTAAGTATCTTGAACCTTTTGGTGCACCATGCACTATGCTTAAGAAACATGAGCAGGGCAAGTTCAATGAAAAGCTGGAATAAGGGTATTTTCTTGGGTATAGCACTCCAAATAAAAGAGTTTATAATAGATTAACACAGAATGTTGAGGAGTGGTACCATGTTGATGTGCAGAAATATTCTATGCCTCCACCAGGAAAAGGGCCAGACTGGATGTTTGATTATTCTGATCTTTTTGATTCATTCAATATGCCCTCCCATGTATTCAGATGAAGATGTTGCGGTTCAAATGTTATATGATGTACAAAATGCACCTAATGAACCCATACCACCTTCATCCACTTCAGTTCCCATTGTACAGGCAAATGATGACAGCTCAGACACTGATGATAATTCTACTCCACCAGTTGCCCCAGGACAAAATGTTGATGATCTTGTCCCAGATCTTGAGGATTTGAATTTGAACAATCTAGATCCACAGGTTGAGGTTCCTCCCCATCCAATTGGAAGTATAAATCGCATTCATCCTCAAGAAAACATAATTGGGAGTCCATTAGATGGAGTAAAAACCAGAAATCAGCTTTCTTCAGGGGGACTTGCTGACATTCTTGATTTTGCAGATGTAAGCTTTTGTGCTCATTCGTGTTTTATCTCTCAGGTGGAACCACGAACTGTCACTGAGGCTTTAAAGGAAGAATCATGGGTTGATGCCATGCAAGAAGAACTGTTGTAATTTAAAAAGCTAGGTGTCTGGCAACTTGTTGACAGACCGAAAGTTGCAAAAGTCATTGGCACTAGGTGGGTTCTTCGTTGGAAGAAAGATGATCATGGCATCATTGTTCGAAACAAGGCACGTCTGGATGTTCAGGGATTCAGACAGATAGAAGGCGTGGACTACAATGAAGTGTTTGCACCGGTCGCTCGACTTGAAGCAATTTGTATTTTCTTGGCATATGCATCCTTTAAGAAGTTTAAAGTTAATCAAATGGATGTCAAGAGTGCATTCATTCACGGTGTGATTAGTGAGACGGTCTGTGTCCGTCAACCTCCCGGGTTTGAGGATCCATTACATCGAGACCAAGTATGCAAGCTAGAGAAGGCCTTATATGGACTGCATCAAGCTCCGCGAGCATGGTATGAGACACTATCTACTCACCTTCTGAACAACGGGTTCAGAAGAGGTGTCATTGACTGTACATTGTTCATTCGACAAAAAGATGGTGCTCTACTCTTGGTGCAAGTTTATGTGGATGACATCATATTTGGTTCTACAAATGATAGTCTGTGCAAAGATTTTGAAAAGGTTATGAAAGAGAAGTTTGAGATGAGCTCAATGGGAGAGATGAAATTTTTCTTAGGACTACAGGTGGATCAGTCTGAGGCAGGGATTTTCATTCATCAAACCAAATACGTTGGTGACATTCTGAGTCGGTTCAGTATGTCTGATGCAAAGCCTGTTGGTACCCCACTGGCTGTCAATCACGGGATTACACCAAATGAAAAGGGGGAGTTAATTGATGCCACTCTGTACCGAGGAATGATTGGATCTCTTATGTATCTCACTGCTTCTCGGCCAGACTTCATGTTTGCCACATGCTTGTGTGCACGTTATCAGTCTAAACCAAGAGTCTCCCATCTCATTGCTGTCAAGAGGATTATGCGTTATCTGAAGGGTACACCGGATCTTGGTTTATGGTACCCTAATGATGATAATTTTGAACTTACTGCATACAGTGACTCGGATTATGGTGGTTGTAAGATAGATTTTAAATCAACATCTGCGGGATGTCAGTTTTTTGGAACCTGATTAGTTACCTGGCAGTGCAAGAAGCAGGCGTCGGTGTCTACTTCAACCTATGAAGCTGAATACATTGTTGCTGCTAGTTGTTGTTCTCAGATCATCTGGATCCAACAGCAACTCAGGGACTATGGGTTACTCTTTTCTAACACTCCTATATATGTTGATAACACTGCTGCCATAGCTATCACTAAAAATCATGTTCAGCACTTGAAAACAAAACACATCGACATTAAATATCACTTCATATGTGATTGTTTTGAAAAGAAATTAATCGATGTTGTTAAAATTCACACTGATCACCAGAAAGCCGATCTTTTCATAAAAGCTTTTGATAAACCTAGATTTTTATATCTGTTATCGGCTAATGGTGTTTTCCAAAAGGATGAAGTCCTACCTTCATCTGAATCTAACAAATGATCATCGTTTTTCTTAGTTATTTCTGTTATTTCTTTTAATTCAGCATTCCTGTTATTTCATTATTTTAAACAAATATACAAAAAGATTTTATGTTTTAGGTTTTTAGGGGGAGAAAAAGTATGCAATTTGAAAAACCAAAAACATTAAAAATTTGAAAAACCAAAAAAATTAAAAATTTGAAAAACCAAAAACATTAAAAAAATCATGAAAAATGAGAAAGTCTTCTTTAAGAAAATAATACATCAATCTATCATGTCATAGAAGCTAAAGTGAATGTGAAAGCTGAAAACACATGAGATTTATAATGTGATGTACTGCTAGGCCGATGTTACAAAATGGATAGACAATTTGTGATGACTTTGAAAGGTTGATTGGTGGGATCTGTTTCAGAAAACTAGTTGAGTGAGAAATACTTTTTGACTCAAATCAAGCATACACCGGTCATCATAGAATCAAATGAGGTTTCAAACATAAACAAGCTGGTATTAAGCTTGAACAAAAAGAAGAACAAGCTGGTATTAAGCTTGAAGAAAAACAAAAACAAGCTGGTATTAAGCTTGAAGAAAAATTAAAGCAAGCTCGTATTAAGGTTGAGAAAAACTTAAACAAAATAAGTTCGATTCCATACACGTGCCATATTGCTGGAATGAACCTAGCTGAAGCCGTCCATTTGGATAGAACAAGAAAAATACAAAAAGATAATAAAATTGGAACCTTATAGAATTTATGATGACTGGTATTAAGATATGCTGAAATGAGTTATAAACTGATTTTGATCTTTAAATGGTAAAATGAAATGGGTAACACAATCAGAAAACATGAGTGATCATAAATCTTGTTTAGAAGTTATGTAAAATCAGGTTTAAAATTGGATAAATATATCAGTAATCATGATTATAGGACAGGTGTGTTTGAAGTGAAACATTTAGTGAAGCCAATTTGATGTAATTAGGTGTATGTGTTACTTTCTCAATAGACTTCTCACAAAAACATGTGTTTCATTGTATTTAGTTGCTAGTTGTACAGTCGTATT
Source organism: Mikania micrantha (assembly GCA_009363875.1). NCBI lineage: Eukaryota > Viridiplantae > Streptophyta > Magnoliopsida > Asterales > Asteraceae > Mikania > Mikania micrantha. The sequence continues at coordinate 53,612,659 of CM018687.1, read as the reverse complement.
TTGTTTCAGAAAATTACAAAAAGAGTTTACATTTTCAATTTCAGCGTAGATGATCATTTGTAGGTTCAGATGTCTGTCTCATCTGAATCCTGAACCAACCAGATATATCTTCATAAATGGCATCTGTTTTACTGATTAAAATGTTAAATTTCTAATTATCTTGTGTTTTGAGAGTGAAAATTTTCATTCGTCCGAATGAAGTGTGAGATTCACTTATTCGGCCGAATGAATCCATTCGACGAATGAGTCATTCGACCGAATCACTCATGACAGAATCTGTCTCATTCGGCTAATGACTTGTGGCGAATGACCCGTTCGTCATACTCATTCGGCGAATGACTATGTTTTATGACCCATTCGTCAGTCTCATTCGGCGAATGAACAAATTTCGAATGACTCATTCGGCATTCACATTCGGCGAATGTGGGACCCTATATAAACAGTACTTCGGACGAACTACCTCGTTCGCCAAAATTCACTTTCGCCGATACCGTGTGTGTGACATTCACTTCATTCGGCATATCAGTTTAAACTGATTCTGTTTTCTGTTTTTAATCTGATTTCAGTATTTTAAGCTATTTGAATTGTTCTAACATGTCTTTATTTGATGTTCAGAATGGCTGGATACAAGTCAGTGACGAAGAACAACATTTGCGCACATTTGGATCTCACCACTCCGAACGCCAAACATTATACTGAGATTATCACATTTCTCAGCCGTTCGAGGATCTTTACAGCCATCTCTACTTTGCATGTGCCATACATTTCACATCAGCAGGATTTTTGGGCATCTGTTGATATTGACTGTGAAGCTGAGCCTACAGTCATTCGAGGCAAAGTTAGAGGACAGGACGTGGTCATTTCTGCTGAACACATCCGAAGAGTTTGTGGTTTTCAAGATGCACCTGATCAGCCTCATCTTCTGGATCGTTACTTAGTTCGAGGCTGCTTCATGAGATGCAAGTATGAGGGAGATCTTGGAGCTGGAATCCTGAACAAGACATATATGTCTCCTCAGTTTAAGTACCTAGCACATGTACTTATACATTGCCTTGGGTCAAGGAGAGGAGGATTCGATAAAATGAGCGAGACCATTCAGTGTGCCTTTGTTGCACTAGTGCTGAATCTGCCATTCAACTTCTCAGAAATGGTCTTCTCACATATGAAGGAGAACGTGACTCTGAAAGGGAATAAGAAGTTCTTGATGTATCCTCGTTTCTTGCAGCAGTTGATTGATGCACTGTTGCCGGATTTGCCAAAGATTAATGCAGATATTCTCAGGTTGGAGCACATGAATGACATCACTCTAAACAGAGTGATGTCATACAGAGGCAAGGAAAGGAAGCCGGCAACTCGATCTTTATGTGGTCATATTTCTAGGCCAGATTACATAGCTCCTGTTGGTCGAAGATGGAGGCATGATGAGTCTGATTCAGATATAGAAGATATTGTTGTGCCAGATGATGGTGGTGATGATCATGGTGGTGAAGGTGGAAGTGGTGTAGGTGCAAGTGTTGGTTTGAGATCAGCTGGTGTTGGATCTAGTTCTGCTGTTGTTGTTGATATCATTTCCACTACTGATGTTAGCCTAGTTGAGGCTGTTGGTGTGTCTTTTGGTGCTAGTGTGAGTACCTCTAGGGCTGCTGACGAGGAAGTTGACATTGACTCACTGTTGGAGCTAGACTTCACGGCTACTACTACCTCCACAATGACTACTCCTATCGATACGACAACACCACACCTGCTGCTGATGAAGATGAGTCAGAGGACTCAAGTGAGGATGAAGGTGAAGCTGGTGCTGATGAGGCTGGTGATTCTGATTCAGAGGATACACCTGATGACGAGTATGAGAGTGTTTGGCTTGGTGGAAGGTTTACAAAGAGGAAGAGGAAGAGGAGTGAAGCTGAGATGGAGGAGATCACTGATCCTTTATTTATTCCTGAGTTTGATATTTCTTCACCTCCTCATTCCTCTGCTCCTATCACTGCAGTTGTATCTGTTGCGGCTGTTTAGTCTACATCTTCTACAGCTGGAAGAAGAAAGAGATCCAGATTTTCATTCCAGAGGAGGTTAGAACTGACAACAGCTGCTACAACTACTGGCACATCAGCAGCAGCTGTCTCAGTTTCTTCACTGACAAGGTCAAGGGCTACTCATGTTCGTGCTACTACTGCCCCTCGGACCACCTCTATGAGTCAGGCTCCCATTTTCACCTCTAATTCTGCTGGTCCCTCCATCTCACGAGCTGATACGTTCATACCTACTGTTTCAGTTGTTGATCAGCTGAGCACACTGAACAGTATGGTACTCAGATTGATGGAGAGGAATATGGAGATGGAAAGGAAGAGCAGATAACAGGATGTGGTTATCGCTCAACTTACACAGAGGATAACAGATCAGGATGCACTGTTGCTTCAAGCTGCAGATCAGAGAGCAGATCTCAGAGCTCGTTCTGCTCAACAAGAAGAGCAGTTGCTGAAATACATTGATGAGCATCATCAGTTGGCATTGACTGTCACTGATTTCAATGACCGGATCCTGTCCTTAGAGACTGAGAATGCTAGACTAGCTGATGAGCTTGACAGTCTCAAGGATAGCACTCCCAGGATTGAAGGCACTGTTGCTCATTCCGATGAATCAGACAAAGAAGAAACAGAAGAAGATGATGAAGAAGAAGAAGAGTCTGAGGAGGAAAAGGTCGATTATGAGGATTCAGGTGATGATGATAAGGACGGATCTGGAAGTGGGTCTTCTGGTTCATCGAGTACTGATGATGATGATGACGATGATGATCAAGCCCCTTCTACATTGGAGATTCGGTCCAAGAGTGCCAACGACAAGAAGCTGTGATCGTTCTATGCAAAGAGAAGAAGTGGGAGACAGTGCGTATTTTTGAGCCAATGTGGTTGACTAACTTGTCCCTCAAAGATGTTATAGCACTGTATCGTCATCAGATTTTCCTCGATGTACAGGACATGGAACAGGCACTTCAGTTCATGAGAGTGATCCGAATCTGCATATGCTTAAAGGTTCATGCTGGAGCTGACTGGAAAGCTATAACTAAGAAGTACTTCAAGAAAGACACTTCCAAGAGCTGAACTAGGTCCAAGGGGGAGTTTATTGATGCACTTAATGTCCCTAGTTCAATTTTGTACTAATCATCATGTAAAGATTAAAGTTATATTAATGGAAGTTGTCTTTATACATTGTTCTTAATGTTTAATATTGATTATATCATTGTTTGAATTGAGTAATTAATATTTGAGTATGAGTATTACTCATTCGGGCGAATGACTCAAACGAATGAAGTCATTCGCCGAATGAGAATGGAGAATGACTAGACTCAGCGAATGACCCATTCGCCGAATGACTCATTCGACTGACTTGTCTATTCGACATAGTCATTCGCCGAATGAGCTGCTTCGGCCACTCATTCGGCCGAATGAATGCATTCTATAAATACAAGTTCAAATCATTCCAAACCTAACTTTTCCGAGTCCTCAGTCTTCCCAGTGCACTCTAGTGTCAAACCCTTGAAGTTTTGAGCGATTCTTCACGTCCAACTTCGATTCTCAACCCGTGGTGATCAATTCTCACTCGCACATTGATTCTACTCACTCGATTCACCACGGCTGCTGTTGATTTCGATTGGAAAACCCTGGAATAGGATTCCGCACTATTCCATAGGCTGTCAACCAGATTTCCCTTGGAATCGGATTGTTTCCGAGCTCCAAATAGGTCCTACAATGTGTGCAAGTATCACAATACTAAGCACTAAGTGTCATGTGGAGACTAGTGGTTATAGAATAAGTTCACTAAATGCAAACCTAATTCACAAAAACCGAAGTCTTTGATACCAATATGTCCACCCGAGAAATCCCGTCCCTTCCTGGGCATGAGCGAGACCAGTCAGGATCTCAGTCTCCGGTCACACAGTTGCGAGACCTACATGTGTTCTTTCATACGTACATCCAATAACTTGAATAAAATAGTTTTGTAAAATCTGATTTGCGGAAGTAAAGTATAACTGATCAACACTGTTTAGAGTTCATAACTTGCGGGAGTATTCAGAAATCAGTTTTCAAAACGAAATAGAGTAACAGTTTGCGAAAGCGATTAAAGATGTTTAATAATACATAACATAACAAATTGATAAATGTTCTCAAAATATTCTAAGACACTAAAGCTGATGCATGGGACTCCATCCAAGCATCCTATCCTCGTGTGCATGCCTTAGTTACCTGAGAAAACATGCTAGTAAAAGGGTCAACACAATGGTTGGTGAAAGCTCAGGTTTCTCATAAGCAATAAACATCCAATGTTTAAAGTAAGAGTTGTGATTTACATATCATTACAATGCAGTATCGATTGATAGCTAGTCAATACAGTTATACTATGTGCGGGTTCGTACCAAAGCGGATAGTTGTGCCTCCCGCCATGTCCATCACAAGACAATGGCAAAGTGTTGGTCAATATTGCACCCATTCCGACCTCTAGTCGGGTTGACCTCCCAGGCACGATGGGTGGGGCTTGTCAGGCCCAAATAGTACTATTCAAGATTACCACGCTAGGCGCACCACGCTACTAATGGTCCATGGGGTACCGCGAGGACTTTTAGTTGTGATGTGGTCCACACATATACATCTAGTGAAAAATCATGTCCATACGTAAATAAAATGAGTTGTTCAAAAAACAGTTATAATGCAGTGTTTTCTTCCCCAAAGGTTAGAAAAGTAAAAAGGGGCCGTGAACTCACCTGTTAAAGCAGTTCCGATGAGTAAGTGTTCGCGTCTGCGAATGCTAGCACCTGTTAGTAAGCACCTATAACCATATAGGTGTGACTATGTGTTTTGTGGTGTGTTGTATCCCATACAACTCCAAGTGTCGGTGTGCTCAACCTAGTGTGTGTGTGTTGACTTGTGTTATCTCGACGAATCGTTGGTGACAAGTTTGTTTTGTCTATGTGTCTTAATGCAAATAAGACACCAACACACATTCCTATGACCAATCATGAGTTTTCACGAAATCAAGTTTTGAAAATCGTCGCATTTCCGTTTCGGAAAACGTTTCCATATTAGGAAAGTTTCTATTTTTGGAAAGTATAGTTACGAAATCCCATTTCATAAAACTAATAACTCTAGTATGTTTGTAAAAACATATGTAAAAACTTAAAATTTGTGCATAAATTACCGTTTATGCCATTTTACCAAATTAAAGTTTCCTAAAACAGTAAGTACTTGTTTAAAAGCTGGTTTTCACAAATCCAAGTTTCCAAATATGTTAAAAAAACCATTTCTAAACATGTTTCAATAATCAAAGTTCACAAAAACATTCAAAAACATCAAAAGCCCTCTTTTGATTTATAAAAGTTTCCATATTTAGTAAGTTTATACAAAATCATGGTTTTGACAAAATCAAATACCCAAATGTGTTTCTAAACATTCCAATATACATTTGACAACATCTAGACATGTCTAACATGTCTAGATGATCACAAATCTATGAATTGCAATATAAAAGTTTCCTTTTATGGAAAGTGTACCAAAATCATCACTAGATCAATCATAACTCAACCAAAACTGAAATCTAACATTTCTAAACTATAATATCAGTAGATCTACAACAATATCACACAAAATCAACGACAAATTCGTGCACGATGGCCACATTGAGTTGCATGTGCTCAAATACACTTGCATGTGGGTTTTTAGACCTTGTATGTACGATCTAACAACTAATAAGTATATGAGTCTACCTTATAAGACTAGATTCAGTAGGAATGATGGCTGATGATGAAGAACCAGTACTTGATGATCGTTTTTTGCTTCCTTGCTCCTCCTCCAAGCTCCATGGACTCCAAAACCACCAAAAGGAAGAAGGAAATGGTTTATCAGGGGTTGGGGTGAATTTGGCAGAGAGTTTGGTCGAAAAAATTTGTGGGAAGTCAGAGAAAATATGAAGAAATTGATTAGAATGAGCTTGGGGTTGATTTTTATAAAACTTTTGATCTGCATGGGCGTCGTGTACCGTCGAGGCCGATCAGAATGCTCTTCGTGCAACGCCGAGGAATTCGGGATCCAGAGTCCCCGCTTTTGCTTCCCGTATCGCAAAGCCCATCGCCAAGGGGCTTTCGCGTACCGCAACGGGTCCGTTTTCATATTTTTCGATTTCGATGATTCGATTTCGCTCATGCTCGATTCCCAACGTTTATCCTGAAGATGTAATGCATGTTTAGCACGTAATCCTATAATAGCACATAAGTTTGATCACCAACGTTCGTGAGCCTCGTGTGCGTGTTTCGATAATTCCTCGAATTATCTTTATTCGTTTGTGTTCGTCGCTACGAACCCTTTGCATGCTTGATTAACCATAATAAGCATGTATTGCACAATTCAACAATTCCCCGAATTATTGTTTTGTGTTCGTGCTTGTGTTTGCCACACTTGGTTTCCAAAACCAATGTGCAATGTACGATTCGATAGTTCCTCGAACTATCATTTCGCAGTTGTTTATATTTGACTCATCTAATTAAAATGAAGTGCAACAAGTATGAGTGTGAAATGTAAAGATTGTAAGAGTCGTAATTTACCTGAAGTTGCCGGGTGTCACAACTAGTACCAGATCGTCAGGCAATCCATACGGTATGTGTACTTTATCAATAACTATGTGTAGACAACTATGTGTGTATGACTATGCGTGAATAACTATGTGACAAACAGTTGGGTGAAAACAGGGCTATAGAATAGTATATCAGTTGTATGTATTTGAATGAAAATTCAAATACAGAAATACAACAACACAAGTGAAATAACCAAAAAGAGTACAAAAGACATAAACATATCGGTTGTGACCTGATTTCCATAAATAACAGAAATCAGATAACCGACAAAATAAGTGTGAAAACAATGTGAAACTATTCATAACAATGTGAAAACAGTTAGGGTTAGTTGAGTCCGTCTGTGAGAATGTACAAATCAAAACAACAGTTCAGTATCGTTTACGAACGATGAACTGACAGAGTGTTTGCATGGGTGACGATTCACACAAACATATATGTGAGTTTAACGTTCTGGACGGCAACTGAAAAATAGATAACCAAATCATAAAGTGAAACATACGATCGTATTCATATAGTTAGCGCTCTGTACGAAAACGCGCGTAAGTTACGTTTTCTAACGAAACGGCGGAAATAAAAGATTACGAATTTTAAAATAATAAAAAAATAAAATAGAAATAATATCTATTAGGAATTACAACCTAAAAAGAATTTTTTAAAACTATTTTAGTAAAATTGCACGTAATTAACGTTACGTAACGAAATAACGAGGTTTAACGGTCTGATCGTGAATGAAACAGTAAAATTAAGTAAAATATAATATTTTACATTTTACAATTTTGAAACTCATTAAAATAAACCAAAAAAACTAATTTACATGTTCAATTATGGCACGTATACAAACCTGTGTTTACATGATTGACTTGTTCTATCCAAATGGACGGCTTCAGCTAGGTCTTTACAAAGCAATATGGCACATGAATGGAATCAAACTTATTTTATTTTCGTACTTTTACAAGCTTAATACCAGCTTGATTTTTATTTTATTGTGATTCAATCATTCTTATCTGAATCGACGGCTTCAACTATGTTCCTCCTAGTAATTTGGCACGTATGCAGACTTGAATTCGTGAATCATTGGAAACCTTATTAGATCCTATGATATCAGGTGTATGCCTGATTTGAGTCATAAAGTATTTCTCAATTAGATGATTTTCTAAAACAGATCCAACAAATCAGATTTTCTAAGTTATCACAAACTATCTATGCATTTTGTAAAGTCAGCCTATCAATACATCTATTCTCAATTCTCATTTGTTTTCAGCTTACACATTCAACTTAGCTTTTAAGACATAATAGGCTAACACATCACTTTCTCAAAGATGACTTTCTCAATTTTATGATTTTTAATTGTTTTTGTATTTTTCAAATTTTTTAGATGTTTTTGGTTTTTCAATTAACTTACTATTTCTCCCCCTAAAAACCTAAAATAGAAAATCTTTTTGAGTTTTTAATTAATGAAATGAAATAACAGAAAGACTTAACAATAAAAAAATAAAACAAAATGAAACTAACTAAGAAAATCGATGATCATTTGGTAGTTTCAGATGAAGGAAGGACATCATCCTTTTGAAAAACACCATTAGCCGATAACAGATATAAAAATCTGGGTTTATCAAAAGCTTTTGAAGATCGGATTTCTGGAGATCGGTGTGTATTTTAACAACATCGATGAGTTTATTTTCAAAACAATTACGTATGAAGTGATATTTGATATCGATGTGTTTGGTTTTCGAGTGTTGGACCGGATTCTTAGTGACTGCTATGGCAGCAGTGTTTTCAACATAGATAGGAGTGTTAGAAAAATGTAACCCATAGTCCCTGAGTTGTTGTTGTATGTAGATGATTTGAGAACAGCAATAGCAGCAGCAATGTATTCAGCTTCACATGTTGAAGTAGACACCGACGTCTGCTTCTTGCACTGCCAGGTAACTAATGGGGTTCCAAAGAACTGACATCCCGCAGATGTTGACTTGAAATCTCTCTTGCATCCACCATAATCTGAATCACTATATACAGTAAGCTCAAAATTATCATCATTAGGGTACCATAAGCCAAGATCAGGAGTACCCTTCAGATAACGCATAATCCTCTTCACAGCAATGAGATGTGATACTCTTGGTTTTGATTGATAACGAGCACACAAGCATGTGGCGAACATGATGTCTGGCCGAGAAGCAATGAGATACATCAGAGATCCAATCATTCCTCGGTACAGAGTGGCATCGATTAACTCCCCCTTTTCATCTGGTGTAATCCCGTGATTAATAGCCAATAGGGTACTAGGAGGCTTTGCATCCGACATACTGAACCGGCTCAGAATGTCACCAGCATATTTGGTCTGATGAATGAAAATCCCTGCCTCAGACTGATCCATCTGCAACCTGAGAAAAAATTTCATCTCCCCCATTGAGCTCATTTCAAATTTATCCTTCATGACCTTCTCGAATTCCATGCACAGACTATCATTGGTTGATCCGAATATAATGTCATCCACATAAATTTGCACCAAAATTAGATCACCATCCTTTTCTCGAATAAACAGTGTGCAGTCAATGACACCTCCTCTGCTCTTCAGAACCCGTTGTTCAGAAGGTGAGTAGATAGTGTCTCATACCATGCTCGCGGTGCTTGATGCAATCCATATAAGGCCTTGTCTGGCTTTTAGACTTGGTCACGATGCAATGGATCCTCAAACCCGGGAGGTTGACTGACATACACTGTTTCACTAATCACACCGTGAAGGAATGCACTCTTGACATCCATTTGATAGACTTTAAACTTCTTGAAGGATGCATATGCCAAGAAAATACGAATTGCTTCAAGTCGAGCAACCGGTTCAAACACTTCATTATAGTCGAATCCTTCATTCTGTCTGAATCCTTGAACCACCGGTCGTGCCTTGTTTTGCACAGTGATCCAGTGATCACCCTTTTTGCAACGAAGAACCCATCTGGTGCCTAAGACTTTTGCACCTTTAGGTCTGTCAACAAGTTGCCAGACACCTAATTTCTTGAATTGTAGGAGTTCTTCTTGCATGGCATCAACCCAAGATTCCTCTCTCAATGCTTCGGTGACTGTGCGTGGTTCAACTTGAGAGATGAAGCAAGAATGGGCACAGTAGTTTATATCAGCAAAGTCAAGAATATCAGCAAGGCCTCCAGAAGATAGCTAATTTCTTGTCTTAACCCCATCAAGCGGACTTCAAATAATGTTCTTATGAGGATGAATACGGTTGATTATTCTAAAGGGATGAGTTGGAACTTCAACATGTGGATCAAGATTGTTCAGATTCAAGTCCTCAAGTCCTGGCACAAGATTGTCAACATTTGGTTCGGGGGCAGCTGGTGGAACTGGGTTTTCATCTGTGTCTGAGCTGTCATCATTTATCTGTACTATGGGAATTCAAGTGGATGAAGGTTGCACTGGTTCATCAGGTTCATACATCATTTGAATAGCAACATCTTTATCTGAGTACATGGGAGGCATATTGAATGAGTCAAAAAGACCTGAATAGTCAAACATCCAATCCGGGCCTTTTCCAAGTGGGGGCATAGAATGTCTCTGAACATCAACATGATACCACTCCTGCACATTCTGAGTTGATCTGTTGTAAACTCTTTCATTAGGAGTGCTTCACCCAAGAAAATACCCTTTTTCCACCTTCTCATTGAACTTGCCCTGCTCATGTTTCTTAAGCATCGTGCATGGTTCACCAAAAGGTTCAAGATACTTAAGATTAGGCTTTCTTTTGTGGAGCAATTCAAAGCAGGTCTTCCCATGTCTCTTCACTATCTAAACCCGGTTCAGTGTGTAGCAAGCATTTGCTACAGCTTCATTCCAGAATTGAACTAGAAGAGATGAATCAGCAAGCATCATTCTAGCAGCCTCAATCAATGTCATGTGTTTCCTCTCAGTAACACCGTTCATTTGAGGGACATATGGAGCACTAAATTGTTGAACAATGCCCCGTGCATTACAAAACTTCTCCATGTTGTGGTTCTTGAACTCCGTCCCATTGTCAGTTATGAGCAATCGAATCTTGAGCTTGTAAAGTGACTCAAGTTTGGTAACCAACACTTGAATGCACTCAAACGTTTCAGATTTCTCCTTTAGAAAGAAAACCCAAGAGTATCTTGAATATTCATCAGTGATGACTAAACAATATTGATCTCCAGCTATACTCTTGCGGTTTACTGGACCAAATAAATCCATATGGAGAAGCTCAAGAGGAACATTAATTGAATGAAACTTCTTCAACTTGTGAGGCTGCTTGCTCTGCTTTCCTTTCTTGCATGAAACACAGATATCAGACATCTTAAAATTCTTTAGACATACTCCCTCAACCAAATCATTGTGATCCAAATGGTTCATCTTCTGTAGACTCAAATGACCCATCCTCTTATGCCATAGAATTGAATCTTTCTCAGTTGCCTTTGACATAAAACATGAAGCTATGGAGAATGTTGTTGAAGCGGTGGCCATATTGAGTACATACAAATCTTCCTTTTGGGAAGCTAACATTAAAATCCAACCTTCAGGAATAGTCACACCTTGCTTGAGAATGTAGCATTTGGGGTCATCAAAAAGAACTTTATATTGCTTGTCACAAATCTGTGACACTGAAAGAAGCTTATTCTCCAACTGCTTGACATATCTGACATTGTCGAAAGAAACTTGGCCATTTGACAAAATACCCTCTCCTGTTATGAACCCGCCTTTGTCACCGGCAAACGCTACGTAACCACCTCGAACAGAATTAACATTGGTGAGCAGCGAAATATCACCAGTCATGTGCCTGGAAGCCCCACTATCAACAATCCAAGAGCTTTTAAAAGCAGCTGTTGGGGCAACCTGCATAAACACAAACAATTAGTTCATTTTGGGAACCCAAGCCTTTACAGTCTTGGGTTGACCCAAAGAATCTTGGATCCAAACATTGATCTATTTACCATCTGGGGTATCCTTGTCTGGAATGGATAATGTTGAAGTCTCAGAAGACTTGACCTTCCAGACAGTGTTTTTGCTGAAAGAGTTTTTCAGGTAAATGGATGATGACTTTGCTTGATTGACATTAATAACTTTGGGAACATCCAAGTTCACTAGTTTCCCTTTACCCTTGTCCAAAGGTTTAACCTGATTTGGTTGTTTGGGTTTTCCTTGAGTTGACATAGATTCAGCTTTGACAGCTTTCCTAAAAATTTGATTTTGTTTTCTAGGTGGTGCAACCTTTGGTCTAATCAACTGTGGACAACATCTAACTTTGTGTCCAGGTGTACCACACTCAAAACAAACTTTGTCACCCTTTTTATGAAAATGTTTTAATTCAAAAAAGGACTGCCTTTGTGGTTTAAAAACATTTATTTTAGGTTTGTTCTGATTAAAACCCAAACCCTTTTTCCCATCAGGAACAAGATTGTCAATCTTGTTCGATACACAAGCTTCATTTTCTTTTGAAGCTTTCACAAAGCCTAAACCTTGATAAATTTTTGAAGATGAGATTGGGTCGCCTTTCATGACAATTGGTTGGTGATTCTGAATTGTTACACAATCTGATAAATCATCAGATTCACCCTCATAATTTTAGACCGAATCTTTAACAATTCCCTCCACAAAAGATTCCACTGACAAGTAGAAACCCTCATCAGTAATCATTCCAATTGGATCAATTACTAATGGAGTTTTAACTTGGAAATCTTTAACATCTTTGTCATCTGGTGAGTTGACAAAGTTGTTTAAAACTGGTGGAGGACATTGTTGATAGTTCACTTTCCCTTACCCTTCTAATCAGTACCCTTACTAATCATCATCCTCATAATTTGAGACCGAATCTTCAACAATTCCCTCCACAAAAGATTCCACTGACAAGTAGGAACCCTCATCAGTAATCATTTCAATTGGATCAATTACTAATGGAGTTTTAACTTGGAAATCTTTAACATCTTTGTCATCTGGTGAGTTGACAAAGCTGTTTAAAACTGGTGGAGGACATTGTTGATAGTTCACTTTCCCTTACCCTTCTAATCAGTACCCTTACTAATCATATGCTCAATGATGTATGAGGAGCTTTGATAGCTCTTGAGCTTTTGACCTAATCTCTCATAGTCACATTCGACTATGGATATATTCTTCTTTATCTCATTGATGGTATTGAGATAAGAAGTGATAGCATCTTGCTTGTTCGGAAAAACAATCTCAGCCTCATGAAGTTGTCTCTTTAAAAGTTCAATTTTAGCTTGAAAATCTTTTTCATTAGATTTTAAACCTTTGGTCTAATCAACTATGGACAACATCTAACTATGTGTCCAGGCGTACCACACTCAAAACAAACTTTGTCACCCGTTTTATGAAAATGTTTTAATTCAAAAAAGGACTGCCTTTGTGGTTTAAAAACATTTGTTTAAGGTTTGTTCTGATTAAAACCCAAACCCTTTTTCCCATCAGGAACAAGATTGTCAATCTTGTTCAATACACAAGCTTCATTTTCTTTTGAAGCTTTCACAAAGCCTAAAGCTTGATAAATTTTTGAAGATGAGATTGGGTCGGCTTTCATGACAATTGGTGGCTGATTCTGAACTGTAACACAATCTGATGAATCATCAGATACATCCTCAGAATCTGAGACCCAATCTTCAACAATTCCCTCCACAAAAGATTCCACTAACAAGTAGGAACCCTCATCAGTAATCATTCCAACTGGATCAATTACTAATGGAGTTTTAACTTGGAAATCTTTAACATCTTTGTCATCTGGTGAGTTGACAAAGCTGTTAAAGATTGGTGGAGGACATTGTTGATAGTTCACTTTTCCCTTACCCTTCTAATCAGTACCCTTACCAATCATATGCTCAATGATGTATGAGGAGCTTTCATAGCTCTTGAGCATTTCACCTAATGTCTCATAGTCACATTCGACTATGGATAACTTCTTCTTTATCTCATTGATGGTATTGAGATAAGAAGTGATAGCATCTTGCTTGTTCAGAACAGCTATCTCAGCCTCATGAAGTTGTCTGTTTAAAAGTTCAATTTTAGCTTGAAAATCTTTTTCATTAGATTTTAAAACTTTATTTGCCTCAATACAAAGGTTGAGATCTTTGATCAGATCAGCATGGTGCTTCTGATAAGCAAGGACTTTGCTATCAAGATCAACAATTTTAAAGCATTTAAAATGAGAAGATGAGCAATCATCAGATGCCTGATCTGATTGTGAAGATGTAGCAGGAGTAGCAGATGAGTTTACCATCAAAGCAAACTGAGTAACTGGTTCTTCAAGATCAGCATCATAATCAGTTTGATTGTCTGAGTTTGATAAGCTTTCAGACTCTGAACCAGATGTTTTTTCTATCCTGATATGTGCTTCTTCAGAATAGCTCTCTTTACTTGAGTCATCAGTCTTCAAAATCTCAGCAACACATGCTTTATCGAGTCCCCCTTGTTTAGAATTGAATCTGAAATCCCAATTTTCACCTTCATCCTGTTGTACCATCATTGTTTTACTTACATTTGAAGAACTTGTGTTGGCAGAAGAATCAATAGGGATAAGTCTTCTCCCTGCATTAGCTGTAGCAGGTTTCTGGTGCTTAAAAGGATTCTTGTTTCCTGCTTTCCTTGGGTGCTTGCACTGCCTGGCAAAATGGTTCATCTTGCGTAGACTCAAATGACCCATCCTCTTATGCCAAAGAATTGAATCTTTCTCAGTTTCCTTTGACATAAAACATGAAGCAATGGAGGATGTTGTTGAAGCAGTGACCATATTGAGTACATACAAATCTTGCTTTCGGGGAGCTGACATTAAAATCCAACCTTCAGGAATAGTCACACCTTGCTTGAGAATGTAGCATTTGGAGTCGTCAAAAAGAACTTTATATTGCATGTCACAAATCTCTGACACTGAAAGAAGCTTATTCTCCAACTGCTTGACATATCTGACTTTGTGGAAAGAAACTTGGCAATTTGACAAAATACCCTCTCCTGTTATGAACCCGCCTTTGTCACCGGAAACGCTACGTAACCACCTCGAACATAATTAACATTGGTGAACAACGAAATATCACCAGTCATGTGCCTGGAAACCCCACTATCAACAATCCAAGCGCTTTTAAAAGCAGCTATTGGGGCAACCTGCACAAACACAAACAATTAGTTCATTTTGGGAACCTAAGCCTTTACAGTCTTGGGTTGACCCAAAGAGTCTTGGATCCAAACATCGATCCATTTACCACCTGGGGTATCCTTGTCTAGAATGGATAAAGCTGAAGTCTCAGAAGACTTGACTTTCCAGACAGTGTTGTTGCTGAAAGAGTTTTTCAGGTAAATGGATGATGACTTTTCTTGATTGACATTAATAACTTTAGGAACATCCAAGTTCACTAGTTTCCCTTTACCCTTTTCCAAAGGTTTAACCTGATTTGGTTGTTTGGGTTTTGCTTGAGTTGACATAGATTCAGATTTGACAGCTTTGCTAAAAATTTGATTTTGTTTTCTGGGTGGTTCAACCTTTGGTCTAATCAACTATGGACAACATCTAACTATGTGTCCAGGCGTACCACACTCAAAACAAACTTTGTCACCCTTTTTATGAAAATGTTTTAATTCAAAAAAGGACTGCCTTAGTGGTTTAAAAACATTTGTTTAAGGTTTGTTCTGATTAAAACCCAAACCCTTTTTCCCATCAGGAACAAGATTGTCAATCTTGTTCGATACACAAGCTTCATTTTCTTTTGAAGCTTTCACAAAGCCTAAAGCTTGATAAATTTTTGAAGATGAGATTGGGTCGCCTTTCATGACAATTGGTGGCTGATTCTGAACTGTAACACAATCTGATGAATCATCAGATTCGTCCTCAGAATCTGAGACCCAATCTTCAACAATTCCCTCCACAAAAGATTCCACTGACAAGTAGGAACCCTCATCAGTAATCATTCCAATTGGATCAATTACTAATGGAGTTGTAACTGGGAAATATTTAACATCTTTGTCATCTGGTGAGTTGACAAAGCTGTTTAAGATTGGTGGAGGACATTGTTGATAGTTCACTTTTCCCTTACCCTTCTAATCAGTACCCTTACCGATCGTATGCTCAATGATGTACGAGGAGCTTTCATAGCTCTTGAGCTTTTGACCTAATGTCTCATAGTCACATTCGACTATGGATAACTTCTTCTTTATCTCATTGATGGTATTGAGATAAGAAGTGATAGCATCTTGCTTGTTCAGAACAACTATCTCAGCCTCATGAAGTTGTCTGTTTAAAAGATCAATTTTAGCTTGAAAATCTTTTTCATTAGATTTTAAAACTTTATTTGCCTCAATACAAAGGTTGAGATCATTGATCAGATCAGCATGGTGCTTCTGATAAGCAAGGACTTTGCTATCAAGATCAACAGTTTTAAAGCATTTAAAATGAGAAGATGAGCTATCATAAGATGCCTGATCTGATTGTGAAGATGTAGCAGGAGTAGCAGATCAGTTTACCATCAAAGCAAACTGAGTAACTGGTTCTTCAAGATCAGCATCATAATCAGTTTGATTGTCTGAGTCTGATAAGCTTTCAGACTCTGAACCAAATGTTTCTTCTATCCTGATCTGTGCTTCTTCAGAATAGCTCTCTTTACGTGAATCATCAGTCTTCATAATCTCAGCAACACATGCTTTATCGTGTCCCCCTTGTTCAGAATTGAATCTGAAATCCCAATTTGCACCTTCATCCTGCTGTACCATCATTGTTTTACCTACATTTGAAGAACTTGTTTGAGCAGAAGAATCAATAGGGATAAGTCTTCTCTCTGCATTAGCTGTAGTAGGTTTCTGGTGCTTAAAAGGATTCTTGTTTCCTGCTTTCCTTGGGTGCTTGCACTGCCTGGCAAAATGGTTCATCTTGCGTAGACTCAAATGACCCATCCTCTTATGCCAAAGTATTGAATCTTTCTCAGTTTCCTTTTACATAAAACATGAAGCTATGGAGGATGTTGTTGAAGTAGTGACCATATTGAGTACATACAAATCTTGCTTTCGGGGAGCTGACATTAAAATCCAACCTTCAGGAATATTCACACCTTGCTTGAGAATGTAGCATTTGGAGTCATCAAAAAGAACTTTATATTGCATGTCACAAATCTATGACACTGAAAGAAGCTTATTCTCCAACTGCTTGACATATCTGACTTTGTGGAAAGAAACTTGGCAATTTGACAAAATACCCTCTCCTGTTATGAACCTGCCTTTGTCACCGGAAAACGTTACGTAACCACCTCGAACATAATTAACATTGGTGAGCAACGAAATATCACCAGTCATGTGCCTGGAAACCCCACTATCAACAATCCAAGAGCTTTTAAAAGCAGCTGTTGGGGCAACCTGCACAAACACAAACAATTAGTTCATTTTGGGAACCCAAGCCTTTACAGTCTTGGGTTGACCCAAAGAGTCTTGGATCCAAACATCGATCCATTTACCACCTGGGGTATCCTTGTCTGGAATGGATAAAGCTGAAGTCTTAGAAGACTTGAATTTCCAGACAGTGTTTTTGCTGAAAGAGTTTTTCAGGTAAATGGATGATGACTTTTCTTGATTGACATTAATAACTTTAGGAACATCCAAGTTCACTAGTTTCCCTTTACCCTTGTCCAAAGGTTTAACCTGATTTGGTTGTTTGTGTTTTGCTTGAGTTGACATAGATTCAGATTTGACAGCTTTGCTAAAAATTTGATTTTGTTTTCTGGGTGGTGCAACCTTTGGTTTAATCAACTGTGGACAACATCTAACTATGTGTCCAGGCGTACCACACTCAAAACAAACTTTGTCACCTTTTTTATGAAAAAATGTTTTGATTCAAAAAAGGATTGCCTTTGTGGTTTAAAAACATTTGTTTAAGGTTTGTTCTGATTAAAACCCAAACCCTTTTTCCCATCAGGAACAAGATTGTCAATCTTGTTCGATACACAAGCTTCATTTTCTTTTGAAGCTTTCACAAAGCCTAAAGCTTGATAAATTTTTGAAGATGAAACTGGGTCGCCTTTCATGACAATTGGTGGTTGATTCTGAACTGTTACACAATCTGATGAATCATCAGATTAATCCTCAGAATCTGAGCCACAATCTTCAACAATTCCCTCCACAAAAGATTCCACTATCAAGTAGGAACCCTCATCAGTAATCATTCCAATTGGATCAATTACTAATGGAGTTTTAACTTGGAAATATTTAACATCTTTTTCATCTGGTGAGTTGACAAAGCTGTTTAAGATTGGTGGAGGGCATTGTTGATAGTTCACTTTTCCCTTACCCTTCTGATCAGTACCCTTACTGATCATATGCTCAATGATGTATGAGGAGCTTTCATAGCTCTTGAGCTTTTGACCTAATGTCTCATAGTCACATTCGACTATGGATAGCTTCTTCTTTATCTCATTGATGGTATTGAGATAAGAAGTGATAGCATCTTGCTTGTTCAGAATAGCAATCTCAGCCTATGAAGTTGTCTGTTTAAAAGTTCAATTTTAGCTTGAAAATCTTTTTCATTAGATTTTAAAACTTTTTTTGCCTCAGTACAAAGGTTGAGATCATTGATCAGATCAGCATTGTGCTTCTGATAAGCAAGGACTTTTCTATCAAGATCAACACATTTAAAGCATTTAAAATGAGAAGATGAGCAATCATTAGATGTTGATCTGATTGTGAAGATGTAGCAGGAGTAGCGGATTAGTTTACCATCAAAGCAAACTGAGTAACAGGTTCTTCAAGATCAGTATCATAATCAGTTTGATTGTCTGAGTCTGATAAACTTTCAGACTCTAAACCAGATGTTTCTTCTATCCTGATATGTGCTTCTTCAGAATTGCTCTCTTTACTTGAATCATCAGTCTTCAGAATCTCAGCAACACATGCTTTATCCTGTCCCCCTTGTTCATAATAGAATCTGAAATCCCAATTTTCACCTTCATCCTGCTGTACCGTCATTGTTTTACCTACATTTGAAGAACTTGTTTGCGCAGAAGAATCAATAGGGATAAGTCTTCTCTCTGCATTAGATGTAGTAGGTTTCTGGTGCTTAAAAGGATTCTTGTTTCCTGCTTTCCTTGGGTGCTTGCGCTGCCTGGCAAAATAGTTCATCTTGCGTAGACTCAAATGACCCATCGTCTTATGCCAAAGAATTGAATCTTTCTCAGTTGCCTTTGACATAAAACATGAAGCTATGGAGGATGTTGTTGAAGCGGTGGCGATATTGAGTACGTACAAATCTTGCGTTCGGGGAGCTGACATTAAAATCCAACCTTCAGGAATAGTCACACCATGCTTGAGAATGTAGCATTTGGAGTCATCAAAAAGAACTTTATATTGCATGCCACAAATCTGTGACACTGAAAGAAGCTTATTCTCCAACAGCTTGACATATCTGACTTTGCCGAAAGAAACTTGGCCATTTGACAAAATATCCTCTCCTCTTATGAACCCGTCTTTGTCATCAACAAACGCTACGTAACCACCTCGAACAGAATTAACATAGCGAAATATCACCAGTCATGTGCCTGGAAGCCCCACTACCAACAATGCAAGAGCTATTAAAAGCGGCTGTTGGGGTAACCTTCACAAACACAAACACAAACAATTAGTTCATTATGGGAACCCAAGCCTTTACAGTCTTGGGTTGACCCAAAGAGTCTCGGATCGAAACATCGATCCATTTACCATCTGGGATATCCTTGTCTGGAATGGATAAAGCTGAAGTCTCAGAAGACTTGACTTTCCAGACAGTGTTTTTGCGAAAAGAGTTTTTCAGGTAAATGAATGATGACTTTGCTTGATTGACATTAATAAATTTGGGAACATCCAAGTTCACTAGTTTCCCTTTACCCTTGTCCAAAGGTTTCACCTGATTTGGTTGTTTGGGTTTTTCTTGAGTTGACTTAGATTCAGATTTGACAACTTTGCTAAAAATTTGATTTTGTTTTCTGGGTGGTGCAACCTTTGGTCTAATCAACTGTGGACAACATCTAACTATGTGTCCAGGCATACCACACTCAAAACAAACTTTGTAACCCTTTTTATGAAAATGTTTTAATTCAAAAAAGGACTGCCTTAGTGGTTTAAAAACATTTGTTTAAGGTTTGTTCTGATTAAAAGCCAAACCCTTCTTCCCATCAGGAACAAGATTGTCAATCTTGTTCGATACACAAGCTTCATTTTCTCTTGAAGCTTTCACAAAGCCTAAAGCTTAATAAATTTTTGAAGATGAGATTAGGTCTCCATTCAGGACAATTGGTGGGTGATTCTGAACTGTAACACAATCTGATGAATCATCAGATTCATCCTCAGAATCTGAGACCCAATCTTCAACAATTCCCTCCACAAAAGATTCCACTTACCAGTAGGAACCCTCATCAGTAATCATTCCAATTGGATCAATTACTAATCGAGTTTTAACTTGGAAATATTTAACATCTTTGTCATCTGGTGAGTTGACAAAGCTGTTTAAGATTGGTGGAGGACATTGTTGATAGTTCACTTTTCCCTTACCCTTCTGATCAGTACCCTTACTGATCATATGCTCAATGATGTATGAGGAGCTTTCATAGCTCTTGAGCTTTTGACCTAATGTCTCATAGTCACATTCGACTATGGATAGCTTCTTCTTTATCTCATTGATGGTATTGAGATAAGAAGTGATAGCATCTTGCTTATTCAGAAGAGCAATCTCAGCCTATGAAGTTGTCTGTTTAAAAGTTCAATTTTAGCTTGAAAATCTTTTTCATTAGATTTTAAAACTTTGTTTGCCTCAGTACAAAGGTTGAGATCATTGATCAGATCAGCATTGTGCTTCTGATAAGCAAGGACTTTTCTATCAAGATCAACACATTTAAAGCATTTAAAATGAGAAGATGAGCAATCATTAGATGTTGATCTGATTGTGAAGATGTAGCAGGAGTAGCGGATGAGTTTACCATCAAAGCAAACTGAGTAACAGGTTCTTCAAGATCAGTATCATAATCAGTTTGATTGTCTGAGTCTGATAAGCTTTCAGACTCTAAACCAGATGTTTCTTCTATCCTGATATGTGCTTCTTCAGAATTGCTCTCTTTACTTGAATCATCAGTCTTCAGAATCTCAGCAACACATGCTTTATCATGTCCCCCTTGTTCAGAATAGAATCTGAAATCCCAATTTTCACCTTCATCCTGCTGTACCGTCATTGTTTTACCTACATTTGAAGAACTTGTTTGAGCAGAAGAATCAATAGGGATAAGTCTTCTCTCTGCATTAGCTGTAGTAGGTTTCTGGTGCTATAAAGGATTCTTGTTTCCTGCTTTCCTTGGGTGCTAGCACTGCCTGGCAAAATGGATCATCATCTTGCGTAGACTCAAATTATGCCATAGAATTTAATCTTTCTCAGTTGCCTTTGACATAAAACATGAAGCTATGGAGGATGTTGTTGAAGCGGTGGCGATATTGAGTAAATACAAATCTTGCTTTCGGGGAGCTGACATTAAAATCCAATCTTTAGGAATAGTCACACCTTGCTTGAAAATGTAGCATTTGGAGTCATCAAAAAGAACTTTATATTGCTTGTCACAAATCTGTAACACTGAAAGAAGCTTATTCTCCAACTGCTTAACATATCTGACTTTGCCGAAAGAAACTTGGCCATTTGATAAAATACCCTCTCCTCTTATGAACCCGCCTTTGTCATCAGCAAACGCTACGTAACCACCTCGAACAAAATTAACATTGCTGAGCAGCGAAATATCACCAGTCATGTGCCTGGAAGCCCCACTATCAACAATGCAAGAGCTATTAAAAGCGGCTGTTGGGGTAACCTTCACAAACACAAACACAAACACAAACAATTAGTTCATTATGGGAACCCAAGCCTTTACAGTCTTGGGTTGACCCAAAGAGTCTCGGATCGAAACATCGATCCATTTACCATCTGGGGTATCCTTGTCTGGAATGGATAAAGCTGAAGTCTCAGAAGACTTGACTTTCCAGACAGTGTTTTTGCGGAAAGAGTTTTTCAGGTAAATGGATGATGACTTTGCTTGATTGACATTAATAAATTTGGGAACATCCAAGTTCACTAGTTTCCCATTACCCTTGTCCAAAGGTTTCACCTGATTTGGTTGTTTGGGTTTTCTTGAGTTGACTTAGATTCAGATTTGACAACTTTGCTAAAAATTTGATTTTGTTTTCTGGGTGGTGCAACCTTTGGTGTAATCAACTGTGGACAACATCTAACTATGTGTCCAGGTATACCACACTCAAAACAAACTGTCACCCTTTTTATGAAAATGTTTTAATTCAAAAAAGGAATGCCTTTGTGGTTTAAAAACATTTGTTTTTGGTTTGTTCTGAATAAAACCCAAACCCTTTTTCCCATTAGGAACAAGATTGTTAATCTTGTTCGATACACAAGCTTCATTTTCTTTTGAAGCTTTCACAAAGCCTAAAGCTTGATAAATTTTTGAAGATGAGATTGGGTCGCCTTTCATGACAATTGGTGGCTGATTCTGAACTGTAACACAATCTGATGAATCATCAGATTCATCCTCAGAATCTGAGACCCAATCTTCAACAATTCCCTCCACAAAAGATTCCACTGACAAGTAGGAACCCTCATCAGTAATCATTCCAATTGGATCAATTACTAATGGAGTTTTAACTTGGAAATATTTAACATCTTTGTCATCTGGTGAGTTGACAAAGCTGTTTAAGATTGGTGGAGGACATTGTTGATAGTTCACTTTTCCCTTACCCTTAAGATCAATATCCTTTCTGATCATACGCTCAATGATGTATGAGGAGCTTTCATAGCTCTTGAGCTTTTGACCTAATGTCTCATAGTCACATTCGGCTATGGATGACTTCTTCTTTATCTCATTGATGGTATTGAGATAAGAAGTGATAGCATCTTGCTTGTTCAGAACAACAATCTCAGCCTCATGAAGTTGTATGTTTAAAAGTTTAATTTTAGCTTGAAAATCTTTTTCATTGGATTTTAAAACTTTGTTTACCTCAATACAAAGGTTGAGATCGTTGATCAGATCAGCATTGTGCTTCTGATAAGTAAGGACTTTGCTATCAAGATCAACACATTTAAAGCATTTAAAATGAGAAGATGAGCAATCATCAGATGCCTGATCTGATTGTGAAGATGTAGCAGGAGTAGCAGATGAGTTTACCATCAAAGCAAACTGAGTAACAGGTTCTTGAAGATCAGCATCATAATCAGTTTGATTGTCTGAGTCTGATAAGCTTTTAGACTCTAAACCAGATGCTTCTTCTATCTTGATCTGTGCTTCTTCAGAATTGCTCTCTTTACTTGAATCATCAGTCTTCAGAATCTCAGCAACACATGCTTTATCCTGTCCCCCTTGTTCATAATTGAATCTGAAATCCTAATTTTCACCTTCATCTTGCTGTACCATCATTATTTTACATACATTTGTAGAACTTGTTTGAGCAGAAGAATCAATATGGATAAGTCTTCTCTCTAGATTAGTTGTAGTAGGTTTCTGGTGCTGAAAGGATTCTTGTTTCCTCCTTTCCTTGGGTGCTTGCACTGCCTGGCAAAATGAACTTTCTCTGCACAATTGTAGCAGGTGATAGATGCCATATCAAATTCAAACTTAGACTCCTTGTTTAGATTGATGCCTTTTCCTGTTCTTTTGACAAACTCCTTTGCCCTTCTCATTGTACTGGCAAGAGCCCACATGATATCTATCCTCTCCATATCATCTGGTTCTATCTGAGAATAATCATCATTTGTCAGATAAGGATTGCCAACCTGTCCAGATATTAAACCATCATAGGAGCTGACAAGAGTAGACAAAAGACCCATGTGCTCCTTCGCAATCTCTACAGTCACTTTATCAAAGTTGTCTGTCTTCATACTGGTGACAGGTTGATGATGTTCCTTCTGAGAGCTGGATCAGGAGGAAGACTGACTGAAATGAATCTGATTGGAAGATGGAGCTTCAGTAGTCGGAGAAACAAAGGCAGTCTTCAATGGAGCATGAAAAGATGATTTCTCGACAGTCGGAGTAGAATAATACAATGAGGGATCCTGGACTTGAGCAACTCTCTTAGCCTTCCACATGTTCTCTATTTCTTGCTCTTTCAGCTTCTGGATGAAATCATTGATGTCCATGTTGGCCATCATCTCATTCTGCTTAAGAACCATCAAGAATGACTCCCACTTAGGAGGTAAACCATCTGCCAAGCATTGGATCTTCTCTTGAGTTGTAGTCTTAACTTGATGATTGAACAACTCACTCAAAAGATGGTAAAATCGGGCAATCAGATCATTCGATGATTCATTTCCAACATACATGAAGCTGTTAAATTCCTTCCTCAAGGCCATTGACTTGATGTTCCTCAAAGCATCATTGCCCTCATATCTCTACTGCAAAGCATCCCACAAATACTTAGAGGAAGTAAACTGTCTGAACTGATGGAAGATTTCAGTAGCAACGGACTGAGTCAGAATAGCATAAGCTTTCTTCTCATAATCATAAAGCTTCCTCTGAGGCTCAGTCATCCGTTTGACTAGCATAGGAGTTCCATCTTCATTCAGAGGCCTCAGATAACCACCTTCAATCATCATCCATAAGTTAGTGTCTACTCCATTTATGTGAATCTCAAATATGTATTTCCAGTGTGGATAATCATCTAAGGACAACAACTTGGGAGCTTTATTGGAGTTCCCTGTCTCAATTTCAGTCAGCAGCAATGTCTGAATACAATGGTTCCGGTTAGCCATCAAGCTAAATCCTCCTTAGAATCAAGAACAATAATATCCAACATTTAGAAAAAATTTCAAACTGATGGCCGAATTTAGACAATTATGGCGAATGTCGGGGACCGAATGTGATGAAACTGGCGAAAGAGAAAATGAGTAAGATAGTTGGGCGAATGAGCAGGGCGATTGAACCTATTCGGCTAATGAAAGGATCAAATGAGGCTATTTGCCAAATGAGAGGTCGAAAGAAGGTATTCGCCAAATGAGTGGTCGAATGGAGCTATTCGGCGAATGAGTGGTCGAATGGAGCTATTCGCCGAATGAGACTGATTCATGCAAACTTATTCGGCCGCCAGAGTCATTCAGGCTATTGGGGGTTTTCAGCAACTAAAATCGTGATAACTCTTGATTTAGACCAAATCTATGCACCAAATTTGGTACAGAATCCCATGAAAAGATTACCAACCAATTGGGATGACTGTCTTGATAAAAACACCACAAAAACTTACCGATTTTGAATGAAACTGTGACTTGGGGAACAAGAAAATCAGGGTTTTGCAAGTTACGAAAATCCAATCTGAGAACTGATGATTTTGAATGGAAATCGAGTAGAATGAAGAGCCAAGGCTTTGATACCACTTTGTAGGACCAATTTGGAGCTCGGAAACAATCTAGTTCCAATGGATATCTATTCAACAGCCTCTGCAATAGTGCAGAATCCTATTCCAGGGTTTTCCGATCGAAACCAACAGCAACCGTGGCGATCAGAAGGTGAAGGATGGACATTTGATCGAGAATCGAACACCACGAGATGTGAATCGAACTTGACATGCAATGGCCGCTCTAATCTCCTAGGTTTTTGATTCTGGGTTCTAACGGAAGAAGGAGGGCTCAAAAAGTTAGGTTTGAAACATATTCGGTTGGTATTTATAGACTGTTTTCATTCGGCCGAATGAGAGGCTGAAGCAACTCATTCGGCGAATGACAGTGGCGAATGGACAAGTCATTCGAATGAGTCATTCGGCGAATGACTCATTCGTTTCCCTATGTCATTCTTTAGTTCGTTCATTCGGCGAATGGCTTCATATTTAGAGCCATTCGCCAGAATGTGTCTGAAAAACATCTAACTTCAACTTTAAACATAATCAAACACTTATAATCAATAATAAACATTAAGAAAAATATAGAAAGACAACTTCCATTAATATAATAAACTTTATACATTAAGAATAGTACAAAATAGAACTAGGGACATTTAATGCATCTATAAAATGCATGATGATGTGATATGATGATGAATGTGTGATGACATGCTATGATAATGACTACTATGAGGATAGTTATATGATGCCATGTTATGATGAAGTCCTAATATTTTAGTAAAATGTTATGATGTAATACTGATAAAATGCTAGCAGGACATGTTTATGACGATAAGATGTTATGAGTATAAGATGTTAATATGACATGCAATACCGAAACGAACCCGAATACCCCCGGGGTATATATGGATTGAATGAAACCACTATCTTCATTTTAATGCACACCACTCTCTCTCTCTCTCTCTCTGGCTCAAAATCGTCATCTCTCTCTCTCTAAGATCCAACTATTCCAAGCATCATAACTCCTTCGATTCTCAACGAATTTTGGTGTTTTTGGTGTCCACGCGTGTAACATCAGTGCCGGAACCATCACCAGAACAGTGATCTCTACAGTACATGAACAGTAAAACAGGTACGAATCATATACATTTCGGTACGTTTCAGATTCATATCATTTATCATTGTCATTTTGTGTTATCATAGAACAAATTCAGAAACATTTAACAGAAACAAGTTTAGAAACAATGGTTCTTGAGTCAGATAATTATCTGACAATACAGAGCCATCATGTGATTTCTTTTTAGGATTTATTATGTATAGACGTATGTGAGGCTTTAAAGAACAAAACACGCGAATATTGTTACGTGAATGCTAAATTGACAGGTTATTCGTATAGGTGACGATCTGTACGAATATATCTGAGAGTTTAACGTTCTGAATGATATTCTATAATTAGAAAACAAGATTGAAAAGTATAGTTATCGTCGTGTTCGTACGACTGACGATTCGAACGAATACGCGTGACGACCGTGCATTTTGATTTAAACAGTAAATTAATATTTTAAATCTAATAAATGAGAAGATATTAGTTAATTTATTAGGAATCACAACTTAGAATAATTAATTTATTTCTAATTTTATAATCATGTCGTTTCGTCGCGAAAACTACGAGAACCAGTACTTTACGCGAAACCGAAGGAGACCGAGCAACCGAATATTTTCCTAAACATTTAATGAACCATTAAGGCTCCAACCACCACCACCAAGACCCACATTTCTCCTCATTTTCGCCTACCAACTTTCTCTCTCTAGAAATCGTTTCTCCAACTTCTCTCTAGAAGATCTCACTCGGTTCAAGTCGGATTCAAGTCATTTTTGTGTCACTACGATCCTCTCATTGTGTAGATTCCAGAAGTACAAGTATTTTGAGCATCCATCCACGAAATCTAAGGTAAATGACCACTTTAAACTCAGTTTATAGGGTTTTTCACGAGTTCATGGGGTTTTGTTATGATAATCGATGATAACCACTTACAACACTTAGATAGAGGTGTCTTGCATGTTCAGGAACTATTAGGGGTGAAATTGTAACAGATTTAACTCTCTAGGATGAAGATGATGATGCATAACCACGACAGGTTCGTGGGTTCATTGGACGAACCCTTTTACTCCTCATTAGCCGAACCTTCACCTGCAACGAACCCTGGCTCACATCTGCAACGAACCTGTAAAGCTTCTGACCCACGAACCCTGTTGTCTGCAGCGAACCTACGCAACCTGAGCCCCGAACCATTGTTCAGCAGTCGCGAACCAAATGGCTGCATAGCCGAACCCTTAGGGTGTTGAGCGAACCTAGGACCGGCGAACCAAATGGCTGCAAGGCCGAACCCTTTGAGAACTTACGAACCTGCATGGCCGAACCATGGCCATGCAAAGCTCTTGGCCACCGAACCTTAGGGTTAAATCAAGCTACGAACCTTTTACAGCCGAACCTCTCGTTTAGCTAGCCGAACCAGTACACGAACCTATAGATAGTTAGAGATGTAACCAAACCCTACATTACTTGTAACCAGCCGAACCTATGGGTTGGGGGAAAGGTTCGCTGCCCTAAGACCATTGTTAAACTAAAATTCGTTTAATTAGATTGAGGTGGGATCAAGAAACATCAACACTAGTAGTAAGAACCTAGGAAATGTGTAACTCATCACCAACCTAGGTTTCTCATGTGTATTCATCGTATAAGGTGCATGCATGGTGGTACTTGGATCAATTACTTATACATGTGGGTGTGCATGACTAAGAATGAAATCCTAATCATACATGCATAGGTATAACTAAATGTTTAACATAAAATGATGTGGTTGAATAAATAAAATCAAATGATCATAGACATTCATGAGAAGCAACAACAGAAGTTGGTTAAGTAACTAGAAACCAAAGACATTCAATTGGGCCAAAGGGGCCCAATGGGGTTTAACTAAGCCCATTGTACATTAGATGTGATTAAATTCAAATAATGATGTTTATAAAAGATGAAGACGTTTTAAATTTGTAAAAAGTTGGTCTAATAATTTCTAAAGTTTTAATTAATTTGAAATGTGAATGGCATTGTTTTCTTTGGTTATAAAAGATTAATGGTAATGCTTTGGTTTAGATATTGTTTGGATTGATTGAATTGGGACTTTGTTATAAAATAGACAATGGAGATTTGTCTGGATTTGCTCTAAAAACAAAGGAAACTCTGCCGAAATTTCTTAAAATTTTAAAAGTAAGTTATTATAATTAACCATGGTATTTGGGATCATGAGAAGGGTAATTAAGATAGCTTAGATCTTAGATACACTAGGTACTAAGACACTTAGTTGCACACACAACAAGACTCAAACCTTAGGCACAACGACTCCTACGTGTACTTATTATATTCGAATTCTTATAAAATAACTCAGGAACCGAAGAAACTTAGCTTACATACAGGAGCGCGCATATTGTGTTAGATCAAATTACATAGCAGCACAGGTGAGTTCATTGCCCCTTTTCTAACATTTTGTTTTTAGAACGCGGGGCTGAGAAGCATGCGTAAACTGTTTATTAAATTGTTTATTTAAATGCTTTTAATTTTATATGTTTACTTATATATAAAAATGTTATCCTAGTCCATGTCTAGGAAGATTTTTTGCAGGTTTACTAACTGATTTACTTATAAATTAAGTGAATAATCAGATTTAAACTAAAAGATTTCAACAGATCAAAACATTTCAAAAGAATCACATCAAACATTTTGACAAAACAAGTGTGGGAGTTCAAGGAATCAAACTAATCATTTTGACAAATCAAATGGGTGAATTCAATGAATCAAATGAAACATTTTGGTGAAACAAGTGTGGGACTTCAACAAATCAAACAAAACAATCTTTGCAAAGACAATATTTAATGTTCTCCAAACCAATTGTTTGTTGAACTATGAATCAAGTGTACATTTGATCAACGAATCTAGTATTCTATGATCAATGAATCAAGTACATCTTGTAACAGAATCAGACGAATCAATAAATCATTTTCAAGGGAAAACCTGGGAAATATCAGAGATAACATACGCCAAAACAGACGAAACAAAAAACCCTACATTTCAAGAAGTCCTAGCTAGACCGTTTGATTTGTAGGTCATATGTTTAAGGATATTTACAGATTCCCTAAATACTAAGTACGTAGATTGACAGACTAGTCTACTCGAGTATGACCAAAGGCCCCAATCAATAGGACTTAGATTTTATTAAATGTTTATTTATTTATTTAATTAAGCATTTATAACTGTTTATACAATTACTGTAGTTGATCATAATGTGTGATGAACTTGTGAAATCAACATGGATTTCAAATGATTGTAATGACAGGGACAACAAACAGAAGAACTTATGGAATTGTGTTAAGGGTAAAAATGCTTAATTATCATTAACAACAGTGTCATATACGGATTAGTATGTGGTGGGACAGTGGCTGGGCGGGCGGTAAGTTCGACCCTACATATGCCCTATATATAAGCATACCGATTCGGATATTACATTTGGTGTTACATTCGGATATCACCAACCAAGTGTTGACTTGATCTTTTTGCACGACTTCTCAGGTGACGAAGAGGTTAATTAAGAAGTCATTTCCTTTGGACTAGGACTTCAGATAGGAGACTTAGTATTTTGGACCTGCATCCTTTTGAAGACATCATTATACAATTTATTTTGTATATCTTGTGTAAATACAAGATAGTTATTTTATGATGTTTACAATAGATTTACATTGTTAAATTATAAACGATACTGATGTAATTTAACTTTTTAATTTTATTATCTTAGCATTTCTCAGTTATATCATGTGCAATGTAAATAATCTGATCACTTCTGATTATCACTCCCAATATCGCGCCCCGGGAACCTTCCGCCCGACTGGGACTCCGATCCTACCCCGCCGACTTGGGGTGTGACTACGCGAAGCTCTCAACGTCCTCTATCAAGAAGTACAGCAGATCGGAGGTTTATTCCAGCCATTTTCGAGGTATGAGACCATAAATTTTTGTGAAACTAGGGTTTTCTTATCACTAGTCGAATACACACACATATAGTCGACCCTAGTCTTTTCCTAGAACCAACACCCTCCGAGAAACCTTTCTGGTGCACCCATGGTGGTGCATGATCCCTGAAACAGCCTCAAAGTCAAACGAAGAGAATGCTGATGAACAGGGTTCGTGGACTAGGTGGGCGAACCTTGTTGTGGTTCGAAAGGAAGAAGCATGGCTGATACATTGAAGCCCAGCCGAACCTTTGTCAAATGGCCGAACCAAACGGCTGTCACGAACCCACGAGAGGAACGAACCTAACATGCAACCCTACGAACCTTCTACCTCGGACGAACCCATGCAGCGAACCCATAATTGCCGAACCATTGGCCGAACCTTTGATAAGGAGCCGAACCCTTTCAAGAGGGACGAACCCAGTGGAGACGAACCCTCTTGCCCTGAACCTGGACACAAACATTCTGCCAAACCATGCAAGCTGGGACCAAACCCTCTCCCGTTATCCTTCTTTTCACGAACCCAGAGACAACACCAGCCGAACCCTACCCTTCCTGGCGAACTAAGCCTTCATGGGAGCCGAACCTTGGGGATTTTAGTAGATAGGTTCGTTGGATTGCAGCACCATTTTTCCCAAATCAGTTTAATGCTATCCTATGCTATGGTCATTAAGATGGTCCGGCCTAAATTCCTTCGGCCCAGAGTGCATTTGTTTCGGCCCAACAGGTCTAAGTTGGCTCAACAATCGGCCCACAACCTTCTTGGTTCTCAACAAATATTATCGGGCCATGTAAACCATTCATGACCGGCCCAATCCTTTGTTTTCGGCCCATAACGATTAGAACAGCCCAAGTAATGTCAATCGGCCCAACATCAA
The DNA here is from genome assembly GCA_009363875.1 of Mikania micrantha. NCBI lineage: Eukaryota > Viridiplantae > Streptophyta > Magnoliopsida > Asterales > Asteraceae > Mikania > Mikania micrantha. Next base: position 53,581,765 of record CM018687.1, on the reverse strand, counting down.
TTTGATTAGGCCCAAAAACACACAATAGGCCTAAGGATTTCTTAGGCCCACTCGTTATAGCCTAACCAATTTATTTCTCGGCCCAATGACACAGCCCACGACAATTGTGAGGCCCATGTGACTCAGTTCGGTCCATTAACACACAAGGCCACCTAAAGTTAGTTGGTCCAACTTCATCTTTCGGCCCATAATAATCAAATACATGAAATAACATTCTAACTAAGTATAATTTGATAACATATATGGGAATTGAACAAGTTGCTACAAGGATTGTGATTTGCTATGAAACCAAGCACATGAATAAGAAGGTGACATTATCTTGGTGTCACTACAATCTTTAATAAGCAATAAGGGGTCGAAAGATGATTGAGACCCATCAGTGTTAGCGAAATTTAAGGCTAACACTTATACACTTACACATCGAATATGATTAATACTTATAAGTTACAAACCACGTGGAATCAATACAGGAACTTGAACACAACAACGAATACTACAACGAGCGCGTGCATTCTTGTATTTACATAGTCAACCACTTCAAACACAGGTGACTTCATTTGTCCCTTTTCAAACCTTTTGTTTTAACTCGAGACTGAGATGCTTGTTAAACCTTTTATTAAATTATTGAAATGTGATTCAATGCTTTTAAACTTATGCATGATGTTTACAATAAGGCTTATGCTTGGAAACTAGTATACTTGGAGAAAATATAAACTTGATGTTTATACTTCAAACTTAAAGCTTGAAACTATATGTTGGATGCTTATGCGAGAAACTAAATGCTTAAACGTGAGACTTGAAGCTTAGGCTAGAAACTATAGGTGTTAACTTGAGACTTGAAGCTTATGCTAAAAACTATAGGTGTAAACTTGAGATTTGAAGCTTACGCTAGAAACTATATACTTAAATTTAAGACTTGATGCTTACGCTATTGGATTCAAGGTAAAACTACACGTGTATACTTGTTATACTTTGAAACAGATGAAATACGTTAATAGTTGTTATATTTAGAATACTTGAAACATGTGAATGCTTGATATATTTGGGATACTTGAAATTCGTGAATGCTTGATATACTTGGGATACATAAACACTTGGAATACTTGAAATACGTGAATGCTTGATATACTTGGGATACATAAACACTTGGAATGCTTGATACACGTGAATGCTTGATACACTGGGAATGCTTGATACACTTGGAATGCTTGATACACTTGGATGCTTAAACAAAAGACTGATTGACCGCCGCGTGTTGACCTGTGTGTCAACCCTTACTAGTCATCAGTGAAATTATGTAAATGTGTTAAACTTGTATGCTAAAGCTCTAGGACATTGTAAGACAGACTGTTGGCCGCCGCGTGTTGACCTATGTGTCAACCCCTACTAGTCATCAGTGTTCTTCTTTGTCAGAGTCATGTAAGAGAGACTGATTGGCCGCCGCTTGTTGACCTAGGTGTCAACCCCTACCAATCATTAAGTTTTCTTCTTGATTCACCCATGGTTATGACAAGTGACTAGGATGATTTGGGTTCTTCTAGTTGACTTTGTGTTAACTTGAAGGTTTCTCTATCATAACATGTCATGAGTTATATTTAGGACCATTATGGATGGACGCTGAATTCCCTTTGGTGCTCAGCTATCCATAATGGTGCCTCTTAAACTTAATATTTACATGCTATGGAATCAATAGGGTGGAGTGAAACGCTTAATTATCATTGACAACAATATGTTAAGCAGCCCGGTATGTGGTGGGACGGTGGCTGGACTTGTCCCCTACATATGCCCTATATATAAGCATACTTGGTTGGATAGCATAGGTGGTTGTTAGTGAGGTTAAGGTTGTCATTTCGGGGGAAACAAAGTAAACATTGGCAGGGAAAACAAATGATAAGAATCATACGTCATGGAATCAAAGTAGTGGAATGAAATGCTTAATTATCATTAACAACAATATGTTAAGCAGCCCGGTATGTGGTGGGACGGTGGCTGGGGCTTGTCCCCTACATATGCCCTATATATAAGCATACTTGGTTGGATAGCATCGGTGGTTGTTAGTGAGGTTAAGGTTGTCATTCAGGGAATCATGGTAAACAATTACAGGGTAATCGAATTCAATGAATCGAATGTTATGAAATCAAAGATGTAGAATGAAATGCTTAATTATCATCAGGAACAATATATCATGTGGTTTGGTATGCGGTGGGACGGTGGCTGGGCGGACGGTAAGTTCGACCCTACATATGCCCTATATACAAGCATACTGAAACAGATGGTATAGGTGGTTAATGGTGAGGTTAAGGTTGTCATTCAAAGGATTTTCAAACTATTTTTACATAAAAACTACATGAACTCACCAACCATTGTGTTGACTTTGTTTTCTTACATGCTTTCTCAGGTGACGCACAGGATTAAGCTAAGATTCCGGATTGCATGCTAGGATGCCTAGATCTAGATCCTAGTTGACTTTTGAAGAAGCACATCTTTTGAGATCAATATGAATCTCTTTTGATATCTTGTACAGTTACAAAATAGATATATTTGATTCTTTTGGATAGGTTTACTTAGTTAAATTACTAAACATTGACATTGTAATTTAACTTTGTAATCCTAGTAAATGTATTATTGTGCTTAATTATTATTAACATTGATGCTATGTAAAACAATATGATCATCACGATTATCATCCACGATATCGCGCTCCGAGAATCTTCCGCCCGACGGGGACTTCGATCCAACCCCGCGGGCTAGGGGTGTGACAGATTGGTATCAGAGCTCAAGGTTATAGAGAATAATAGGTCACATACTTAAGCGGTTTGGCCTAGACTATAGCTTAGGGGCCCTCATGTAGAGAACATAAGACTTAAGTTTTCATTGTGTCTTCTGCATTCGATCACTGCACTAACCAATATCTTTTGGTTATGATCAGAATGCCTCCTAGAAGACAACCGACCTCTCAAGCCTCTGCACCACACTCATCTACTCCTACACCACCAGATTCACCATCGCCTCCTCCTCCACTAGACCCTCCTCCGAATCCGAATGCAGCTTTAGTTCTGGACCCTGCTACTATTGCCTTGGCAACATTACTGAGCAGTCAGCTGACTAATCAGATGAAGGATGTCATCCTTGAGATGATCAACAGGGTTCAAGGCCACGGTAACAACTCTGGGCATACGGAGGGAGGAACTAGTGGAAACACCGGCGCTAAATCAGATTGTTCGTACAAATCATTCATAGGATGCAAACCGCCAAGCTTCAGCGGCGTTGAAGGAGCTGTTGGACTCATTCAATGGTTAGAAAAGATGGAGGCTACATTGGACCTAAGCAGTTGTCCGGAAAGACATAAGGTTCGTTATGCTGCTGGATCTTTCAGTAAGAGTGCCCTAACCTGGTGGAACTCACAGATAAACGCTCAAGGTAGGGATGAAGCACTAGCCATGTCTTTGGCAGAATTCAAAGCCCTTATGAGGAATGAATTCTGTCCTAAGCACGAATTACAGAGTTTGGAAGTTGAACTCTCAAATCATGTGATGAAAGGAGTTGATCACATGACATTCACTACCAAGTATCATGAATTGGTAGCCTTGGTGCCTGAGATGGTGTCAACTCTGGAAAAGCGAATTGACCGATATGTAGGTGGATTACCATCCTGCATTCAGGGCATTGTACTTGCTGCAAACCCTGCAACTTTAGAGTCTGCCATTTCTCTATCCGCCAAACTTACTGACGTGATGGTGAAGTCAGGAGAATTGAAAGATGACCCGGGCAAGGCTAAAGAGGAACAACCGAAGAAGAAGCAAAAAGGCGTCCAACAATATGCAATGCCCACACCACTCAATCAAGTTGCTGCAGTACCTACTAAAGCTGCACGCAAACCTTACACTGGTGTACACCCTCAATGTGCACAATGTCAGTTTCATCATGCTGCCACTATGTCGTGTAGGCAGTGTACCAACTGTGGCCGAAAAGGACATCTGACTCAACACTATCGAACTCTACCGGCACCGGCTGTAAACAAAGCTGCCATGGCAATGCCACCACCGCAAAACCATGGCAATCTCAACAATAACAATCGGGGATGCTATAACTGTAGAGAACAAGGTCATTTCTCCAGGGACTGTCCGAAGAGAGCACAACAAGGAGCTCAAGCGCCTCGTGGTAGAGCATTTATGATTGGAGCCGCTGCAGCACGCCAAGACCCGGAGACGGGTACTGGTATGTAGTATCTCCCCATTCATAAGACTTCATTTCATTATGATACTAGTATGAATAAGAAATTTACCTTGTTCTTATTAGTATAATCACATAAGTATTCCATGAGAACTTAGGAACTCTTTTATTGCGTAGAAACAATGAAAGAATCCTCAGTTAATGCATAGAACATACACAGGAAACCACCACTAACACTAAGGTTGTGCAACAATTGATGTTCATACAATCAGTTAGTTTGAACAATAAGGTGTTAGATTCATACAGAGACTTAGCAAACCGTAGCAGTAAGAAAACTAAGAGCGATAAGAATATCAAAACTCTGAGGCTATACATAAGAATTCCAAACGCAACCCAGAGTTTATCTGGGAGCGTAAGGACATCACTTCAAACAAAGGTTTCTCATTTGTTACAAAGAAAGTTGTACCCGATAATAACTTTTAAATTTCGGGACGAAATTTCTTTAACAAGGGGAGACTGTAACATCTGTGCCGGAATCATTACCGGAACAGTAATCTGTACAGTAACTTCTACAGTAACTCAAGTACAAACTAGGAGAAATACTTAGAAGCTATCAACATTCAATGATGAACATAAACTATTACAAGATGTTTCTGAAATTCCAATTTAAACATCATGGTTTAAACAGTCTGAAACACTTCAGACAATCATGAACAGATGCATACATGCTTGATTTTGTATTATTAGGTTTAAACGTATGTGAGGATAACCAGAACAAAACCATAACAGTTGTAGATACAGAATGCTAAACAGACGAATTATTCGTACAGATGACGATCTGTACCAATAGATCTGAAAGTTTAAAGTTCTGAACTGATGAATAAAAAGTAGAAAACAAAATCAGAAAGTGAAACGTACGATCGTTTTCGTACAGTTAGCGCTCAGTACGAAAACGCGCGTAAGTGACGTTTTCTGACGAAACGAAACAAAGATGATTCGAACGATAATAAAATTAAGGAAATATAATATTTCCTGTTTTACAATTTTGAAACTCATCAGAACTAAATTAAAAGAAACAATTTTAAAGTAAAAGTACGTAAATTCGCGAAACAATTAACGTAACGCGTAAAAATAATAAATTACGATAAATAATTCAAGAAAGATGATATTTAATATATTTACTAGAAATAACCACTTTCCAAACGTTTAAAATAAAGTCTTTTATTTAAATTACTAAAATCGCGTGTTACGATCCGGAAACGCAACGGAGACGAAAACCGAGAAACCGAAACGAACCCGAATACCCCCGGGGTATATATGGGTTGAATGAAACCACTATCTTCATTTTAATGCACACCACTCTCTCTTTCTCTAGCTAAAAATCGTCATCTCTCTCTCTCTAAGATCCAACTCTTCCAAGCATCATAACTCATTCGATTCTCAACGAATTTTGGTGTTTTTGGTGTCCACGCGAAGCTCTCAACGTCCTCTATCAAGCAGTACAACAGATCGGAGGTTTATTCCAGCCATTTTCGAGGTATGAGACCATAAAGTTTTGTGAAACTAGGGTTTTCTTATCACTAGTCGAATACACACACATATAGTTGACCCTAGTCTTTTCCTCGAACCAACACCCTCCGAGAAACCTTTCTGGTGCACCCATGGTGGTGCATCATCCCTGAAACAGCCTCAAAGTCGAACGAAGAGAATGCTGATGAACAGGGTTCGTGGACCAGGTGGGCGAACCTTGTTGTGGTTCGAAAGGAAGAAGCGTGGCCGAACCATTGAAGCCCAGACGAACCTTTGTCAAATGGCCGAACCAAACGGCTGTCACGAACCCACGAGAGGAACGAACCTAACATGCAACCCTACGAACCTTCTACCTCGGACGAACCCATGCAGCGAACCCATAATTGCCGAACCATTGGCTGAACCTTTGATAAGGAGCCGAACCCTTTCATGAGGGACGAACTCAGTGGAGACGAACCCTCTTGCCCTGAACCTGGACGCAAACATTTAGCCGAACCATGCAAGCTGGGACTGGACCCTCTCATGTTATCCTTCTTTTCATGAAGCCAGAGACAACACCAGCCGAACCCTACCCTACGTGGCGAACCTAGCCTTCATGGGAGCCGAACCTTGGGGATTTTAGTTGATAGGTTCGCTGGATTGCAGCACCATTTTTCTCAAATCAGTTTAACGCTATCCTATGCTATGGTCATTAAGATGGTCCGGCCTAAATTCCTTCGGCCCAGAGTGCATTTGTTTCGGCCCAACAGGGCTAAGTTGGCTCAACAATCGGCCCACAACCTTCTTGGTTCTCAAAAAATATTATCGGGCCATGTACACCATTCATGACCGGCCCAATCCTTTGTTTTCGGCCCATAACGATTAGAACAGCCCAAGTAATGTCAATCGGCCCAACATCAATTTGATTAGGCCCAAGAACACACAATGGGCCTAAGGATTTCTTAGGCCCACTCGTTATAGTCTAACCCAATTATTTCTCGGCCCAATGACACTTAGCCAACGACAATTGTGAGGCCCATGTGGCTCAGTTCGGTCCAATAACACAAAGGCCACTTAAAGTTAGTTGGTCCAACTTCATCTTTTGGCCCATAAAAATCAAATACATGAAATAACATTCTAACTAAGTATAATTTGATAACATATATGGGAATTGAACAAGTTGCTACAAGGATTGTCAATTGCTATGAAACCAAGCACATGAATAAGAAGGTGACATTATCTAGGTGTCACTACAATCTTTAATAAGCAATAAGTGGCCGAAAGATGATTGAGACCCATCAGTGTTAGCGAAATTTAAGGCTAACACTTATACACTTACACATCGAATATGATTAATACTTATAAGTTACAAACCACGTGGAATCAATACAGGAACTTGAACACAACAACGAATACTACAACGAGCACGTGCATTCTTGTATTTACATAGTCAACCACTTCAAACACCAGGTGAGTTCATTTGTCCCTTTTCAAACCATTTATTTTAACTCGGGACTGAGAAGCTTGTTAAACATTTTATTAAACTATTGAAATGTGATTCAATGCTTTTAAACTTATGCATGATGCTTACAATAAGGCTTATGCTTGGAAACTAGTATACTTGGAGAAAATATAAACTTGATGTTTATACTTCAAACTTAAAGCTTGAAACTATATGTTGGATGCTTATGCGAGAAACTAAATGCTTAAACGTGAGACTTGAAGCTTTGGCTAGAAGCTATAGGTGTAAACTTGAGACTTGAAGCTTATGCTAGAAACTATAGGTGTAAACTTGAGATTTGAAGCTTATGCTAGAAACTATATACTTAAACTTAAGACTTTATGCTTACGCTATGGAATTCAAGATGAAACTACACGTGTATACTTGTTATACTTTGAAACACATGAAATACGTTAATACTTGTTATATTTAGAATACTTGAAACACGTGAATGCTTGATATATTTGGGATACTTGAAATACTTGAATGCTTGATATACATGGGATACATAAACACTTGGAATACTTGAAATACGTGAATGCTTGATATACTTGGGATACATAAACACTTGGAATGCTTGATACACGTGAATGCTTGTTACACTGGGAACGCTTGATACACTTGGAATGCTTGATACACTAGGATGCTTAAACAAAAGACTGATTGACCGCCGTGTGTTGACCTGTGTGTCAACCCCTACTAGTCATCAGTGAAGCTATGTAAATGCGTTAAACTTGTATGTTAAAGCTATAGGACATTTTAAGACAGACTATTGGTCGCCGCGTGTTGACCTGTGTGTCAACCCCTACTAGTCATCAGTGCTCTTCTTTATCAGAGTCATGTAAGACAGACTGATTGGCCGCCGCGTGTTGACCTAGGTGTCAACCCCTACTAGTCATTCAGTGTTCTTCTTGATTCACCCATGGTTATGACAAGTGACTAGAATGATTTGGGTTCTTCTAGTTGACTTTGTGTTAACTTGAAGGTTTCTCTATCATAACATGTCACGAGTTATATTTAGGACCATTATGGATGGATGCTAAATTCCCTTTGGTGCTCAGCTATCCATAATGGTGCCTCTTAAACTTAATACTTACATGTTATGGAATCAATAGGGTGGAGTGAAACGCTTAAATATCATTAACAACAATATGTTAAGCAGCCCGGTATGTGGTGGGACGGTGGCTGGGGCTTGTCCCCTACATATGCCCTATATATAAGCATACTTGGTTGGATAGCATAGGTGGTTGGTAGTGAGGTTAAGGTTGTCATTTCGAGGGAAACAAAGTAAACATTGGCAGGGAAAACAAATGCTAAGAATCATACGTCATGGAATCAAAGTAGTGGAATGAAATGCTTAATTATCATTAGCAACAATATGTTAAGCAGCACGGTATGTGGTGGGACGGTGGCTGGGGCTTGTCCCCTACATATGCCCTATATATAAGCATACTTGGTTGGATAGCATAGGTGGTTAGTGAGGTTAAGGTTGTCACTCAGGGAATCAAGGTAAACAATTACAGGGTAATCGAATTCAATGAATCGAATGTTATGAAATCAAAGATGTAGAATGAAATGCTTAATTATCATCAGGAATAATATATCATGTGGTTTGGTAAGTGGTGGGACGGTGGCTGGGCGGACGGTAAGTTCGACCCTACATATGCCCTATATATAAGCATACTGAAACAGATGGTATAGGTGGTTAATGGTGAGGTTAAGGTTGTCATTCAAAGGATTTTCAAACTATTTTTACATAAAAACTACATGAACTCACCAACCATTGTGTTGACTTTGTTTTCTTACATGCTTTCTCAGGTGACGCACAGGATTAAGCTAAGATTCAGGATTGCATGCTAGGATGCCCAAATATAGATCCTAGTTGACTTTTGAAGAAGCACATCTTCTGAGATCAATATGAATCTCTTTTGATATCTTGTACAATTACAAGATAGGTATATTTGATTCTTTTGGATAGGTTTGCTTAGTTAAATTACTAAACATTGACATTGTAATTTAACTTCGTAATCCTAGTAAATGTATTATTGTGCTTAATTATTCTTAACATTGATGCTATGTAAAACAATCTGATCATCAGAATTATCATCCACGACATCGCGCTCCGAGAATCTTCCGCCCGACGGGGACTTCGATCCAACCCCGCCGGCTCGGGGTGTGACAGGTAATTCACTACAGCATGTGTCCACACAACATACACATCAAGAATTCGCTGAGGAATTCTCAAGAAAGTCACTTTTAGAGTCATTTACCATGACGGTACCATAGGTCTAACCAACCTCCAACACCGAGGCTGGTACGTTACACGCATACATACGTGAAACAACTATTTGGATGAGCTCCATGGGAACTGATCAATAAGGGAATATCAGTAAGGTTTGGTAAATGAACACATGGGTGATATTACGGACATACCACAGAAATAACAACTTAATTTTTCAATCCAAACAAATGTTCAAGACCTGGTCTTGAATGATATTCAAATGAGTTTACGACAAACAATGCTAAACCACAAGAAAGGCGTGTAACTTTGTGATTTTCAAATAAACAAACAAAAATAGTTGTTTCTATATCAGGAGAGAAAGCATACACTTCTTTATCAAGATATTTCTTTTTCCAAAACATCTAACGTGTCGAATAGAGATACATAAGTGCCGAAGTCTGATTTCCATTAAGGATAACCTCGTGGATCACCGAAGGGGTGGTGGGCTGGCGGTCGAGCTTTGGCTCTACTTATGCCATATACATAAACTACCTTCGATGATTTGGGATGGTGTCAGGAATGATGGTCAAATTTAAACACTTTTGTAATCCTTTCATATTTTTCAACACCATCTACACATCATATTTCAAACCGGTGTAGGATCCCTTTGAGGAACATACAACTCCTGTATGGAATCTTCCAGGCCACGTCGGCTATAAGATTCAAAACATGTTCTTTTGCAAGCAATTTTTGGGAGACATCTGGATCGGTCCCAGATGTCGAAGCCAAGTTGTAATAGAATTAAATTATAAAATAGTTCTAATTTAATTTAATTTTATCATTGTATTTTAGTATTTCTCATATCATCATGTGCAATGTAACAATATAATATCTTCGATTACATCACGCATCGGGACTATTCCTCCCGACGGGTCTCCTATTCGACCAGCTGGCCCGGGGTCTGACATATTGGTATCAGAGCCATGGGTATAGATAATTTGATCATTTATTCAAACGGTTTGGCCTAGCCTATAACTTATGGATCTCATATAGTGAAATTAGGATAGGAACAATTGCATATATTACTTGTGTCTAATCACAGGTACTAACTATTTCCACTTAGGGGATAATCAGAATGCCTCCAAAGGACACAGCCACGCGTCAACGTAGAGACTGCTGTCCCAGCACTTAACGCGGAGTACCTTATCGCTGCCATTCCTAAAATTGTGAACCAAATTAACCATGGCACTCATAACCTGGAAGACGCTTCTATCGTGCTGAAGACAGAAGATGAAGCAAGCCAAAGGAAATCGACGGACGAATCAAGCAACCCTCTCCCTAAGAGACGAACCTCGCAGATCGTACATCGGAGCATTTCCCATTTGCACTAAATGTCAGTACCACCATCCTGATGACAAGAGGTGCAAATTGTGCTCCAAATGTTGAAAGACCGTCATTGGGCACAACATTGCAACTTATCAGTGAGCCCAGTCCGTAAGCGATATGCTGGCACATCCCCCTTTTGTGCCAGATGCAGACACCATAATGGCGCAACCAAACCATGTAAAAAATGCAAAAAATGCGGGATGATGGGTCATTAAATTCAGAGCTTCCAGATCTCAACTATTCAATGCCCAGATGACATTGTGACGACCCGTACTCCACCGAACAGTGTCAAGCGTTGCAACACATGTCGCGAACCTGGCTACGTAGCTAAAAGTGTCCTAAGAGAGTTTGATTAACTGAATATGACTTCAGCAGACCTCTGGTCATGCCAACGCACACAAAAAGCCATCAACGAGACATAGACACACATACATCCTCCTACATCCTCCATAAACATAGTGTATATAGTTTAAATGTATGCATTACAATGTGTCTACCCATTCCTAGTCTTTCAGTATCATGAAACTCTAACAGCCAATTGAATGAAATACATCCTAGAGTTTTGTTAGGACTAGAGGAAAGAGTGTGATGACAACCTCAGTGACCACTAGGTAATGAGGAAACAAGGAGGGATGAAGAAGTAGGACCTCCCGACGAGAAGAAGATCTGCTAAAGCATTTCTCAAGAAAATTCCGAACAATGTCTAAGGAGCGCGACTACATATGTAACACCCCGACCGATGGCAGAAATGTCGAGATGCCACGAGGGATGTGTAGATTCTTCAAAAGCTCGTGGGTATCTAAATCAAATCATCGTATATCATTCAATCAACCAAATTAATTACACAAAAATCATGTTCATCATGAAATAGTTACATCAATTACAAAAGAGAATTAACTATTTAACGAAATTCAAGTCGCCAGAATTTCAGTCAATTAGCGAAGTCCAAGATCCTATATGATGATGTCCAAAAGTGTAAGTTCCTCTTCATCAACCTACTTAGCTTCATTACCTGAAACATGTAGGAAAATCAAGTGTCAACTACAAAGTAGTTGGTGAATAATCATAAGTTTTATATTTAAAAGGGTTTTCAAAATGATTATAAAAGTTTAGAGTTTCCTGAGAACATCCACATGACACCTGCGAGATAATCCATCACAATCCAAACACATAATCCAAATACAAAATCCAACACATAATCACACATCTCAATTAATCATAAGTATTCAATCACATAAACATTCAACCAATCTCAATTATCAACTATCTCAAATATTATAAGTGACTGTACATGTATCATTGCAAATGACCGAAGTCAAGTCAATGACACACGGATGTGGCAAACTCCACGTGACAATACATGCATCATTGTAGTTGACCGAAGTCAAAGACAACGACACACGGATGAGGGAAACTCCTCGTGACAATACATGCATCATTGTAGTTGACCGAAGTCAAAGACAACGACACACGGATGAGGCAAACTCCTCGTGACAATACATGCATCATTGTAGTTGACCGAAGTCAAAGACAACAACACACGGATGAGGCAAACTCCTCGCGACAATACATGCAGTCATTACGAATGACCGAAGTCGACAGAAACAACTCATGGAATATGATAATCCATAAATACGAATTTCATATAAATAAACAAGTGTCATCATTGTGATATCAAAATAATATTGAAAATGGGTATACATGTTTCACCTCCGAGTTTAAAACAAAACAGTTTAAAAAGGAGGTTATGAGAACTCACCTGAAGTCCTTAGTATATGTGTTCTCGTATTATGCGCGCTCGCGTATGTAACTCAAATCAACTCAAAAATCTGTAATTAATATATCTGGGTTCATGAGTATAAATATTTCTTTGTCATTAGGTGACCATACATGTTTATATTTTAAGCTCTCAAGTATTCATTAACTTAGTTAATTCTATCTATGTTAAGATATTACACTAAAGATTTTATTATTTATCATTTTGTAAGGGTAATTCAACTTCATTAGTGTTGATTATCCTATATATAATGATCTTTAAATCCATTGTGTCACGATCATATAAGTTGTAAAGATATCATCCTTTCAAACCTATATAGATACATTATTAGTGCATGCATGCAGGATTACACACCTACACCACAAGTTAAATTATTAAAACCCATTTCTAAGTTTGAATAAATCATGTTTACACTATCCTTATCAATTATTTCATTAATAAAAAGAACCTCATACTTTAACTTATGAGTTTATATAAAGGTGGTGGCTATGGTTTCTCATGCATACATATTCGTGTATATATATATATATATGTGTGTGTGTGTGTGTATACATATACTCATGTTTCCCAATTGCTTCTAACCTTCTAGTTTAATGTAATTAAGTTGGGTTGCACACAAAGGCAGCGAACCTTTTAGTCCCAAGAAAAAGGTTCGGCCCATCAAACTTAAAGGTTCGGCTTGGAACCAGGGTTCGCTGGTTGGCTTGGGTTCGTTCGAAACAGAAGGGTTCGGCCATTAAATGACCATAGGATCGCTCGAGGGTGTAGATTCGGGACTCCAAAGGTTCGTCTGATCCACTACAGGTTCGGCTCACCTGCCATGGTTCGCGACCCCATGCACACAGGTTCGCTGAACAAGTTTCTATGGCGCCAGGTTCGTCTAAGGGTTATCTGCTTCTAAGGTTCGGCTAACAGGTATGAAAAGTTCGGCCCCAACGATGGTTCGCGAGCCATGGTATCCAGGTTCGCTACAAGGAAGGTTCGCAGCCCCAGGGTTCGACCCTTAATGGTTCAGCTAACCCTTGTTTTCCCGCCCATGCAGGTTCGTGAGGCCTAAAAGGTTCGGTGGTGGCTCCATAGGTTCGGCTCCTCTCTTGTACATCTGAAACAGGTTCGGCAGACCTGTGTTGTCTCAATCCCCCTTCACGAACCTGACAGTTCATGGCTGTCCAGCATCGCTTTCACACTCACACACATATACTTTTAGGGTTTCCATTGTATATAAACTTGTTTAAAACATAGAAATCTAACTTATTTAATGTTTAGAGTGAGAAACTAAAAGAAAACTCACGATTTGCTTCAATATGTAGTCCAAACTTCAAGTTTCTTCGTGTAATCTTGATTTACTCAACTATATTGACAATTCGGGCCTTGAATCACCAAGAATGGTTGAGAAATGGTGGAGTTATTGTGGAGAGAAGGTGTAGAGAGAGAGAGACGAATTCTTGTGTTTAGAGAGAGAGAATGGGTGTAGAGAAAATGAAAGAGGAAGGAGGTTTCCTTCTTTTATCGCGTGTAGTCACCGCGTGTTCGGTCACGTTTTTATCGCGCGTAAATTATATAAAATGTTTGGTTTTTAACGTGCAACACATTTAAAGCATAAAACATTAAATAAATGAGTTTTCTTTTCAATAAAATTGTTTTCAACTATAATTGTTTAATAAAAAGGTCATCGTTTATTTTCTTTAAATCAATCATTTAAATAAACGTTTTGTTCGTTTTCGTTTTAGGTTGTGATTCCTAATAAACATTTTAAGTTCCATTTATTAAATTAATATCTTAATTAATTATTTTGTTATCTCGTCGAAACGCGTTACTCGCGTACGTATTCGTAAAGATCGTCACCTTTACGAATCCAACGCTCGTATCGTATTTCGATTCGATTTACAATTTAAGGAATATTATTTCAGAATATTATTCTTAATAATTATATTCGTGTGAATCGTCACCCACGCGAATACCTTTATTAAGTTAATATTTCTGAATTTATATTCGCGTTTAACTTACGTTCGTAGCCTCACCATCGCGTAATTAATTCCAGTTACACTTCCATTATTTATTAACTTTAATATTATCGTCCCAAACCAAAACCCACAAAACCGTAGTCACTGACACATTGATGATAGACCGAAATATGCATATGTATAGGGCATATGTAAGGGTCAGTCAAAACTGCCCTAGCCACCGTCCCACCGCTATTTCGATAAACCATGACCATGTGTCCTTGACTATGTTTAGTAACCAAACAACAACCAACTTAAATCCCCTTTCCATTTCCAAACCAAACCCATAATCATCAACAATATTACTGCGATAAACTCTCTGGTTCTGTTTAGTTGTGTTACAACTAAACTTCCCATGGTTTACGCGTATAATATGTTCTAAACATGTATACCAGTAACAGTGATAATCATCAAATAATGTGTCAATATTAATGATTACAAATCTCAGGTCATAACAGTACAATCGTACGGATGTACGGATGTACGGACGACCGGAAGTACAGTGATGTTACAGTCTCCCCTAGTTAAGGAAATTTCGTCCCGAAATTCAACTTGGAGTGACCGTAGTAAATAAATGTGGGTACTTAAGCTTCATCTGATCTTCCCGCTCCCAGGTGAATTCTAGACCCCGCTTCGATTCCCAACGTAATTTGACAATTGGAATTCTACTGCGTTTGAGCTTTTTAACCTCACTATCCATTATCTCTACTGGTCTTTCAACAAAATGCATGGTATCATCGATGCGAATGTCATCAAGTGGTACCTGAAGATCCTGATCAGCTACGCACTTTCTTAGATTGGACAGGTGAAACGTCGGGTGCACATTACTAAGTTCAGGAGGGAGTTCCAACTTATAGGCAACCTTCCCGATCCGTTCAAGGATCTTAAAAGGGCCAACATAACGTGGAGCAAGCTTCCCTTTCTTCCCGAATCGGACAACGCCCTTCCAAGGCGACACTTGAAGCCATACCATATCTCCCACTTCAAATTCTAAAGGTTTTCTTTGTTTATCCGCATAACTCTTCTGTCGACTGCGTGCAGCTAACAAATTGTCACGGATCTGGCGTATCTTGTCAGTCGTCACCTGAATAATCTCGGGACCAGTGATCTGCGATTCGCCGACCTCGGTCCAACAAATAGGTGACCGACATTTCCTGCCATAAAGAGCTTCAAACAGTGCCATACCAATGCTCGCGTGATAACTGTTGTTATACGAGAACTCTACCAATGGTAAATGGCTATCCCAATTGCCACCGAAATCGATGACACAAGCTCTCAACATGTCTTCTAATGTCTGAATCGTTCGCTCCGTCTGTCCATCCGTTTGAGGATGATAGGCAGTGCTAAGATTCTGTCTTGTTCCAAAGGCTTCATGAAGTGATTCCCAAAATCGTGCCGTGAAACGAGCATCACGATCCGATATGATGCTTAGGGGAATACCATGTCGGCTAATAATCTCATTAATGTAGATACGCGTTAACTTCTGCATAAGGTATGTTTCGCGTATCGGTAAGAAGTGAGCCGACTTTGTCAATCTATCAACAATTACCCAAATGCTATCTTTACCGTTAGTGGTCCGTGGGAGTTTGGTAATAAAATCCATGGAGATATTCTCCCACTTCCACATCGGTATCTCTGGCTGTAATAACAATCCCGAAGGTCGCTGGTGTTCTGCCTTGACTTTGGTACAGTTAAGGCACTTAGACACATACTCAGCAATATCCTTCTTCATTCCAGGCCACCAGTACAAGTCCCTAAGGTCTTGATACATCTTATCGGAACCATGATGGATTGAATAACGAGCCGTATGAGCTTCATCAATAATCACCATCCTAAGATCACCTCTGTTCGGTATCCACAACCGATTCGAACAATACATTAAACCATCATCCTTAGTTTCCAATAAAATTTCAGCCCCGCAAGACATCTCATTTTTCAAGTTATCTTGAGCTAATGAGTGTTGTTGGGCTGTGAGAACATCACTTCGAAGACTAGTGTGCACTCGGACACTAGGGATCTGAACTTGACTTTTGCGACTAAGCGCATATGCTACTACATTCGCTTTACCAGTGCCATAAAGATAATGTCTCCATCTCTTCAAGGCAAACACGACTGCACCAAGTTCCAAGTCGTGTGTGGTGTAGTTCTTCTCATGAATTTTCAGCTGTCTTGATGCATAGGCCACAACCCTCCCCCGTTGCTTGAGAACACAACCGAGACCTAGGTTAGATGCATCACAATAGACTACAAAATCATCATTTCTATCAGGCAGTGTCAAGACGGGAGCATCACAGAGTTTCTGCTTCAAAGTCTGGAATGCCTCTTCTTGCTTTGGTCCCCACTCATAAGGTCTATTCTTTTGAGTCAAAGAAGTGAGTGGGACTGCAATCCTAGAGAAATTTGAAATGCACCGCCGATAGTAACCGGCAAGTCCAAGAAACGACCGAATCTCCGTCGGTGTCTTTGGTGTACTCCAATTCTTCACAGCTTCAATCTTTGCAGAATCCACGTGATCACCGTTTTCATTGACTATGTGTCCCAAGAATTGAACTTCCTTAAGCCAAAATTCACATTTAGAGAATTTAGCATACAGTTGCTCTTTCCTTAGGATCTCCAAAACCAACTTAAGGTGTTTCTCGTGCTCTTCCTTAGTCTTTGAGTATATCAAGATATCGTCAATGAACACAATCACAAACTTATCCAAGTATGGCCTGCATACACGGTTCATGAGGTCCATGAAGACCGCCGGTGCATTGGTAAGGCCGAAAGGCATTACCAGAAATTCATAATGGCCATATCTCGTTCTGAAAGCTGTCTTGGGAATATCATCATCATGTACACGAAGCTGATGATACCCAGACCTAAGATCGATCTTTGAAAACCATGCTGAGCCTTGAAGCTGATCGAATTGATCATCGATACGTGGCAGTGGATATCGATTTTTAATTGTGAGCTTGTTTAATTCGCGGTAATCGATGCACATTCGGAATGACCCGTCCTTTTTCTTGACAAACAAGACCGGTGCACCCCATGGCGAATGGCTCAGGCGAATGAATCCCTTATCAGTAAGCTCTTGCAGCTGGCTCGCCAATTCTTGCAACTCCGAAGGTGCAAGTCTGTAAGGAGCTTTGGCGACAAGGTTCGCACCAGGTACTAAGTCTATTCGAAACTCTACTTGACGTTCTGGTGGAAGACCCAGCAAATCATCTGGAAATACTTCTGGAAATTCTCGTATCACTGGAACATCTTCAACTCTCTTTCCTTTATCCTTTTTCTCCACAATATGAGCTAAAAATGCTATATATTTCATCCTAAGGTACTTGTGTGCTTTAGTGCATGACATCACCTTAAGACCTTTACTGGAGCATTCAGTTGGAACGCCCGGCCTCTTGCCACCCTCTGATTGTTTCCGGTCAACTTTGGGCATTGGTTTCTGAAGTGACCGACTTCACCGCACTCATAACAGGCTCTTGCCTGTGCAGGTACCTGGCGAACAGGTGCAGCTTGTTTCGGTTGAGCTTGTGGAGCGGGCAATGGAAGCGGAGCAAGTTGCGTCCTTTGTGCTTGCAGTGCACTCCAGCAGACATTAGCAAGGTCGCCATACTTGCCGCAGTTTTTGCAGACGCGACAAGGCAAGTTTGGCATGTGATGATATCTGCAAGTATTACACTAGGGAGTATTCCGAATGAAATTCCTTGTAGTGGTGTTGTTGGTTGATTGCTGCACAGACTTAGCAGCAGGAGCAGTGACCACAAAGTTCCTGGTCTTTCTCTTTTTGTTACTGCTCTTAGAAGTACTAGCAGCTTCAGACTTGGTTTCTTTTGTAGTAGTCTTCACATCAGTTTTCTTTGTCCCCTTCCTGGTGAGTGTTCCAGCCTTCACATGATTGTCAGTAAGTGTAGCAGATAAACGGATCGCAGCCTCAAGTGTTTTGGGGTTGCTTCCGTAGACAGTATCTTGAATTTGCATCGGTAGCCCTCCGATCTATTTCTCGATCCCTCTCTCCAACGGTGTCACCAGATGAGGCACCAGCAAGCTATACTCATGGAACTGGGTATTGTAGATTACATTCTCCCTGCTGTCCTGCTTGAGTTCCCAGAACTCAGTCTCAAGCTTCCTCATCTCACTGCTAGGACAAAATTCAGCTGTCATCAGGTCCTTGACCTCTTTCCGTGTTAGCACTAAGGCGGCATCAACTCCCCTAGTTCGCTTTTCGCCATTCCACCAAGTCAGTGTTCTCTTTTGGAAAACACTGGTGGCATAGCGCACCTTCAAGTTCTCAGGACAATCGCTGTTGATGAAGGTATTCTCCATGCTCTCAAACCACTGCAGTAGACCAGTGGCTGATTCAGCACCCGTGAACTTCAGAGGATTACAGGAGTTGAAATGCTTGAATGTGCAAGTTGGCAGATTTGCACCTCCTCTGTTTTTATTGATGTTCTGATTGGCCTGAGTCAACTGGTTCACCAATCCAGAAATAAGTGTTGCTAACTCTTGTATGCCGGAGTTGGCATTACTGTTGTTAGCATCCCCATTGTTTGAGTTATCTTCGTTGGGACGGCGCGGCGGCATGTTTTTGAGAAATTAGAAACATGTTACTACCGTTTACAACGTAAGTCATCCAAACAATGGTCAAATGAGTTCATTTAGACAGTTAAGATTTCATATAGGAACTATATTTCTCTCCTATCTGTCATTAAACTCATAAAAATTTTAAATTTCCTAAAATTATACTAAGTGTCCTAGTTGGTCATAACTAATATTAACTAACTATTCCTAAGTTCCATACATTCCCCACCCTATACCAACACTGACAACCTCCCGATGCAATGCAACAAGCTTATATATAGGGCATATGCAGAGGTAGATCGCAATCTCCCCGACACCGTCCCACCACCGTTCCATTGTACCACGATTATGCCCTTGTTAGCATTTAGGGTGTATCATGTATTTTACCATAGTCTCACTTCACAAACCTTATCCTAGGTAAGATAATTTTGAGTGAAGTGGTCTCTAGTTCCCTTGGACAACTAGGTTCGCCTAATGTCTAAGTTCACCTGACATGTAGGTTCGCCTATTTCTAAGTTCACCTAATGTCTAAGGTCACCTGACATTAAAGTTCCCTAATGTCTAAGTTCACTAAATTCCATACCAAATCTCGATGTCTATAATCATCAATAAGGGTTCATATCATCACTGAGTGCTCTTATTGTCACTAAGTGTTCATATCGTTCGTTGATCCTATGCACCCTACGTGTCCAATCTGTGTGTTTCATAAGCGAATTTATAAGTGTTTATCAAGTATGATCATCCATGAGTCAATCCCAAACCATTCCAACAGACATACCATCAATAATCCTTCCATCAAAACCTTAAAGCAATTCCTAATAATATCCTAAGTTCCTGACACTGACAGACCCCCAATATACTACAAATGGTATATGTATAGGGCTGTGTAAGGGTCAGTCGCAACTGCCCTAGCCACCGTCCCACCACCTTTGTAGTATACCACGAGTGTGTCCTTGCCTGGTGATCAATAATCAACAGATAGTTCCTAAAGCAGATAATTCCTAAGCAGTTAATTTCCTAAACAGATAATTTCCCAAACGGGTAGTTCCCACATTCTTCAATACTGACATCCATCTAGTGTACCGTAAATGGTATATATATAGGGCATATGTAAGGGTCAGTCGCAACTGCCCTAGCCACCGTCCCACCACCTTTACGATACACCACGTGCATGTCCTTATCGAATCATTAGGGCACACGTAAGCAAGAAATTAATAAGTAGTATATGCATATCAAATGTATAACAGGAGTTCAGGTAACATGTAATAAACACATAAGCATGAAATCCTGAATATACTAACTAGTGTATGAAATAGTTCATACTAGGGTATCCTACAGTTATAGACTAGGTCAACCACTTCTAGTAACCTAATTCCCTATAACCCAGGCTCTGATACCAATCTGTAACACCCTGACCGATGGCGGAAACGTCGGGATGCCACGAGGGATGTGTAGATTGTTCAAAAGCTCGTGGGCATCTAAATAAAATCATCATATATCATTCAATCAACCAAATTAATTACACAAAAATCATGTTCATCATGAAATAATTACATCAATTACAAAAGAGAATTAACTATTTAACTAAATTCAAGTCGCCAGAATTTCAGTTAATTAGCTAAGTCGAAGATCCTATATGATGATGTCCAAAAGTGTAAGTTCCTCTTCATCAACCTACTTAGCTTCATTACCTGAAACATGTAGGAAAATCAAGTGTCAACTACAAAGTAGTTGGTGAGTAATCATAAGTTTTATATTTAAAAGTGTTTTCAAAATGATTATAAAAGTTTAGAGTTTCCTGAGAACATCCACATGACACCTGCGAGATAATCCATCACAATCCAAACACATAATCCAAACACAAAATCCAACACATAATCACACATCTCAATTAATCATAAGTATTCAATCACATAAACATTCAACCAATCTCAATTATCAACCATCTCAAATATTATAAGTGACTATACATGTATCATTGCAAATGACCGAAGTCAAGTCAACGACACACGGATGTGGCAAACTCCACGTGACAATACATGCATCATTGTAGTTGTCCGAAGTCAAAGACAACGACACACGGATGAGGGAAACTCCTCGTGACAATACATGCATCATTGTAGTTGACCGAAGTCAAAGACAACGACACACAGATGAGGCAAACTCCTCTTGACAATACATGCATCATTGTAGTTGACCGAAGTCAAAGACAACGACACACGGATGAGGCAAACTCCTCGTGACAATACATGCATCATTGTAGTTGACCGAAGTCAAAGACAACAACACACGGATGAGGCAAACTCCTTGTGATAATACATGCAGTCGTTACGAATGACCGAAGTCAACAGTTACAACTCATGGAATATGATAATCCATAAATACGAATTTCATATAAATAAACAAGTGTCATCCTTGTGATATCAAAAAAATATTGAAAATGGGTATACATGTTTCACCTCCGAGTTTAAAACAAAACAGTTTAAAAAGGAGGTTATGAGAACTCGCCTGAAGTCCTTAGTATATGTGTTCTCGTATTATGCCCGCTCGCGTATGTAACTCAAATCAACTCAAAAATCTGTAATTAATATATTTGGGTTCATGAGTATAAATATTTATTTGCCATTAGGTGACCATACATGTTTATATTTTAAGCTCTCAAGGATTCATTAACTTAGTTAATTCAATCTAAGTTAAGATATTACACAAAAGATTTTATTATTTATCATTTTATAAGGGTAATTCAACTTCATTAGTGTTAATTATCCTATATATAATGATCTTTAAATCCATTGTGTCACGATCATATAAGTTGTAAAGATATCATCCTTTCAAACCTATATAGATACATTATTAGTGCATGCATGCAGGATTACGCACCTACACCACAAGTTAAATTATTAAAACCCATTTTTAAGTTTGAATAAATCATGTTTACACTATCCTTATCAATTATTTCTTTAATAAAAAGAACCTCATACTTTAACTTATGAGTTTATATAAAGGTGGTGGCTATGGTTTCTCATGCATACATATTCGTATATATATATGTGTATACATATACTCATGTTTCCCAATTGCTTCTAACCTTCTAGTTTAATGAAATTAAGTTGGGTTGCACACAAAGGCAGCGAACCTTTTAGTCTCAAGACAAAGGTTCGGCCCATCTAACTTAAAGGTTCGTCTTGGAACCAGGGTTCGCTGGTTGGCTTGGGTTCGATCGAAACAGAAGGGTTTGGCCATTAAATGAGCATAGGTTCGCTCGAGGGTGTAGATTCGGGACTCCAATGGTTCGTCTGATCCACTACAGGTTCGGCTCACCTGCCATGGTTCGCCACCCCATGCACACAGGTTCGCTGAACAAGTTTCTATGGCGCCAGGTTCGTCTAAGGGTTATCTGCTTCTAAGGTTCGGCTAACAGGTATGCAAAGTTCGTCCCCAACGATGGTTCGCGAGCCATGGTATCCAGGTCCGCTACAAGGAAGGTTCGCAGCCCAGGGTTCGGCCCTTAATGGTTCAGCTAACCCTTGTTTTCCCGCCCATGCAGGTTCGTGAGGCCTAAAAGGTTTGGTGGTGGCTCCATAGATTCGGCTCCTCTCTTGTACATCTTAAACAGGTTCGGCAGACCTGTGTCGTCTCCATCCCCCTTCACGAACCTGACAGTTCATGGCTGTCCAGCATCGTTTTCACACTCACACACATATACTTTTAGCGTTTCCATTGTATATAAACTTGTTTAAAACATAGCAATCTAACTTATTTAATGTTTAGAGTGAGAAACTAAAAGAAAACTCACGATTTGCTTCAATATGTAGTCCAAACTTCAAGTTTCTTCGTGTAATCTTGATCTACTCAACTATATTCACAATTCGGGCCTTGAATCACCAAGAATGGTTGAGAAATGGTGGAGTTATTGTAGAGAGAAGGTGTAGAGAGAGAGACGAATTCTTTTGTGTAGAGAGAGAGAATGGGTGTAGAGAAAATGAATGAGGAAGAAGGAGGTTTCCTTCTTTTATCGCGTGTAGTCACCCCGTGTTCGGTCACGTTTTTATCGCGTGTAAATTATATAAAATGTTTGGTTTTTAACGTGCAACACATTTAAAGCATAAAACATTAAATAAATGAGTTTTCTTTTCAATAAAATAGTTTTCAACTAAAATTGTTTAATAAAAAGGTCATCGTTTATTTTCTTTAAATCAATCATTTAAATAAACGTTTTGTTCGTTTTCGTTTTAGGTTGTGATTCCTAATAAACGTTTTAAGTTTCCATTTATTAAATTAATATCTTAATTAATTATTTTGTTATCTCGTCGAAACGCGTTACTCGCGTACGTATTCGTAAAGATCGTCACCTTTACGAATCCAACGCTCGTATCGTATTTCGATTCGATTTAAAATTTAAGGAATATTATTTCAGAATATTATTCTTAATAATTATATTCATGTGAATCGTCACCCACGCGAATACCTTTATTAAGTTAATATTTCTGAATTTATATTCGCGTTTAACTTATGTTCGTAGCCTCACCATCGCGTAATTAATTCTAGTTACACTTCCATTATTTATTAACTTTAATATTATCCTCCCAAACCAAAACCCACTAAACCCTAGTCACTGACACATCCATGATAGACCGAAATATGCATATGTATAGGGCATATGTAAGGGTTAGTCACAACTGCCCTAGCCACCGTCCCACCACTATTTGGATAAACCATGACCATGTGTCCTTGACTATGTTTAGTAACCAAACAACAACCAACTTAAATCACCTTTCCATTTCCAAACCAAACCCATAATCATCAACAATATAACTGCAATAAACTCTCTGGTTACGTTTAGTGAAGTTACAACTAAACTTCCCATGGTTTACGCGTATAATATGTTCTAAACATGTATACCAGTAACAGTGATAATCATCAAATAATGTGTCAATATTAATGATTACAAATCTCAGGTCATAAGAGTACAATCGTACGGATGTACGGATGTACGGAGGACCGGAAGTACAGTGATGGTACAACATAATTCGACCCGGACGAACTAACACCTACAAGGGTACATACTCTTAAAAGAGCAGGAGTTGTTCAAGCAATCAGGGAAATCAGCTGGGCCCGATGTCCCTTCAATTGAGCTCCCTAACCTTGGGAACTATAAGTCCCATTAGAATGAGAGTCGGAGTATAATCCAATGGGCATCAGCCATGATGACCCCGATGAAAGGAATATCATGAGCTAGTATCCAACTCTAGGGCTGTCAAACATGTTAAATGAAATACACTTAACCACTACAGTCTAACCTTGAATTTTCATTCCCCACATCCCTTAAAGCCATTAAACACCACGAATTCCGTCGCACGGTGTAACATCTCGACTGATAGCAGAAATGTCGGGATGCCACAAGGGATGTGTAGATTGTCCATAAGCTCGTGGGCATCTAAAGGTGCCATCACATGTCATTTAATTCAATTTAAGTAATTACACCAAAAATCAAGTTCGTCATGATTCAATTACAATAACTTAAACAAAAGATATAGCTAAATTAACTAAACCCTGGACTTCAGACATCCAGTTGATTTAGCTAAGTCCGAGACCCTAAGTGATTATGTCCAAAATATGTAGAGTTTCCCTGCTCTACCTACTTCTCCTCATTCTCTTAAACATGTAGAAAATCAAGTGTCAACTACATACATAGTTGGTGAGTAATCATAAGTTTTACTTATTCCAAAACTGTTTATAAAAGTTTTAAGAATAACACGTGTGAACCTGTAAGATAATCATAATTTTTATGCACACAAACAAAGACACCATGTCAAACAATTCAAGTAATCACAAGTAATCAACCGAACGCACTCATTCAATCTCCACCAAAAACTTCAAATCAACAACCAACAATCCCCATAATAATCAAAATATAATGAACTGTGGAGGACCACTGTCAACTCAATCAACAGTGGAATCACCACGAAGCACCGAAGTCAACTCAATCAACAGTAATTCAATCATCACGGAGGACCCAAGTCAACTCAATCAATAATGACTCACAGTAGTTATGATATTCCACATCCACAATAATATCTCAATAACAGCATCTCAATGATAACCCAGTTCCACACATGTTATATCAAAATTATAATGGGCTTGTAGTATCGATGAGATGATCATCGACTTTATCAGCTTTGATGGAATCCCATCGATATTACTAAATTCGGAGGGACTAAGTTTGACAGCAACCCTTCAATGTCGATACGAACACTCCCACTTGACCACCGATATTGTCTTTCTCGAAGATAATATCGATGCTTCTCAATATCGACAAGATGACAGGTTCGGCGATTCTAAGCATCGATAGAACCTAGTCTCAATGGTGGCCACCTTCGATACTGCCAATACCGATGGTGGTCTGCCCCTTTCACTCAGCCTAGCCCCTTTGATTTTTGTTGCAGGTTGTTCCCATGACTCCAAGTCGTTCATGGAAGCTCAATTCGAAGTTTTTAAAGTGTTGAAATCGGTTTAAAAGATGGCACTCACCACCGGTTAACTTTTTCACAAAACTTAATAAGTATACTCGATAATCTACTTGGAAGTCGTGATCTTTAGCTCGAAATCTCCGTGGGATTGTGTTCTAATTGATTATACGAACAATTTCAGACAAGAATCAACCAAAATGGTTGTGAAATGAAGAACTCTTAGAGAGAAGTTATGGTGAGAGGGAGAACTGGAAATGGATCTTTTTATAGTCTGGAACAATCCCACGTGTTCGGTTATGTTTATTTACGCGTTTACAATTTTATTTTCTCGTTTTAATGTAATTTATCCTTTAAATACAAAACGTTAATAAAAATGATTCTCTTAAAAATCCTTTAAGGTGTTTATTCCTAGTAAGCGTTTTAATTCCATTTTTATTAATTTATGTATCGTAAGATATAATTTAGGTTATCTCGTTGACACGCGTTACTTATGTATTCCTTCGTAAAGATCGTCACCTTTACGAATACAACGTTCGTATCGTATCCCAACTTGGTTTACGATTCACGGAATATCGTTTCATAATATTATTCCTAATAAATGTATTTGCGTGAATCGTCACACACGCGAACACACTGTTAGGCTAACATTTCTGAAATAATATTCACGTTTTATATTATATTCATGACCTCACCTTCTCATAAATGTTTTCATTATCGTTTTCATAATTTTAATAAAATATTCTTATTAAATATCAATCTCCAAATCCATTACACCCACTAAATCATATCGCTAACACATCCATGGTATATCGAAATAAGTGTTGGTCGCAACCTATCCAGTCGTCGTCCCACAACCGTTTCGATAAATCATGACCATGTGTCCTTAACTATATTTAGTGACCAACCCATTATCATTTAACAAATCCCAAACAAACCAAATCATCTCATATATATGTTCAACTGCAGTAAACACTGTGGTTCAGTGTAGTTGTATTCCAAACTTAACTTTACCATGGTTTATGCGTATATATCATATGTCCTCATCAATGCATACCAATAATAATTTCATTAATCAAAACCAAATCATCAAACTATCATAGCAGGTTCTATCCATAGAAATATATATGTAATGACAATACCTGAAATACAGTGATGTTACTGTCTCCCCTAGTTGAGGAAATTTCGTTCCGAAATTTAACTTGGAGCAACTGTAGTGAATAAGTGTGGATACTTAAGATTCATCAGATCTTCTTGTTCCCAGGTGAACTCTAGACCACGCTTCGACTCCCATTGTACTTTGACGATTTAGATCTGGCTTCGCTTGAGTTTCTTAACATCACGGTCCATGATCTTGACTGGTTTTGCAAAAAAGTGCATAGTATCGTCGATGCGAATATCATCGAGCGGTACTCGAAGATCCTGATCAGCTAAGCATTTCTTTAAATTTGACACGTGAAAGGTTGGGTGTACATTACTGAGTTCGGGATGAAGTTCCAGTTTGTTGGCGACCTTCCCGATCCGTTCAAGAATATTAAAAAGGACAACATAACGTGGAGCAAGCTTACATTTCTTCCCAAAACGTACAACTCCCTTCCATGGTGATACCTTAAGTAATACCATATCATCCACTTGAAACTCTAAAGGCTTACGACATTTATCCGCGTAACTCTTCTCTCGGCTACGAGCAGCTAACAAATTGTCACGAATCTGGTGAATCTTGTTAGTCGTCTCTTGAATGATCTCAAGACCAGTGATCTGCGACTCCCTAATCTCGGCCCAACAGATAGCTGACCGACATTTTCTACCGTAAAGAGCTTCGAATAATGCCATACTAATGCTCGCATGATAACTGTAGTTATACAAGAACTCAACAAATGGTAAATGGCTATCCCAGTTGCGACCGAAATCGATGACACAATTTCTTAGCATGTCTTCTAATGTCTGGATCGTTCACTCCGTATGTCCATCCGTTTGAGGATGATAAGTCGTGCTAAGATCCAACCGTGTTCCAAAATCTTCATGCAATGATTCCCAAAATTGTGACGTGAAACGAGCATCACGATCCCATATTATGCTTAAAGGATTTCCATGTCGGCTAACAAATCTCATCTACATAAATACGAGCTAATTTCCGCATAGGGTACGTTACATCTATCGGTAAGAAATTAACCGACTTGGTTAATCGATCTATTATCTCCCATATACTATCATGACCGCTTGTGGTTCGCGGGAGTTTGGTAATAAAATACATGGATATATTCTCCCACTTCCACATGGGATTTTCGGTTGTACTAACAATCCCGAAGGACGCTAGTGTTCAGCCTTGACTTTTGCGCAATTAAGGCATTTGGCTACATACTCAGCTATATCCTTCTTCATTCCAGGCCACTAGTACAAGCTCTAAGGTCTTGGTACATCTTGTCATCACCTGGATGGATTAAATAACGAGACTTATGTGCTTCATTCATCATCGTCATTCTAAGATCTTCCTTCTTCGGTATCCACAACCGATTTATATAATACATCAAAACATCATCCTTAGTTTCTAATTACAATTCAGCCCAACAAGACATCTCATCATGTAAGCTACCTTGCCAATGAGGTTTCTTGGGCTAACAAAGTATCTTTCTGGAGATTAGTGTGCACTCGGACACTCTGGATTTGAACATGACTCTTGCAACTAAGTGCATCTGCTAACACATTTGCTTAGCCAGGATGGTAATGAATTTCACAGTCATAATCATTTAACAGTTCAACCCATATCCGTTGTCTCATATTAAGTTCCTTCTGATTAGGAATGTGGTGCAGACTCTTGTGATCTGTAAAGACTACACACTTAGTGCCATAAAGATAATGTCTCCATATCTTGAAAGCAAACACGACTGCTCCAAGTTCCAAACCATGCGTAGTTCAGTTCTTCTCGTGAATTTTCAACTGTCTTGATGCATAAGCCACAACTTTTCGCTGTTGCATGAGAACGCAACCGAGACCTTGGATGGACGCATCGCAGCAAACCACAAACATCATTTCCATCCGGCAGTGTCAAGACAGGAGCATCACAAAGTTTCTGCTTCAGTATTTGAAATGCCTCTTCTTGCTTCGGTCCCTATTCATATGGTCTATCGTTTTCGGTCAAGCAAGTGAGGGGAATAGCAATCTTGGAAAAATTCTAAATGAACCGCCGATAGTAACCGGCAAGTCCAAGGAATGAATGAATCTCTGTTGGTGTCTTCGGTGTACTCCAGTTCATCACAGCTTCAATCTTTGCAATATCCACTTGAACACCGTTTTCATTGATTATTTGTCCCAAGAATTGAACTTCCTTAAGCTGGTTAATAGGGTTGGATCGACTTTGGCATGAAAACCCTCTTTTTCGTGATTTTACTTGGATCATACCTTGATTTTGGCCGGACAAAAGTTCAGATCGGCTGTACTTCTAAGTAGGGGACATCAAGAGCTTGAAGTGGACACCAAGAATGCCCGATTTCGTCTACAAACGAGTGAGTTATGGAGGTTTGAAGGGTGATTCTCCTAGAGAGAGAGATGGACGGAAATTCCTTTTAGAGAGAGAGTGGGAATGCAAGAAATGAATTAAATGGCTTCATTTGGTGTTTAAATACCCGGAGGGTTTTCGGGTTCGTTTCTGTTGCTCGGTTCGCGTTTTCGTCGCGTTTCCGGATTATTACGCGCGTGTTTGATAACTTAAATAAAAGAAATTTATTTTAGAATGTTTAGAAGGTGATGAATACTAATAATTATTTTAAATATCATTTTTCTTAAATTATTTATCGTAATTTATTATTTCACGCGTTTCGGTAATTCTTTAACGTAATTTAAGTATTTTAATTAGAATAGTTTCTTTTAAATTTATTTCTGATGAGTTTCAAAATTGTAAAACAGAAAATATTATATTTTCTTATTTTTATGATCGTTCGTATCGTTTTCATTTCGTCAGAACGCGTCACCATTGCGCGTATTCATTCGAATCGTCATTCAAACGAACACGACGACGGTTTGGCTTTCTGATTCTTGTTTTCTACTTTTCCAGTCATCATTTCAGAACTTTAAACTTTCAGATTTATTCGTACAGATCGTCACTTATACGAATAATTCGTCGATTTATCATTCTGTAACAAAAACCGTTATGGTTTCGTTCTGTTTAACCTCACATACGTTTATACATAATAGCATCAAATCAAGCTTTTGTGTGTCAGTACTGTGTTGTCTAATGTGTTTCTGACCGTTAAACCTTAAGGTTTGAATCAGATTTCAGACAATCGCATAATAGTTTAGTGTTAAGCCTCAAATGTAAATAGCATAAACATAGTTTCACGTAATGTGTACCTAAGTTACTGTGCAAGTTACTGTAGCGATCCCTGTTCTGGCAATGCTTCCTTCACTGATGTTACAGTCTCCCCTTGTTACAGAAATTTCGTCCCGAAATTTAAGAATCGTTATCCGGTACAACTTCCTCTGTGAACAGTTGGGGATATTTGTGCTTCATGTGGTCTTCACATTCCCAAGTAAACTCAGGTCTGCGCTTTGAGTTGCATCGAACCTTAACGATCCGGATACGGCTTCGCCTCAGTTTCTTAACTTTGCAATCCATAATCTCCAAAGGTCTTCGACAAAGTGTAACTGTTCATCCAATTGAATTTCTTCAACCGGTATAACAAGTGTTTCATCAGCGAGGCATTTCTTCCCTTTTGAGACGTGAAACACGTCATGTACACCACTAAGTTCATCTGGTAGTCTTAGTATGTACGCCACAGGTCCAATGCGCTCGATGATCTGAAACGGTCCCACGTACTGTGGTGTTAGTTGGCTTTCTTTGCAAAACGAATTACACCTTTCCATGGGGATACCATTAGCATAACGCGGTCTCCCACTTGGAATTCCAACGGCTTGCGTCGTTTTTCGGCATAGCTTCGAGTGGCTTGTAGTCTCTGTTGTATCTGAGCAATTTTTTCTGTAGTTTCTTGAATGAGGTTTGGCCCATTTATTCGATTATCTCCCACTTCCGACCAACATATTGGCGATCGGCACTTGCGACCATAAAGAACCTCGAACGGTGCACATCCGATGCTACTATGATAGCTGTTATTGTAGGAGAATTCGATCAGTGGCAAATGAGAATCCCAATTCCCACCGATATCTAAAACACAAGTTCTCAACATGTCCTCAAGGGTTTGTATAGTACGTTCGCTTTGACCATCCGTTTGTGGATGATAAGCTGTACTCAGGTTTAAGTGCGTCCCCAGAGATTTCTGCAAAGATTGCCAGAACCTTGATGCGAATCTGCTATCACGATCTGAGTTGATTGACAATGGTACACCATGGCGTACCACTATCTCGTTGATGTAGAGTTTAGCTAGTTTATCCATCATGTAAGTTTCTCGCATCGGCAAGAAATGAGCAGATTTAGTTAATCGATCAACGATAACCCAAATAGTGTCATGTTCACTGGAAGTGCATGGTAGCTTAGTAACAAGTCCATAGCTCTCTGTTCCCACTTCCAAAGTGGAATCTCAGGCTGTTCCAGTAAACCTGATGGTTTCTGGTGTTCTGCCTTCAGTTTAGCACACGTGAGACATCGACCAATGTACTCGGCTATGTCTTTCTTCATGCCCGGCCACCAATAATACGCACGTAAGTCTTGGTACATTTTATCGGCACCGGGATGCATAGAGTACTTGGTCTTGTTTGCTTTATCAAAAATAAGCTTTCTCAACTCATCCACTTCAGTAATCCACACATGATCCTTGTAGTAGATGATTCCATCAGGCTTTGTTTCCAGTTGCTTTTCTACTCCACAATCTAGTTCTTTCTTCAAGTTTTCACATTCAACAATCTCTTTTTATGCTTGAATAATGTTGTCGCGTAAGCTTGTCTGCACAGTCATTCCCATGGCTCTGACACGCAAGGGTTTGACCCGCTCCTTCCGACTCAAGGCATCAGCTACAACGTTTGCCTTGCCCAGATGGTACTTGATTACACAGTCGTAATCATTCAGAAGTTCAACCCAACGTCGTTGTCGTATGTTGAGTTCCTTCTGATCAAATATGCGTTGCAGACTCTTGTGATCAGTATATATGGTACACTTGGTGCCATAAAGGTAATGCCTCCAAATCTATAATGTGAATATTACTGCTCCCAGTTCTTGTTCATGAATAGTGTAGTTCTCATGAATCTTCAGTTGTCTCGAAGCATACGCGATAACTTTGTCTTGCTGCATCAGCACACAGCCGAGTCCTTGATGGGATGCATCACCGTACACAACAAAGTCGTCGCAACCGTCTAGGAGAGATAAG
This sequence comes from Mikania micrantha, assembly GCA_009363875.1. Lineage (NCBI taxonomy): Eukaryota > Viridiplantae > Streptophyta > Magnoliopsida > Asterales > Asteraceae > Mikania > Mikania micrantha. Next base: position 53,549,845 of record CM018687.1, on the reverse strand, counting down.
ATTGGAGCATCACATAGCTTTTGCTTCAGAGTCTCAAAAGCTTCTTCTTGCTTCTGTTCCTAAACAAACGGCTCGCTTTTCTGCGTTAGCCTTGTGAGTAGCAGGGCTATCTTAGAAAAATTTGAGATAAACCTTCTGTAATAGCCTGCTAAGCCTAGAAAGGAACGTATCTCTGTCGGTGTCTTTGGAGTGTCCCAGTCCTTTATTACTTCAGTCTTGCCAGTATCAACGTGTATTCCCTCGCTGTTAACTACATGACCTAGGAATTGAACCTCTTTTAACCAAAATTCACACTTAGAGAATTTGGCATAGAGTTTCTCTTCCTTTAACAGTTCAAAGATCAGTCTAAGATGTTGCTCGTGTTCTGCTTTGCTTTTGGAATAGGTCAATATGTCATCAATGAAAACATTAAGAAATTGATCTAGATACGGCTTGCACACTTGGTTCATGAGATCCATGAAAACCGCGGGTGCATTCGTCAACCAAAAAGGCATCACAATAAATTCGTAATGCCGTATCTGGTATGAAACGTCATCTTTGGTATCCGGAACGCAAATCGATCTCCGAGAAGTACTGAGCTCATTGCAATTGATCAAACAAATTATCAATCCTCGGTAGTGGATACCGATTCTTGATGGTTAGTTTGTTTAGCTCCCTATAGTCTATGCACATACGAAAGGATCCATCTTTCTTCTTTACAAACAAAACCGGAGCTCCCCAAGGTGAGTAGCTCGGTCGAATGAAACCTTTGTCAAGTAGCTCCTGTAGTTGGTTTAACAATTCATGCATCTCCAAAGGTGCTAACCTGTAAGGAGATTTGGCAATAGGTGTTGCTCCAGGAATCAGGTCAATACGAAACTCTACCAGTAGCACAGGTGGCAAACCGGGTAGATCTTCAGGAAACACTTCAGGGCATTCCTTCACTATCGGTACGTCTTGTATCGTTTTCTTCTCTTTTTCCTTCTCCACCACGTGAGCCAAGAATGCTATGCATTTCTTTTGTAGACATTTACGTGCTTTGATGCAAGATATGATTTTGACATTTCGCTTTGCTTGATCTCCACGAACTTCCAACACACGATCATTCGTCACTGGAATCTGAAGTAGTTTTTCGAAACAGATGACTTCAACTCTATTGAGTGATAGCCAGTCCATCCCAACAATGATGTCGAAATTTCCCAGCTCCTTTGGCAGCAAGTCGATGGTAAATGTGTGATCAGTGAGTGTGAGTGGCAATTCCTAAGTATAGTGCTAACTGTAATTTGCTTCCCGTTCGCTATTTCGATAATGTCAGGGGAGTCTAAAATTTCCTCAGTAAGATTAAGTTGATGTGCAAAATCAGATGAAATAAAACTCTGGTCTGCACCAGTGTCAAACGGATAGATGCATAAGAGTCATGTAAAAGAAATGTACTAGTGACCACATTAGGGTCTTGACGTGCAGCATTGGCTTCAATAACAAAAGCCAGTCCTCGAGGTGCTTGTTCTCCTTGTTGCACTATCTTTGGGCAGTCTTGGGAGAAATGACCCATTTCTCCACAGTTGTAGCATCCCCTGTTGTTGTTGTTGTTGCCTGGGTTTTGTGGTGGTAGAGGTAGTGCTCTAGCAGCAGTGTTGGTAGCTTGCATTGCAGTAGCGCGACAGTGTGCAACCCAGTGGCCTAAGCGACCACAGTTCGTGCACTTCCTACACCGTGCAGTAGGATGATGATGATAATTGCAATAAGTGCACTGAGGATGCACTCCAACATAGTTCTTGAGTGTAGTGTTAGCAGGGGCTGCAGGAGCTTGTCTCTGATGAGTGACCATCACATAGTTTTTGACGACCTTTTGTTTCTTCTTTTGAGGATACTCAGGTTTCTTGGTTGGTTCTTCCTTAGCCTTCCCCTTGTCATCTTTCCAAACTCCTGACTTCACCATCACACTGGTGAGTTTAGCTGAGAGGGCGATGGCTGACTCTCAAGTTGCATGGTTTGCAGCCAGCACAAGGCTTTGAAGGCAGGAGGGTAATCCTCCCACATATCTGTCGATCAGCTTCTCCAGTGTGGGCACCATCTCTGGCACCAAAGCTACCAGTTCATGATAGCGAGTGGTGAAAGTTATATGATCAGCTCCCTTCATCACATGATTTGAGAGCTCAACTTCCAGCTGTTGTAATTCTTGCTTCGGACATAATTCGTTCCTCAAAAGAAGTTTGAAATCTGCCCAAGGCATTGTCAGTGCTTCATCCCTGCCTCTTGATCGTATCTGAGAGTTCCACCACGTTAAAGCTCGCTTGCTACAAGATCCAGCCACATAGCGAACTTTATGATATTCCGGACAACTGCTTATGTCCAAGGTGTTCTCCATCTTCTATAGCCATTGGATCAGTCCAACAGCTCCCTCAAAACCAGTAAAACTTGGAGGCTTGGATCCTACGAATAACTTGTAGGAGCAGTCAGAAGTGTTGCTAGTGTTTCCACTAGCCTCTCCAGTAGTATGGCCGGAGTTGTTGCCGTGGCCTTGAATTCTGTTTATCATCTTTGGGATGACATCCTTAAGTTGGCTCGTCAGTTGGCTACTCAACAGTGTTGCCAAGGCAATAGTAGTAGGATCGAGTACCTGATTTTTGCTTGAACCCGGAGGTGTGTTATGTGGAGGAGGATTTAGTGGAGGAGGAGGAGGTGGCAGTGGTGAATCTGGTGGTGTAGGTGTCGATGAGTGAGGTGCAGAGACTTGAGAGGTCGGTTGTCTTCTGGGCGGCATTCTGATCATAACCAAAAGACACTGGTTAGTGCAGTGATCAAATGCAGAAGACACAATGCAAGCTTAAACTATATGTTCTCTACATGAGGGTCCCTAAGTTATAGTCTAGGCCAAACCGCCCAAATAAATGACCTATTATTCTCTATAACCTTTAGCTCTGATACCAATCTGTCACACCCCGAGCCGGCGGGACGGATCGTGTTCCCCGCCGAGCGGAAGGTTCTCGGGGCGCGATATCGTGAGTGATAATCATGATGATCAGATTGTTTACATAGCATCTATGTTAAGAATAATTATAGCACAATATAGCGTTAAACTAGGATTACAAAGTTAAATTACAATATCAATGTTCAGTAATTTAACCCTGTAAACCTATCAAAAGAATCAAATCTTTTCTATCTTGTAACTGTACAAGACATCCAAAAGTGATTTGTATAAATTACAAACGATGCGCTTCCAAAAATCAACTAGGTCCTCTATCTAGGCAGCCTAGTATGGAATCCTGAGCCTTAGCTTAAACCTGTTCATAACCTGAGAAAGCATGTAAGAAAACCATGTCAACACAATGGTTGGTGAGTTCATAAAGTGTATAAGTGTAAAAATAGCTTTAGCAAACATCTTTCGGTAAAACCTTAACCTCATTAACTTCACATGTAATATCCAAACCGGTATGCTTACATATAGGGAATACCCCTGCAGTGATCAAATGCAGAAGACACAATGCAAGCTTAAACCATATGCTCTCTACATGAGGGTCCCTAAGTTATAGTCTAGGCCAAAACGCTCAAATAAATGACCTATTATTCTCTATAACCTTTAGCTCTGATACCAATCTGTCACACCCCGAGCCGGCGGGACGGATCGTGTTCCCCGCCGAGCGGAAGGTTCTCGGGGCGCGATTTCGTGAGTGATAATCATGATGATCATATTGTTTACATAGCATCTATGTTAAGAATAATTATAGCACAATATAGCGTTAAACTAGGATTACAAAGTTAAATTACAATATCAATGTTCAGTAATTTAACCCAGTAAACCTATCAAAAGAATCAAATCTTTTCTATCTTGTAACTGTACAAGACATCCAAAAGTGATTTGTATAAATTACAAACGATGCGCTTCCAAAAATCAACTAGGTCCTCTATCTAGGCAGCCTAGTATGGAATCCTGAGCCTTAGCTTAAACCTGTTCATAACCTGAGAAAGCATGTAAGAAAACCATGTCAACACAATGGTTGGTGAGTTCATAAAGTTTATAAGTGTAAAAATAGCTTTAGCAAACATCTTTCGGTAAAACCTTAACCTCATTAACTTCACATGTAATATCCAAACCGGTATGCTTACATATAGGGAATACCCCTGAGTCGAGGCTACAACCGGCCCAGACGCCGTCCCAGCACATACTAATTCGCATATGACACTGTTGTTAATAATAATTAAGCATTTTACCTACCTTTCAATCCAGTCCTCATCATAGCTTTAGTATACTGCTTCAAAGTTTGTAAGTTTGTTGCATTTATGTAAATTAGCTTTAGTCTCCATTGAACAAGCATCATTGTTTCACACACCATAGTTTATCATTCACTAATCTCATGCGTGGGTACAAGCTCTACTGTAGAAGTGTTTAGCAATTACATAGCCCACGGCTAGATACAAGCTCTGCTCTAGCAGTGTTTAGCCATTACGTATCTCATGAATTAGTTAAGCTTAGTATCCGAATAGTCTAGCAATTACGTGTCTCCTATACAAGATACAAGCCTTGCTTTAGCAATCGTTTAGCAATTACGTATCTCATACACAGACACAAGCCGTGCACACACAAATAGTTCATCATTTACATATCTCATATAAGCAGACACAAGCCTTGCTCTAGCAATCGTTTAGCAATTACATGTCTCTCATATAGATAACAGCTTAGCATCGTCATAGTTTAGCTTCCACGTATCTCAATGCATGGGTACAATCTCTGCTCTAGCAGTCGTTTAGCAATTACGTAGTCCATGATTGGATACAAGCTTAGCATTTCGCACACAATCATAGCTTCGAGCATATAGTTTCAAGCATTAGCATATAGTTTGAGCACATTATCCATATCATTAGCGTTGTGTATAGAGTTTTAAGCATAGAGTTTAACACATAAGTCTTGAGCCTATAGTCTGAGCATTTAGTTTATAGCATAAGCATTAAGCATCTAGTTTAAGCTTCAAGCTTATAGCATTTTAACACCACCTTCGTAATAACTAATGTGGTGATTCATGCATTAGTTTATCATTATTTCAAAGCGTTTGTTTATGTGTTCGTTACTTATTTAAAATCCATTGGGCCGGTAAATCACGTAACTCAACTTATGTGGTATTGGGCCATGTTAGCTGCATGGACCGAATGGTTTAATGGGCTAGGCCGATGGTGAGATGGGCTGACAAGGAGTTTGGGCCTATCTATCTCAATGGGCCAAGTCGATAGCTCCTTGGGCCGATAAAGAGTGGGTATTGGGCCGTAGACATGGATTGGCCAAGCAGATTTGTGTGGGCATAGAATTGGGCTGAAATCGGTCTTGGCCGAGAAAGGAAATGAATTGAGTTCCCTTTACAGCGAACCTCAGGCCCTATAGGTTCGGCTCTGCGTTCTCAACAATATTAGGTTCGTTTCCACTACATTGGTTCGTTCCCCCTACCTTGGTTCATGAACCAGAAGGTTCGGTTAACATGAAATGATGAAAAAGAACAGGGAAGGTTCGTTGCTATAGGGAAGATTCGACATTCAAAAGGGTTCGGCCAAAGTGCAGACTCAACCCAGCAAGGTTCGTGAGCATCCCATGCATAGGTTCGTCGAGCAGTGAAGGTTCGTGATAGCTTGGAGGTTCGTCGGTCCTGAGTTCGGGGCTGTTCAAGAAAGGTTCGCGGCGTAGGGTTCGGCTAAAGTTAATTAGGTTCGGCCGTACTAGGGTTACATGAAGGGTTCGGCTCTCATGCAAGGTTCGTGGATGGGGAGAGGGTTCGCCACCCTGGCATGGTTCGCGAGCATGTACAGGTTTGTTGGTGGAGGTTCGGCCGGTAGCTGTGCTAACAAGTTCATGATCATACAAGAAGGGTTCGGCCAAGAACCATAGGTTCGGCCCCTTAGCTGTTTCAGTCGAGCACCTCAACCCACGAACCTGTTATCATCATTCTTGCATCTAGGTTGCTAAACTCAGCTCCATGTTCTTCCTTCTCCTATCCAAGTTCGTCCTACCCTGTGTGAGATCGAATGAGGACCTTGTGCTTATGTTAAGGCCGGTTAATAGGGTTGGATCGACTTTGGCATCAAAACCATCTTTTTCATGATTTTACTTGGATCATACCTTGATTTTGGCAGGACAAAAGCTCAGATCGGCTGTACTTCTAGGTAAGGGACATCAAGAGCTTCAAGTGGACACCAAGAATGCCCAATTTCGTCTACAAACGACTGAGTTATGGAGGTTTGAAGGGTGATTCTCCTAGAGAGAGAGAGAGATGGACGGAAATTCCTTTCAGAGAGAGTGTGGGAATGCAAGAAATGAATTAAATGGCTTCATTTGGTATTTAAATACCCCGAGGGTATTCGGGTTCGCTTCGGTTGCTCGGTTCTCGTTTTCGTCGCGTTTCCGAATTATTACGCCCTTGTTTAATAACTTAAATAAAAGAAATTTATTTTAGAATGTTTAGAAGGTAATTAATGCTAAAAATTATTTTAAATATCATTTTTCTTAAATTATTTATTATAATTTATTATCTCACGCATTTCGGTAATTCTTTAACGTAATTTAAGTATTTTGATTAGAATAGTTTCTTTTAAATTTATTTCTGATGAGTTTCAAAATTGTAAAACAGAAAATATTATATTTTCTTAGTTTTATGATCGTTCGTATCGTTTTCGTTTTCGTTTCGTCAGAACGCGTCACCATCGCACGTATTCGTTTGAATCATCATTGAAACGAACACGACAACGGTTTGGCTTTCTGATTCTTGTTTTCTACTTTTCCAGTCATCATTTCAGAACTTTAAACTTTCAGATTTATTCATACAGATCGTCACCTATACGAATAATTCGTCGGTTTATCATTCTGTAACAACAACCGTTATGGTTTCGTTCTGTTTAACCTCACATACGTTTATACATAATAGCATCAAATCAAGATTTTGTGTGTCAGTACTGTGTTGTCTGATGTGTTTCTGACTGTTAAACTCTAAGGTTTTAATCAGATTTCAGACAATCGCATAATAGTTTAGTGTTAAGCCTAAAATGTAAATAGCATAAACATATTTTCACGTAATGTGTACCTGAGTTACTGTGCAAGTTACTGTAGCGATCCCTATTCCGGCAATGCTTCCGGCACTGATGTTACATTACGTCTATTATAAATACTTATAGTATTCGAATCCTTTTAAAAAAACTCAGGTGCTGAAGAAACATAATCTACAAGTAACGAGGGCACATTTTGTTGTGATTCAATTCTTAGCAACACAGGTGAGTTCATTGCCCCTTTTCTAAACATTTTTGTTTTACATACGCGGGGCTAAGAAGCATGCGTAAATTATTTACTTTGGATTATATTTACCTAAGTGATTTTAATTAAAATATTTTTATATGTAAAATGGTTATCCTAGATCTTATCTAGGTAAACTAATTTCATAATTTCAGAATGAGTTAGCCATTCATCATGAATAGCTAACACTTTTGAAGACAAAGAACCATTTTTCAAGATCTATTTTCAAAGAACTAAAGATCTAAAACATAGAATTATTTTCAAAGATCTAATTTCAAAGAACTAACGGGCAAATCAAAGTACTATTTTCGGTGGTGTGTTGTCAAAGAACTAACGACCTATTTCAAAGAGCTATGAACAAAGAGCTATTTTCAAGGGTCTGTCTGGGAAATATCAAAGATAGCATGTGCGAATCTCAGGTTTGAAACATGTCCTAGCTAGACTGATCGAATATGAGACTCGTGTTTGATGATATTTACAGTATTCCCTAACCAGTTTTGAGGAACATATGGGAAATACTAAAAGATAACATGTGCCAAAGAACTAAAGAACTATACGAACCACGGATGATCTAAATATGTCCTAGCCAGAATGATTGATTATAGGTCGCATGTTTCATGACATTTATAGATCTCCTTTACTACTAAGAACCTTGATTGTTAGAGTAGTCTACTCGAGTTGACCAAGGCCCAATCGTTAGGTCTTAGAACTAGGGTTGATATGTGGTGGGAAGACGGCTGGGGCTTGTTCCCCTACATATGCCCTATATGTAAGCATATTTGACTGGATAGTATAGGTAGTTGGTAGTGACGTTAAGGTTGTCATTTTGGGTGTTCGAAGGTTATCATTTTCAGACGATTCAAGTGTTATCATTTTCAAATGGTTCAACTATGTGATTCAGTGTATGGGATGAAATTCTTAATTATCATTAAAAACAATTATGTGGTTCGATATGTGGTGGGAAGGTGGCTGGGGCTTGTTCCCCTACATATGCCCTATATATAAGCATATTTGACTGGATAGTATAGGTGGTTGTTAGCGAGGTTAAGGTTGTCATTCGAACAGGTTTTAAAATTCATTTTCATAAAAAACTGCATGAACTCACCAACCATGTGTTGACTTGATCTTTTTGCATTACTTCTCAGGTGACGAATAGGTCTGAGTAGAAGATAGAAGAAGAATTATGATGTTAATAGCAGATATACATTGTTAAATTATGAACAAAGCTGATGTAATTTAACTTTGTAATTCTATTCTATTTAGCATTTTCTCATTATATATCTTGTGCAATGTAAACAATCTGATCATCACGATTATCATTCCCGATATCGCGCCCCGAGGCCTTTCCACCTGACGGGACACGCGATTTGGCCCGCCAGTTCGGGGTGTGACAGAATGGTATCAGAGCCATGGTTACAGAGAAATATAGTTCATTTATTTAAACGGTTTGGCCTAGACTATAACCTAGGGACCCTTCATGTATAGAACACATGACTTAGGACTTTAATTGTATTGTGTCTTCTGCATTCGATCATTGTACTAACCGATATTTTAATTGGTTGTGGTCAGAATGCCGCCGAGAAGACCGCCACCCCTATTGCCTCCACCACCACTGCCACCTCCTCCTCCACCTCCACACACTCCAACGGTTGACCCGAACGTGAATGTGAACCTGGATCCTGCTATCGTTGCCCTTGAAACCTTACTGAGCAGCCAGCTGACTAACCAGCTGAAGGAGATGATCCCGGATATGCTAAACTATATTCGGAACAACAACAACAACTCTGGTCATTCCTCAGGAGAAGCTAGTGGAAATACTGGCGGTGCATCTCATTACTGCTACAAGTCATTTGAAGGATGTAAGCCGCCTACTTTTAGCGGGACTGAAGGAGCCGTTGGATTAATCCAATGGATATAAAAGATGAAGACTACCATGGACATCAGTAGCTGTCCAGAACATCACAGGGTTCGCTACTCTGCTGGATCTTTCAACAAGCAAGCCTTGACCTGGTGGAATTCACAGATTCAGGCCAAGGGAAGGGAAGAAGCTATGGCGATGCAATGGGAGAAATTCAAGACACTGCTGAGAACCGAGTTTTGTCTCAAGAATGAACTACAGAGACTGGAGATCGAGTTGTCAAACAATGTAATGAAGGGGCAGATCACATTGGTTATACTACTCGTTATCACAAGTTGGTTGCATTGGTGCCAGACATGGTACCAACTCTGGAGAAACAGATTGACAGTTATGTATGTGGACTACCCGCCTGCATACAAGGTTTAGTGGTTGCTGCAAATCCTGTGACACTAGAGTCAGCTGTTAGTCTATCAGGGAAACTCACTCACCTGATGGTAGCCTCTAGAACTTTGAAGAGAGAGGCCGACTCCGGAAAGCACAAGGAAGAGTCATCTAAGAAACCCCATCATCACCCAAAGAAGAAACAAAATGTCATCAAGAACTACACGATGCTCACACCTCTCAACCACGTAGCAGCTGCACCACAGAACGCCAACAGAATACCCTACACTGGTGCATATCCTTTGTGTGTCGAGTGTCAATATCATCATGCTGCTAACACTCCTTGCAAGCAATGTACTAGATGTGGACGAAAGGGCCATTGGGTCTAACACTGTCGGATGACACCAAATCAAGCAGTCAACAATGCTACGTTAGCTCTACCTCCACCCAACAACCAGAACAACGGTGGATGCTATAACTGTGGCGAACTTGGCCACTTTTTCAAGAACTGCCCAAAGAGAGCGCAGCCAGCATTTCAAGAACCACGTGGAAGAGCTTTTGAAATAGGATCTCTAGCTGCACGCCAAGACCCGAACGTGGTCACGGGTACATTTCTCTTACATGATTTTTATGCATCTGTTATGTTTGACACTAATGGAGATTAGAGTTTTTTCTCTACCGATTTTGCCTACCAACTAGATTCTATTGAGGAACTGTTAGATTCCCCATATATTATAGAAGTAGCTAACGGGAAACAAATCACAATTTGTACAGTATACAGGAACTGCCCATTAACACTTAGTGGTCATACATTAACCATCGATTTGATACCGATGGAGTTGGGTAGTTTCGGCATCATCGTTGGAATGGATTGGCAATCTCTCATTAGATTGGAAGTCATCTGTTCTGAAAAGCTGCTTCGAGTTACATTGATGAATGATCGTGTATTGGAAGTCCGAGGGGATCAAGCAAAGTGAAGTGTCAAAATCATATCTTGCATAAAGGCGCGTAAGTGACTACAAAAGCATTGCGTAGCTTTTCTGGCTCATGTGGTGGAGAAAGAGAAAGACAATATTAAAATTCAAGACGTGGCAGTATTGAAAGAATATCCAGAAGTGTTTCCTGAAGACCTACCGGGTTTGCCACCTGCACCACCGGTAGAGTTCCGTGTTGACTTGGTTCCTGGGTCAACTCCGGTTGCCAAATCTCCTTACAGATTAGCACCTTCAGAGATGCAGGAGTTTGTTAAACCAACTACAGTAATTACTTGATAAAGTTTTCATCCGACCGAGCTACTCGCCATGGGGAGCTCCGGTTTTGTTCGTGAAGAAGAAGGATGGATCTTTTCAGATGTGCATCGACTACCGAGAGCTGAACAAGTTGACTATCAAGAATCGGTATCCATTGTCGAGGATTGATGATTTTTTTGATCAACTACAAGGAGCTCCGTATTTCTCAAATATTGACTTACGGTCCGGGTATCATTAACTTAGGGTTCAAGACGAAGATATACCGAAGACGGCGTTCCGAACCAGATATGGGCATTACGAGTTTATGGTGATACCTTTTGGATTGACGAATGCACCCGCGATTTTCATGGACCTCATGAACCGAGTGTGCAAGCCGTACCTGGATCAGTTTGTCATTGTCTTCATAGATGACATACTGATTTATTCCTAGAGCAAATCAGAGTACGAGCAACATCTCAGGAAGATCTTGGAGCTGTTGAAAGAAGAGAAACTCTATGCTAAATTCTCTAAGTGTGAATTTTCGCTAAGAGAACTTCAATTTTTGGGTCATGTAGTCAACTGTGAAGGAATACATGTAGACCCTGCCAAGATCGAAGCAATAAAGAACTGGGATACTCCGAAGACACCGATGGAGATACGGTCTTTTCTGCGTCTGGCAGATTATTATAGAAGCTTTATCTCAAACTTTTCAAAGATAGCATTGCCTCTCACTAAGCTGACTTAGAAAAGTGAACCGTTTGTTTGGGAGCGGAAACAAGAAGATACCTTCCAAACATTGAAGCAGAAGTTATGTGATGCTCCAATTTTATCTCTCCCAGAAGGCTGTGTTGAATTTGTTGTATATTGTGATGCCTCCCATCAGGGACTCGGTTGTGTGTTAATGAAACGGGACAAATTTATTGCTTATGCATCATGATAGTTAAAGATTCATGAGAAGAACTACACTACTCATGATCTGGAGCTGGGAGCAGTGTTATTTGCATTGAATATCTGGAGACATTACTTATTTGGCACTAAGTGTACAATATTCACTTACCACAAGAGTCTGCAGCATATCTTTGATCAGAAAGAACTCAACATGCGACAGTGACGTTGGGTTGAACTTCCGAATGATTACGATTGTGTAATCAAATACCATTCGGGTAAGGCAAACGTTGTAGCCGATGCCTTGAGCCGGAAGGAACGGGTCAAACCCTTGCGCGTTAGAGCAATGGGAATGACTGTGCAGACAAGTTTTCGTGACAAGATTATTCAGGCACAGCGAGAATCAGTTGATCGAGGAAATCTGAAGAAAGAACTCGACTGTTGAGCAAAGAGACAATTTGAAACAAAGCCTGATGGATGTATCTACTACCCGGATCATATATGGATTCTGAGGGTTGACGAATTGAGAAGACTTATCTTCGATGAAGCACACAAGACCAAGTACTCTGTGCATCCAGGCACTGATAAAATGTACCAAGACTTACGGGGATTTTATTGGTGGCCGGGAATGAAGAAAGAGATAGCCTAATACGTCAGCCGATGCCTTCCGTGTGCGAAGGTGAAGGCGGAACACCAGAAGCCGTCAGGTTTACTAGAACAGCCTGAGATTCCGCTCTAGAAGTGGGAAAAAACTAGCTATGGATTTCATTACCAAGCTACCCCGCACCTCTAGCGGTCATGATACAATTTGGGTTATCATTGATCGTTTAACCAAATCTTCTCATTTCTTGCCAATGCATGAGACCTTCACGATGGATAAGCTGGCAAGACTGTACATCAACGAGATAGTGGTACGTCACGGTGTACCATTGTCTATCATTTCGGATCGAGACAGCAAGTTCACATCAAGGTTCTAGCAAACATTGCATAAATCTCTAGGGACGCGCTTAAATCAGAGTACAGCTTACCATCCACAAACGGATGGTCAAAGCGAACGTACGATACAGACTTTGGAGGCCATGTTGAGAACTTGTGTATTGGATTTCGGTGGGAATTGGGACTCTCATTTACCGCTGATCGAATTCTCCTACAACAACTGTTACCAAAGCAGCTTCGGATGTGCACCATTCGAGGCTCTGTATGGTCGAAAATGTCGGTCACCGATTTGTTGGACAGAAGTGGGAGATAACCGTATAACTGAGCCAGAGCTTATTCAGGAAACTACTGACGAGATTGCCCAGATTCAACAACGATTACAAGCAACCCGAAGCAGACAAAAGAGCTATGTCGACAAACGGCGCAAGCCGTTGGAATTTCAAGTGGGAGACCGTGTCATGTTGTAGGTATCCCATGGAAAGGCATAGTCCGTTTTGGAAAGAAGGGAAATTAGCACAACGATATGTGGGACCGTTTGAGATCATGGAAAGTATTGGTCCTGTGGCGCATAAACTGAGATTACCAGATGAACTCGACGGTGTGGATGACGTGTTTCACATCTCAAACTTGAAGAAATGCCTTGCAGATGAATCACTCGTCATACCGATCGAAGAAATTCAAGTGGACGACCAAGTTACATTTTATTGATGAACCTTTAGAGATTATGGATCACAAAGTTAAACAACTAAGGCGAAGCCGTATTCTGATTGTCAAGGTACGATGGAATTCAAAGCGCGGACCCGAATTCATTTGGGAACGCGAGGATCACATGAAGTCTAAGTATCCCCAACTGTTTATAGAGGAAGTGGTACCTGATAACGATTCTTAAATTTCGGGACGAAATTTCTCAAACAAGGGGAGATTGTAACATCAGTTCCAGAAACGTAACCGGAACAGTGATCTGCACAGTAACATGAACAGTATTTTAGGTACGATCTATGTGTATTTATTTGTATGCTATATTCATTTGATGTTGATAAAGAACTATTTCATAGTCATAACAAAACATAGTTCAAAATCCACGGTTTAACAGTCAGAAACATATTCGACACCAAAGATCAGTTACATGCATGCTTGTTAGGATTCTATTACGTATATACTTATGTGAGGATTAACAGAACAAAACAACAACGGATGTCGTTACGTGAATGCTAAATCGACGTATTATTCGTAGAGATGACGATCTGTACGAATATATCTAAAAGTTTAACGTTCTGAATGATGTCCAATAACGTTCTGGTGACGATTCGAGCGAATACGCGCGACGACTGTACAATTCGATTTAAACTGTAATATAAATATATTCAAAAAATTAAAATAAACCAAAGATGTTTAGTTAATTTACCAGGAATTACCACCAAAAATAAATTTACAAACTTTAATTTTAAAATCGAGACGTTTCGTTCGAAAAACGTAATTAAACCGATAATTCTACGCGAAACCGAACGAGACCGAACATACCCGGGTATTTTGAAGCCATTTAATGAGGCATTTATGGCCTCATCTTCTCCCCACCAACCAGATCCACCACCATTAACTGGTTTCTCTCTCTCTACTTTCTCTCTCTAGAAGCCATTAACCTACCTCCTTCATTTCTCAGCCAAATCGAGCCCTCTTGGTGTCATAATGACCACTACAACCTGTAGAACATTAAATTACAATCGATCTGAGCTTTGAACCAGCTGATTTGAGGTAGAATCGAGTTTTCTATAACGATTTTAGGGTTTTATACCCCTTTGGTTCGAACCACACTAAGTCCGGGTCTATGACCTCTAAACGTAGGGAAACACCACGAAATCATCCTAGGAGGTTTTAGGAACATGCTAGATAACAAGGGTAGTGTTTAGCTCGAAAATAGTGGTTTCACTTTGCTGATTTTCGGACAGGCCGAATGAGCCGCATCAGATAGGTCGAAAAGCCAACCGGCCAAAGGAGCCCTCATTCTGTCGGCCTGAGCTCCATGCGCCTGAGCCTATTTGGTCCAAGACTCATACAGCCACCCCCCCTTCCGCCTATGTTGACTCGGTCCAGGCTTCATTTGGCTGCCAACATTCGGTAAAGAGCTCATATGCATGATGTCACACCCCGAGCCGGCGGGGTTGGATCGGATTCCCCGTCGGGCGTAAGGTTCCCGGGGCGCGATATCGTGAGTGATAATCGGAATGATCAGATTGTTACATTGCACATGATAAATAAATGAGAAACTACAAAAATAGAATAGAATTACAAAGTTAATTTACATCAGTTAAGTTTATAATTTAACAATGTAAATCTACTATCACATCATAATCTTCTATCTTGTATCTGCACAAGATATACAAAATAATTCTGTATAATGATGCTTCAAAATATGCAGGTCCAAAAAGCTAGGTCCTCTAACTGGTATCCTAGTCCAAAAGGAATAACTCCTTAGTTGACATGTTCGTCAACTGAGAAGTCATGCAAAAATAAAGTCAACACATGGTTGTTGAGTTCATTAAGTTTTATAAAAATGAATTTGAATAACCTGAATGACAACCTTAACCTGACCATTAACCACCTACACCATCCAGTTCAGTATGCTTATATATAGGGCATACGTAGGGTCGAACTTACCGCCCGCCCAGCCACCGTCCCACCACATACTAAACCACATGATATATTGTTCCTGGTGATAATTAAGCATTTCATTCCACTACTTTGATTTCATAACGTATGATTCATAGCATTTGATATCCCTGAAACTGTTTACCTTGATCCCCCGAAGTGACAACTTTAACCTCATCAACAACCACATATGCTATCAAATCAAGTATGCTTATATATAGGGCATATGTAGGGGACAAGCCCCAGCCACCGTCCCACCACATACCGGACTGCTTAGCATATTGTTGTTAATGATAATTAAGCGTATCACTCCATTCACCTTCAAATTTGATTTACCTTTAATCTCTTGAGTTCACCATGTATTCATGATTTCTCAAAACCACTTATAGAAATATAACATTAAATGTTTAATTAAACTTAATAATTAAGCATTTAAATACAACTAAGACACGATGATTGAGCCTTATTTGACTAAATCAATTAGACTTAGTTGTTGGTGGTTGTCCAAGTTGTACCCTCTGACACCTGACCCATATCAGGCATGACTCACAAGGAGTCAACCTGTGTATGACGGGATTTTAATGATGCCCATATCAGCTTGACCCACTGGTCTACTGTACATGCCCATATCTTTTGATTCTTGATCTTCTTTGATTCTCTTGATTTTGATTTTTGATTTCATTTGATAGTTCACGCTGTTGCCCATATAGCTTGACTACAAGAGTCTACTATTTATGCCGGGACTTTATGTGTGTTACACGTGGTCTTGATTCCTATAGAACTGACATCCACCTTGACTCAAGCATTAATGATTTCATTAGATTTTAATGATTTCATTATTTCAATGATTCACACACATTTATGATTTCTGATTTTCTTGAGTCTCTTGATTTTGATCTTTAGAATTTCCGTGATTCCACAATGATAGTTGATTCTTGATTAGGATCCTTTGTTTTCAGATCACGCACTGAATTAGATTTCTTTGAACATGATCTTTAGCTTTCGTTCTTTGATTCCACCTTCAATTTAGATTCTTGAATTTGAGCTTGATGGACTAAGGGTTTGTTTAGAGTTTAAGAATTAAGGTATTACTCATAAGAGTAACTTAATTAACATGTAAGTTCTTTCTGCATAGCAATTTCCTAGACAGGAGTCTAGGAGTGTAAACAAGCATATATAATAAGCAATTCATAATAAGTAAAAGCGTCTACGTAAAACAATTTAATTAAAACAGTTTACGCATGCTTCTCAGCCCCGCGTTTTAAAACAAAAATGTTTAGAAAAGGGGCAATGAACTCACCTGTGTTGCTCTGTACTGTACTACCACAAAATGTACACTCTTTGTTTGAAGACTACGTATCTTCGGTTCCTGAGTTGTTTTAAAACAATTCGAATACGTTAAATATAAGTATTAGTCGTCATATCTAAGGTTTGGTCTCGGTGTGCAACTAAGTGTTCTAGTTACTAAAGTGCTTCTATGATTTAATCTACTAGTCTAACTTAGCTATCCATTTGTAAACCCAATCTCATAAATAATGACCATTATACCTTAGTGATGTATGGTTCACATTGTCAACTTCAATATACCTTGATTAGAACATTTTAAACACTTTATTTTTACGTTGTTAAATTAGAAATCTTTTTATTTAATTTAAAGAATATCTTAATCAAAAACTTACCATTTAATTTAAGAAATCATGATCAACAATTTAGGCTTAGATTAATCTCATTCAATTAACCTTAAACCTGTTACTAGATCTTTGTTCATCCGTGTGTATAACTTAGGTTAGGGTGTTCAATTGAACAATCTAATTGTTGGACAGATCGGGAGCTCGGAAACAATCCGAATCCAATAGAAAACTACTCGATAACCTCTGGGATAGTGCGGAATCCTATTCCAGGGTTTTCCAATCGAAACCAACAGGAACCGTGGTGATCCGAGGCTGTAAAAACAACTTGGAAGCAACGATCGAACACCACGGGTTGAGAATCGAACTTGGATGATCAAGAACCGCTCAGATCTTCTAGGGTTTTGACTCTGGAGTGTTAGGGAAGAAGGAGCGCTCATGAAAGTTAGGTTTGAAATGCTTTGAACATCTATATATAGGCTGTAGTCATTCGGCCGAATGAGTGGCCGAAGCAGCTCATTCGGCGAATGACTAAACTCGAATGAGCAGTCATTCGAATGAGTCATTCGGCGAATGACTCATTCTGAACTCAGACATTCGCTATAACCTTCATTCGCCGAATGACTTCATTCTAGAGTCATTCGGCCGAATGAGTAAACTTCATACTCAAACAGTTTATAATCAAATCAAACAACTAGATAAACATTAATAGACAATAATCAATAGAAATAAACATTATGAAATAGATATAAAGACAACTTCCATTAATACTTTGAACATTTACATGATAAGAGTTACAAAACTGAACTAGGGACAATAAACATGCATCAACAAACTCCCCCTTGGACCTAGTTCAACTCTTGGAAGTGTCTTTCTTGAAATACTTTTCTGAAATAGCTTTCCAGTCTGCTCCAACGTGGATCTTGAAAACGCTGAAGAGACGGATCACTCTCATAAATTGCAAAGCTTGCACCATGTCTGGAACGTCGAAGAAAATCTGGTTTCTGAACAAAGCTTGAACATCCTTGTGAGACAAGTTAGTCAGCCACATAGGATCAAAAATCCTAACAGTCTCCCACTGTTTGTCTTTGCACAAAACTATCACAGCCTCACCTGTGCGCCCATCATAATACCACCATTGGAAGCCATCCATAAAGTCTTGTCGCATCTTCCGCAGGGGAATCTTCTTCAAGACTTTAGGGGGAAGCCACTTCAGGATCACTTTATGCTTCCGGGTATCCCCATCTATCTCTGGCAAGTAGTACCTCTCTGGTTGCTGCGGCTGAAAGTTCACCCATCTCTTCCGGTATTCGTACTTGATTTGTCGAGAAAACCAAGCAGACATCCCAGAGTCACCACTGTATAGCATGTTCAGACGTGCTAGCTGATTGACTTCGAATCCAGGCAACGTCTTGAAATCATGTGGGTGTTTGAAGTAGTCGATCCCTTTCTCTCTCTTCACAGCATAGCACCCAAGATCATGGAAGTATGCCCAGCTAAGGATCTGACCTCCAGCTTTGTAGCCTTTGGTCCTGTAAACTTTCTTGTGCGTGGCTGGCATCTTCTCTGTGCTTTGTTTCTTCAATACCTCCCAGTATGCAGCCCATTCCTCTTTCTTTTCTTTAAATCATCAGCTTCAGCCTTGCTTGCCTCTACTTGTTCTTCAAGATATCTGACCAAGAGATCCTCTGTTTCCTGATCAAATGGCTCAGTGAATGTAGGCAGCTCGTCTTCAGCCGATGTATACTTTGGGTATTCTTCATCGGTGATGTCTTCCAGAATGACCTCATCTAGATCATCAAAAAGTTCTGGTTCGGACTCTTCGGTACTGGGTACAGAGGTGTCATCAGTGACCACCTCGTCAGGATTCAACCTGAACAGCTCGGCTATCTGCTCCTTAGATAAGCAATGTATGATCTCACCCTCCTCCTTGTCGTAGCTCACTGAGTGCTGTATGATGCCTTGAGCGTCTAAGATCATGGTAAGTGTCTTGTCAAGTTGACGTCTCAAAGGCACAGCTTGGACTTCCTCAGTAGCTTCTGGCTCTGCAGTCTTTGATGGAGACGAAGGAGGAGGAGCCTGAGCTTTCTTGTCATTGGCCTTTTTAGACCTGATCTCGGAAGTGGGAGGAGCTTTATCATCATTGTTGTCATCATCATCATCATCAGTGCCAGATGATTCTCCAGATCCACTCCCTGATCCATCTTTACCCTCATCATCATCTTCATCATCTTCATCTGATTCTTCATCTTTCTCAGAATCCTCGTAATCCACTTGTTCCTCATCAGACTCTTCTTCATCTTCTTGTTTGTCTGAATCATCGGAAGGAGCAGCAGAGCCTTCAATTCTAGGAGTACTGTCCTTGAGACTGTCAATCTGATCTGCCAGTCTGGCGTTCTCAGTCTCTAAGGACATAATCCTTTCACTGAAGTCAGTGACTATTAGAGCAAGCTGATGATGTTCATCTATGTACTTTAGCAGCTGCTGCTCCTGTTGAGCAGACCTGGCCCTCAAATCGGCCCTCTGGTCTGCTGCTTGAATAAGCAGAGTATCCTGCTCTTCAATCCTCCTTGTGAGCTGAGCTATAACCAGCTCTTGCTCTTTGTTCTTCCTTTCTTGCTCCATGCACCTCTCCATCAATCTCAAGACCATACTGTTCAGTGTGCTAAGCTGATCCACAACTGAAACAGTAGGTATATGAACATCAGCACGGACTGTGGATGGGCCAGAGGAAGCAGTAACATAAACCGGATCGCGAACAAAAGGAGTGGACAGAGGGGCCGTAGTAGCCTGAGTGTGAATGGCCCTTGTCCTTGTCAGTGAAGAAACTGACACAGTTGCTACTGATGTGACAGTAGTTGTAGCAGCTGATGTCAGTTCTGACCTCCTTTGGAAAGAGAATCGAGATCTCTTTCCCCTACCGGCTCTAGATGAGGTGGGCTGACCAACAGAAGCAACAGCAGTAATCACTGCTATGGAAGCAGGAGCAGATGACCTTGGAGGAGGAGAGAGATCGAACTCTGGAATGAATAGTGTATCAGTAATCTCCTCCCTTTCATCTTCTGTCCTCTTTCTCTTCCTCATCTCCATTCTTCCACCCTCATCCACTTTCTCAAACTCATCATCATGAGTCTTCTCAGAATCAGAACTATCTTCATCACCTTCACTAGAGTCATCAGACTCATCACCATCACCCGAGGAATGTGGAACTGAAACATCGAGAGGAGCAGTCACTGAGGATGTAGTAGTAGTCAAGAAGTCCAAATCCATCAGTGAGTCGATGTCCACATCCTCCTCCTGTGCAGTCAACACATCAACATCACCGCCAGCACCAGAAACAGCAACATCAACCATGCTCACTGAAGCAGCAGTGGTTATGTGTATTGAAGTCCTCTCCCCAGCCCCTGAACTCACTATAGCAGCAGTGCTCAAATCCACTATGCTCACATCAACACCAGCACCACTCGGGCCTGCACCACCCTCACCATCATCACCATCACTATCATCATCTCCAGCTGGAACCACAATGTCCTCCACATCTGAATCGGAGTCATCATGTCTCCATCTTCTTCCAGCAGGAGCCCTGTAATCGGGTCGAGAGAGGTGACCAAATAGTGACCTGGTAGTGGGCTTCCTCTCCTTCCCTCTGTTTGACAAAACTCTGTTAAGAGTTATGTCATTCATATGCTCCAACCGAATGATGTCAGCATTAATCTTCGGAAGATCTGGAATCTGGGCATCAATGATCTGCTGCAGAAATCTAGGGTACATGAGGAACTTCTTGTCACCCTTAAGCCCCACATCTCCTTCATGTGTATAAAGACCATCTCGGAGAAGTTGAAGGGTTTGTTGAGCACCAAAGCAGCAAATGCGCACTGAATGGTCTCGCGCATATCATCAAAACCCCCTCTCCTTGAGCCAAGGCAGTGAACTAGTACATGAGCCAAGTACTTGAACTGCGGGGACATGAACGCCTTGTTCAGAATCCCAGCTCCAATATCTCCCGCGTACTTGCATCGTAGAAAGCATCCACGAACCAAGAATCTGTCAAGTAAAGTAGGCTGATCCTGAGAGTCTTGAAAACCACAGATTCTCCGTATATGCTCAGCAGAGACCACCACATCCTGACCCCTGACTTTCCCCCGTATAACTGTAGGCTCGGCCTCACAATCGATATCAGCCGATGACCAGAAATCCTGCTGATGTGATAAGTAGGGCACATGAACTGTCGATATGGCTGTGAAGATCCTAGAACGCCTCAGAAATGTGATAATTTCTGAGTAGTGCTTCGCGTTCGGGATAGTCAAATCAAGATGAGCACAGATGTTGTGCTTAGGAACTGATTTGTATCCTGCCATACTGCACAATACAAGAAATATACATGTCAGTACAAGATATTCAATCAAACACTGAAGTTTAACAAAAATCAGATTCACTGTTATCTGATATGCCGAATGAAAACCATTCGCCGAATGAGTTAACTGTCGAATGAGGTTCATTCGTCGAATGACTCTCATTCGTCGAATGAGACATGAGTATGACTAGTCATTCGCCGAATGAGCCATGAGTATGACTTGTCATTCGTCGAATGAGCCATTCGTCGAATGAGGTTCATTCCCCGAATGAGTCATTCGCCTAATGACGACATTCGGCATATAATCTGAGTTCAAAATCCCCTTATTCACAATCTCAAATCAATCCAAAAAATCTGTTGAACAACCCTCAGAATCAACCGATTAGCACTTTTAATACTTGACATTTTGAGTTTTAGGTTCATCTTTACAGTTTATTCGATAGGCGAATTTAAAAACCCTAAAACCCTAAATGACAATCGGTGTGACATGATTTCATGGATGGAATTGGCTGAAACTTGATCTCCATATACCTGAGAAGAAGTATAAATAGATTATCAGAAGCAGGATCAATAAACGTCACAAGAAATCGAAGAGAAGGACACAGTGTGTGTTTCGCCGAAAGAGGGGTGTCTGAAATCACGAAAGAGAAAATGGTCGAATGACCCTCATTCGGCCGAAACACAGTTATATACTATATACTCATTCGCCGAATGAGCTAGGCGAAAGGTCACATAACCTCTGTTTCATTCGCCGAATGAGAGTGGCGACTGAGTCATTCGGCAAAGTTCATTCGCCGAATGAGAATGTCGAATGAGACATTCGACACTCTTCATTCGTCGAATAAAGTTCATTCTGTGCAACTGATTCGGTCGAATGACTCATTCTCATTCGGCCGAATGAGTCCATTCTGCCTCTCATTCGTACGAATGAGAAATGAACTTCTCCAAAACTCCAAAATTTCAAAAATTTGACATTATGAGCACCAAACTTTTAACCAATTATGAAGATATGTCTAGTTGGTTCAGGATTCAGATATGACAGACATCTGAATCTACAAATGATCATCTAAAACAAAATTGAAAATAGAAAATCTTTTTGTATTTTTCTGAAACAACCATACAACTGTACAAACACAAATTAAAAGTAATTAAACACATATTTTTGTGAGAAGCCCATTAATAAGATAACACATATCTTTGATCACATCATATTGCCTTCAATGAATGCTTCACTTCAATCACAATTTCATTTTGATACGATTACTGATATATTTATCCAAATTTAAACTGAACAATACACAACTCTTAAACAAACTAAATGATCACTCATATTTTCTGATTGAGTTCCCCAATTCATTTCATCAATCAAGATCAAAATCAGTTCAACACTCATTTCAGCATATCTTAATACCAGTCATCATGAATTCAATAAGATTCAATCATTTATTATCTTTTTGTGTTTTTCTTGTTCTATCCAAATGGATGGCTTCAGCTAGGTCCGTCCCAGCAATATGGCACATGTATGGAATCGAACTTTATTAGTTTAAGTTTTTCTCAAGCTTAATACCAGCTTGCATTAGGTTTTCTTCAAGCTTAATACCAGCTTGTTGTTTTAGTTTATCTTGATCAAGCTTAATACCAGCTTGTCTTTGATTTTCCTCAAGCTTAATACCAGCTTGCCTTTATTTTTCTTTGAATGAAACCTCATTTGATTCCATGATGACAGGTGTATGCTTGATTTGAATCAAGAACCATTTCTCACTCAAAAGACTTAATAAAATAGATCCCACACATCAAACTTTCTAAGTTCTCATAAGTTGTTTATTTATTTTGTATAGCCAGCCTATCAGTACATCCCATCATCATTCTTTTGTGATTTTAGTTCATACATTCATTTCTGCTATTATGACATGATAAAATCAATGTACTACTTTATTAAGTAAGACTATCTCAATTTTCATGTTTTCTATTGTTTTTGGTTTTTCAAATTTTCTATTGTTTTTGGTTTTTCAAATTTTCTATTGTTTTTGGTTTTTCAGATTTTTCTATATCTCCCCCTAAAAACCTAAAAATAGAAAATCTTTTTGTGTTTTTAGTAATAAAAAATAACTGTACAGGAGAAAATGAAAATACTGAAATAAAATAAACAAAACTATCTAAGTAAAATGATGATCATTTGTTAGACTCAGATGAGGATTGAACTTCATCCTTTTGGAAAACACCATTAGCCGATAACAGATATAAAAATCTGGGTTTATCAAAAGCTTTAGTAAAAAGATCGGCTTTTTGGTGATCGGTGTGAATCTTAACCACATCGATTAATTTCTTTTCAAAACAATCACGTATGAAGTGATATTTTATGTCGATGTGTTTGGTTTTGGAGTGCTGAACTGGATTTTTAGTGACAGCAATGGCGGCAGTGTTATCAACATAAATAGGAGTGTTAGAAAAATGTAACCCATAGTCCCTGAGTTGCTGTTGAATCCAGATGATTTGTGAACAGCAACTAGCAGCAGCAATATATTCAGCTTCACAGGTTGAAGTAGACACCGACGTCTGCTTCTTGCACTGCCAGGTGACCAATCGGTTTCCAAAGAACTGACATCCCACAGATGTTGACTTGAAATCTCTTTTGCATCCACCATAATCTGAATCACTATATGCAGTAAGCTCAAAGTTATCATCATTAGGGTACCATAAGCCAAGTTCCGGTGTACCCTTCAGATAACGCATAATCCTTTTGACAGCAATCAGGTGAGATACTCTTGGTTTGGATTGATAACGTGCACACAAGCAAGTGGCAAACATGATATCTGGCCGAGAGGCAGTGAGATACATGAGAGATCCGATCATTCCCCGGTACAGAGTGGCATCAATTAACTCCCCCTTTTCATCTGGAGTAATCCCGTGATTAATCGCCAGTGGGGTACCAGCAGGCTTCGCATCAGACATACTGAACCGGCTCAGAATGTCACCAACGTATTTGGTTTGATGAATAAAAATCCCTGCCTCAGACTGATCCACCTGTAAACCCAAGAAAAACTTCATTTCTCCCATCGAACTCATTTCGAATTTTTCTTTCATTTGTGTCTCAAATTCCTTGCACAGATTATCATTTGTGGATCCAAAAATTATATCATCCACATACACTTGTACCAAGAGTAAATCACTGTCCTTCTCACGGATGAATAAAGTGCAGTCAATGACACCTCTTCTGAACCCGTTGTTCAGAAGGTGAGTGGAAAGTGTCTCGTACCACGCTCTCGGAGCCTGATGCAATCCATACAACGCTTCGTCTAGCTTGTAGACTTTATCACGATGCAATGGATCTTCGAATCCGGGAGGTTGATTGACATACACTGTTTCACTGATAACCCCGTGAAGGAACGCGCTCTTTACATCCATTTGATAAACCTTGAACTTTTTGAAGGATGCATAAGCCAGAAAGATACGAATGGCTTCTAGACGAGCGACCGGAGCAAACACCTCATTATAATCCAATCCCTCTATCTGTCTGAATCCTTGAACCACCAGACGAGCCTTGTTTCTCACGATTATCCCGTGATCATCCTTTTTGCAACGAAGAACCCATCTAGTGCCAATGACTTTTGCACCTTTGGGTTTATCAACTAGTTGCCAAACCCCTAACTTCTTGAACTGTAAAAGTTCCTCTTGCATGGCGTCTACCCATGATTCTTCTTTGAGGGCTTCAGTGACGGTACGCGGTTCCACTTGAGATATAAAGCAGGAATGAGCACAAAAGCTTACATCTGCAAAATCAAGAATGTATGCAAAACCACCTGAAGAAATCTGACTTCGAGTCTTCACTCCATCTAAAGGAATCCCAATAATGTTGTCTTGAGGATGAATTCGATTAATTCTTCCAACAGGATGAGCAGGAACCTCAACCTCAGGATCTAAGTTATTCAAATTCAAGTCCTCAAGACCTGGTACAAGATTATCAACAACTGGTTCAGGAGCAGCTGGGGGATTGTCATCTGTGTCTGAGCTGTCATCATTTATCTGTGTAGAGGGACCAGATGTAGATGTAGGTTGAAAAGTAGCATCGGGGGCATTCTGTACATCATACAGCATCTGAACAGCTACATCTTCATCTGAGTACATGGGGGGCATATTGAATGAGTCAAAAAGACTGGAATAGTCAAACATCCAATCTGGCCCTTTTCCAGGTGGGGGCATTGTATACTTTTGAACTTCCACATGGTACCACTCCTCCACATTATGAGTTGCAATGTTGTAAACTCGTTTATTTGGAGTGCTGTACCCAAGAAAGTACCCTTCTTCCACCTTTTCATTAAACTTGCCCTGCTCATGTTTCTTAAGCATAGTGCATGGAGCACCAAATGGTTCTAGATACTTAAGATTTGGCTTTCGATTATGAAGCAGTTCAAAGCAAGTCTTCCCATGTCTCTTCACAATAAGAACCCGGTTCAATGTGTAGCAAGCATTAGCAACAGCTTCATTCCAGAATTGAACCGGTAGAGAAGAATCAGCAAGCATAGTTCTAGCAGCCTCAATCAATGTCCTATTCTTGCGTTCAGCAACGCCATTCATCTGTGGAACATATGGAGCACTAAACTGTTGCACAATGCCTCTTGCATTACAAAAATTCTCCATGTTGTGATTTTTGAACTCAGTTCCATTATCAGTTCGAAACTGACGAATCTTGAGCTTATAGAGCGATTCAAGTTAGATACCCAGAACTTGAATGCAATCAAACGTCTCTGATTTCTCCTTCAAAAAGAAGACCCAAGAGTATCTGGAGTATTCATCAGTGATAACAAGACAGTATTGATCTCCAGCTATACTCTTCCGATTCACTGGACCAAACAAATCCATGTGAAGAAGCTCAAGAGGAACATTGATTGAATGATATTTTTTTAGCTTATGAGACTGCTTTCCCTTCTTACACGAAACACAGATATCAGACAGCTTAAAATTTTTCAAGCTAACTCCCTCAACCAAACTGTTGTGTACCAGATGATTCATCTTGCGCAAACTCAAATGACCCATCCTCTGATGCCAAAGGATTGAATCTTTTTCAGTTGCCTTTGTCATAAAAATGAAGCTGTGGAGGATGTAGTTGAAGCTGTGGCCATATTGAGAACATACAAGTCTTGTTTTCTTGGAGCAGACATTAAAATCCAATCTTCAGGTATCTGCACACCTTGCTTGAGAATATAACACTTTGAGTCATCAAACAGAACCTTGTACTCTTTGTCACAAATCTGAGAGACTGACAGGAGGTTGTTTTCCAACTGTTTGACATATCTGACATTATCGAACGAAACCTGTCCATTTGTCAAGATTCCCTCTCCTGTAATAAAACCACCCTTGTCTCCAGCAAAAGCTACATAGCCACCTCGAACTGCGTTCACATTGGTGAGCAAAGAAATATCACCAGTCATGTGTCTGGAAGCCCCACTATCAACGATCCAATTGCTGTTTACTCCAGCTTTTGGGGCAACCTACACAATAAAGAGACTATCAGTTTACATTGGGAACCCAAGCCTTTACGGTCTTGGGTTGACCCATTGAGTCTCGGATCCAAACATCGATCCATTTTCCCTTAGGAATAGGTTTATCTGAAGTTTGTGGAACAGACACCTCAGATGATTTAACTTTCCAAATTGCATTTTTATCAAAAGAGGTTTTCAGATAAATGGATGATGATTTTGATTGGTTAATTTTAACCCCATTTGGAACAACCAAAGTTTCCAACTTTCCCTTTCCCTTGTCTGAACTCTTAAATTGAGTTTGTGGTGTTGATTTTGGCTGAAAAGACTTAGGTACAGATTTTACCGGTTTTGGTAAAGCAGATTTTAAGTTTTTGAAAGGGACAACCTTAGGTCTGATCAATTGAGGGCAAAGCCTCACAATATGTCCTGATTCACCACACTCAAAACAGACTTTATCACCTTTTTTATGAAAATGTTTTAAATCAGAAAATGATTTTTTAGTTGATTTAAAAACATTTGATTTCTGACAATCTTGCTCAAAACCCAAACCCTTCCTTCCTTTGTTACCAAACTGAGCTGATTTGGTAGCACAATTAGCTTCAGACCCCTGTGAAGCTTTAACAAAGCATAATTCTTTG
Organism: Mikania micrantha; assembly: GCA_009363875.1. Taxonomy (NCBI): domain Eukaryota; kingdom Viridiplantae; phylum Streptophyta; class Magnoliopsida; order Asterales; family Asteraceae; genus Mikania; species Mikania micrantha. Next base: position 53,522,564 of record CM018687.1, on the reverse strand, counting down.
TAAATCTTTGATTTGGAGATTGGGTCACCTTTCATGACACTAGAAGGTTGATTCCGAGGAGTGCTCTGCTTTGATGAATACTCTGATTCATCCTCGGAATCAGAAACCCAATCTTCCACAATTCCATCCACCCTTGAATTCTTAATCTGAGATGAACACTGACTTTCACTCAGACTAATTGGATCAACTACTAACGGAGTAGTAACTTGAAAATCCTTCACATCTTTGTCATTTGGAGTATTGACAAAGGCATTTAGGATTGGTGGAGGACACTTTTGATAGTTAACCTGTTCATTCCCCTGATCAGTACCCCTACTGATCATATGCTCAATGATATAAGAAGAGCTCTCATAGCTCTTGAGCTTCTGACCTAAAGTCTCATAATCACATTCAACGATTGCTAACTTCTTCTTGATCTCATTTATGGTATTGAGATAAGAAGTTATAGCATCTTGCTTGTTCAGAACAGCGATCTCGGCCTCATGCAATTGTCGATTTAAAAGATCAATTTTATTTTGAAAATCCTTTTCATTAGATTTTAAAATTTTGTTTGCTTCAATGCACAGGTCGAGATCAGTCAGCAAATCACTGTTATGCTTCTGATAAGCAAGCACCTTACTCCTAAGGTCAACACAATTGAAACAATCAGATTGAGAAGATGAACAATCAGTGTATACCTGCTCAGAAGAATCTGTAGAAGCAGAAGAGTTTGCCATCAAGGCAAATTGAATTGAAGAATCAGCAGCTTCACCATCAGATTCTTGAGTGTCAGAATCCGTCAAATTTTCTGATTCTGAACTTGATGTCTTGTCATCAATCACCAACAAATCTTCCTGACTGCTTTCTTCATCAATATCTTCAGAATTCTGAATCTCTGCCACACATGCTTTCTCTTGATCTTCCTTATCAGCATTAAATCTGAAGTCCCAGTTTACTCCTTCATCTTGTTGAACCATCAAAGCTTTACTACCAGAAGATGAAGATCCAGCTGGTGAAGGAGAATCAATAGGAACTAATCGCCTTTCAGAATTAGCAGGTGCTGACTTTTGATGCTGAAATGGATTCTTGTTTCCAGCTTTCTTCGGCTGCTTGCATTGTCTGGCAAAATGACCCTTCTCACCACAGTTGTAGCATGTAACAGAAGCCATATCAAATCCAAACTTTGACTCCTTGTTTAGATTGATGTCTTTCCTGGTCCTCTTCACAAACTCCTTAGCTCTTCTAACTGCACTAGCTAATGCCCACATGATGTCAATTCTTTCCATATCATCAGGATCAATTTGAGAGTAGTCATCATTGGTCAAATATGGATTGCCGATCTGACCAGCAACCAATCCATCATATGAACTAACCAATGTTGACAGAAGACCCATGTGCTCTTTAGCAATCTCAACTGTGACTTTATCAAAGTTCTCTGTCTTCAGACTTGCAGTAGGCTGATGATGCTCTTGTTGCGAGCTCGATGAAGAAGATGGGCTAAAGTGCATCTGAGCTGCAGATGGGGCTTCAGAAGCTTTAGACACAAAGGCAGTTTTCAGAGGAGCATGAGTTGTAGACTTATCAACTGTGGGGGTGGAGTAGTATAGAGAAGGATCTTGAACTTGCACAACTCTTTTGGCCTTCCACTTGTTCTCTATCTCCTGTTCCTTCAACTTCTGAATAAAATCATTGATGTCCATATGAGCCATCATCTGATTTTGCTTAAGGACCATCAAAAAGGACTCCCACTTTGGAGGTAGTGCATCTGCCAAGCACTGAATCTTCTCTTGAGTTGTAGTTTTAACCTCGTGGTTGAACAACTCACTCAACAGGTGATAGAACCTTGCAATCAACTCATCAAGGGACTCATTACCCACATACGTAAAGCTGTTGAACTCCTTCCTCAAAGCTTTAGACTTAATGCTCTTCAATGCATCATTCCCTTCATATCTTTGTTGCAAAGCATCCCAGAGGTATTTTGAAGATGTAAACTGTCTGAATTGATGAAAGATATCCGTAGCAATGGACTGTGACAAGATAGCATAAGCTTTCTTCTCATAGTCATACAGTTTCCTTTGAGGCTCGGTCATCCGTGTAACCAGCATAGGAGTTCCATCCTCATTTAAAGGCCTTAAATAACCTCCCTCTATCATCATCCATAGATTTGTATCCACTCCATTGATGTGAATCTCAAATCTATACTTCCAGTGAGGATAGTCATCCAAAGTCAACAACTTAGGAGCTTTGTTTGAGTTCCCGGTTTCATTCTCTGTCAACAAGAGAGTCTGAATGCGATGGTTTTGGTTAGCCATGAGTGCTAGATCCTCCATTTGATCAGAAGTAGTAAAATGCAACACTTAGAAAAAATTCAGAAGTAACTGGCGAATGACTGCTATTCTGGCGAATGTCGGGGGCCGAATGAGTAGAAACTGGCGAATGACAAGCTGAGTATGACAACAGACGAATGAGTGAGTCGAATGACCTATTCGGCGAATGGCAGATCGAATGAGGTCTTTCGCCGAATGAGTATTGAGAATGAGGCTTATTCGGCGAATGTGAATGGCGAAGGAGCTATTCGCCGAATGAGAACTATTCGGCGAATGAAGGGCTATTCGGCAAATCTTATTCGGCCGCCAGAGTCATTCGGCGATCTGGGGTTTTTGACAACGAAAATCGTGATATCTTGCGATTTTGACCAGATCTAACCACCAAATTTTGCACAGAACTTCAAGACATGATAATGAACCAATTGAGAAGGAATTAGATCAAACAAACCACAAAAATACTTGATATTTCAATGAAATAGTGACTTGGGAAGCAAGAAAAATAGGGTTTTTGGAAGTTACAAAAATCAGGGTTTTGGGAATCTCAGATCTGTTGATTTTGAGTGGAAATCGAGTAGAATCAAGAGCCAAAGCTCTGATACCACTTTGTTGGACCGATCGGGAGCTCGGAAACAATCCGAATCCAATAGAAAACTACTCGATAACCTCTGGGATAGTGCGGAATCCTATTCCAGGGTTTTCCAATCGAAACCAACAGGAACCGTGGTGATCCGAGGCTGTAAAAACAACTTGGAAGCAACGATCGAACACCACGGGTTGAGAATCGAACTTGGATGATCAAGAACCGCTCAGATCTTCTAGGGTTTTGACTCTGGAGTGTTAGGGAAGAAGGAGGGCTCAGGAAAGTTAGGTTTGAAATGATTTGAACATCTATATATAGGCTGTAGTCATTCGGCCGAATGAGTGGCCGAAGCAGCTCATTCGGCGAATGACTAAGCTCGAATGAGCAGTCATTCGAATGAGTCATTCGGCGAATGACTCATTCTGAACTCAGACATTCGCTATAACCTTCATTCGCCGAATGACTTCATTCTAGAGTCATTCGGCCGAATGAGTAAACTTCATACTCAAACAGTTTATAATCAAATCAAACAACTAGATAAACATTAATAGACAATAATCAATAGAAATAAACATTATGAAATAGATATAAAGACAACTTCCATTAATACTTTGAACATTTACATGATAAGAGTTACAAAACTGAACTAGGGACAATAAACATGCATCAACACTAATTTAGTTATATGTATTCGTATGAAATTTTCTAAGTGTTAGATGTTAATGTTGAGATTAACACCATAACCTTAGGCTATAACATTCACTAATGCATGTTCCTTAGTTTGTTCCTAGCTTTGAGTACTTGTATATTCATTTCCTTGTTCTTATAACTATGTTCAACAGCTATAGGTCTAGAATATCCCTAATTAGCCAACACTTTTTGGTTCAAACATCATTGGGGCAGCGAACCTATTGGCGTGGAATATAGGTTCGGCGAACCTTTAGGGTTCGGTTAACACGTTAGTTTCGGCGAACCTTTAGGGTTCGCTCAACCGAGATTCGTCAGCTTAGAAGGTTCGTTGTTACTAGGTTCGTGGTCAAAGACTTGGCAAAACTTCTATGTTCGTTGACAACTCAGGTTCGGCTAGTCCAGGTTCGTCCCATATGGTTTGTCTCACTCAGGTTTGTGGTAACATAGGTTCTTCTGACTCAGGTTCGTCACCTTTAAAAGGTTCTACCAGAGTGAAGGTAGGGTCGGCACTGGGCTTTGGTCAGAGTCGACTGGTTCGGCCCTGTCCTTTGTTCAGAGATAACAGGTTCGGCTACCTGGGCATAGGTTTGGCCGATCATCTCTTGTCACGAACCTGTTCCATCTTCTTCATTTTTGATCCCAAATCTGTTACATGTTAGTTCATAGAGCTTCCTAGTTGTTCATAAGTTTAATCTAAGTTTTTTCTAAGCGTTATATCGGTTAAACCACAACAAACTCAAATGATTCGTGATACACCCTAAAAGCGAAAGAAAAATGGATATTTACCTCAAAATCGACAGATAAAAGCTTGATTCCTTTGTACTTCCTTGATCTACAGATGATGGTTGTCGTTTTGACCCCAAAAACTTGCAATTTCGTGGAGATATGGTGGAGAATTCGTAGAGAGAAGGTGGAGAATAAATTTTCTAGAGAGAGGGGTAAGACGAAAATGAGAGGGAGAAGGAGGGTGGTGGAGGTTGGTGTTGTCATTTATGACAACATTAAATGGTTCACATATACCCGGTAAGTTCGGTCTCGTTCGGTTTTCCGTAAAATGTCGGTTCTTCATTGTTTTAGAAATACAATGACTCGGTAATTAAAATAAGATTTAATAAATTATTTTAGGTGGTTATTCCTAATAAATTAACTAAATATCTTTTGTTTATTTTAAATTTTCAAGAATATTAAATTTACTGTTTAAAATCGAATCGTACGGTCGTCGCACGTATTCTTCGAATCGTCACCCGTACGAATACGAAGATAACTATACTTTTCAATGTTGTTTTCTAATTATCGGATATCATTCAGAACGTTAAACTTCTAGATTTATTCGTACAGATCGTTACCTATACGAATAATCCGTCAATTTAGCATTCACGAACGACATCCATATTGTTTTGTTCTGTAAGGCCTGACATACGTTTATACATAATAAATCCTAACAATTAATCACATGAGGGTTCTGTGTTGTCAGATAATTATCTGACTGATGAACCATGTTTTCTAAGTTTTGTTTCTTTGAAATGATAATGGATTCACTATTTGCTAACATGAAATGATAATGACATATGATATTGAACATGACATACAATGAGAAGCATATAGTTCGTACCTGATTACTGTTCATGTTTCTCTTGAGATCACTGTTCCGGTACAATTCCGGCGCTGATGTTACAGTCTCCCCTTGTTAGAGAAATTTCGTCCCGAAATTTAAGAATCATTATCAGGTACGCTTTCCTCTGTAAACAGTTGGGGATACTTTGACTTCATGTGATCTTCATGTTCCCAAGTAAACTCAAGTCCGCGCTTTGAGTCCCATCGAACCTTTACAATCGGAATACGGCTTCGCCTTAGTTGCTTAACTTTGCGATCCATAATTTCCAAAGATTCCTCGATAAAATGTAACTGTTCATCAACTTGAATTTCTTCATTCGGAATGACAAATGACTCGTCAATAAGACATTTCTTTAAGTTCGAGACGTGAAACACGTCATGCACACCATTGAGTTCATCTGGTAATCTCAGTCTGTAGGCATAGGACCAATACGCTCGATGATCTCGAACGGTCCTATGTACCGTGGTGCTAATTTGTCTTTCTTTCCAAATCGTACTACACCTTTCCATGGGGATACCTTTAACATGACACGGTCTCCCACTAGGAATTCCAACGGCTTGCGCCGTTTATCAGCGTAGCTCTTTCGTCTGCTCCTAGTAGCTTGTAGTCTTCGTTGAATCCGAGCAATCTTGTCAGTGGTTTCCTGAATAAGGTCTGGCCCAGTTATTCGATTGTCTCCAACTTAAGTCCAACAGATCGGTGATCGACATTTTCGACCATACAAAGCCTCGAATGGTGGACATCCGATACTACTGTGATAATTGTTGTTGCAGGAGAACTCCATCAGCGGCAGATGAGAATCCCAATTCCCACCGAAATCCAAAACAAAGGTTCTCAGCATGTCCTCTAGGGTCTGAATTGTACGTTCGCTTTGAATGTCCGTTTGTGGATTGTAAGTTGTACTCAAATTTAGCTGCGTCCCTAGAGATTTCTGTAGTGATTGCCAGAACCTTGATGTGAATCTGCTATCTTTATCAGAATCAATAGACAATGGCACACCGTGGCGTACCACTATCTCATTGATGTACAATCTTGCCAGTCTATCCATCTTGAAAGTCTCACGCATCGGCAAGAAATGAACGGATTTTGTCAAACGATCGATGATAACCCAGATCGTATCATGACCGCAGGGAGTGCGGGGTAGCTTGGTAATGAAGTGCATAGCTATTTTTTCCCACTTCCAGAGCAGAATCTTAGGCTGTTCCAGTAAACCAGACGGTTTCTGGTGTTCCGCCTTTACTTTCGCACACGTAAGACATCGACCGACGTACTCAGCTATGTCTTTCTTCATTCCCGGCCAACAATAAAATCCACGCAAGTCTTGATACATTTTATCGGCACCTGGATGGACAGAGTATTTTGTCTTGTGTGCTTCATCGAAGATAAGTTTTCTCAATTCGTCTACCGCCGAAATCTATATACGATCCTGGTAGTAGATCATTCCATCAGGCTTAGTCTCAAGGTGTTTCTTTGCTCCGCAATCAAGTTCTTTCTTCAGATTTCCTCTATCAACTGATTCTTGTTGTGCCTGAATAATCTTGTCTCGTAAGCTCGTCTGCACAGTCATTCCCATTGCTTTGACACGCAGGGGTTTGACTCGTTCCTTCCGGCTCAAGGCATCAGCTACGACGTTCGCCTTTCCCGGATGGTACTTGATCACGCAATCATAATCATTTAGAAGTTCTACCCAACGACGCTGTCGCATGATGAGTTCCTTCTGATCAAAGATATGCTGCAGACTCTTATGATCGGTAAATATGGTACATTTAGTGCCATATAAATAATGTCTCCAAATCTTCAATGCGAAGATTACAGCTCCCAGTTCAAGATCATGAGTAGTGTAGTTCTTCTCATGAATATTTAACTGTCTTGATGCATAGACGATAACTTTGTCCCGTTGCATCAGCACGCAACCTAGTCCCTGATGGGAGGGATCACAGTATACAACTAAGTCATCACATCCTTCTGGGAGAGATAGGATTGAAGCATCACATAACTTCTGCTTCAATGTCTGAAAGGCATCTTCTTGTTTCTACTTCCAGAAAAACGGTTCACTTTTCTGAGTTAACTTAGTGAGAGGTAAAGCTATCTTAGAAAAGTTCGAGATGAACCTTCTATAATAACCTGCCAATCCCAGAAAAGACCGTATCTCCATCAGTGTCTTCGGAGTATCCCAGTTCTTTATCGCCTCGATCTTGGCAGGATCCACGTGTATTGCCTCGCTGTTGACTACGTGACCCAGAAAGTGAACTTCTCTTAGCCAGAATTCACATTTAGAGAACTTGGCATAAAGTTTTTGTTCTTTCAACAGTTCCAAAATCTTCCTGAGATGTTGTTCATGATCTGCTTTGCTCTTACAATAAATCAGTATGTCATCAATAAAGATTATAACAAACTAATCCAGGTACGGCTTGCCCACTCGGTTCATGAGGTCCATGAACCGCTGGTGCATTCGTCAATCCGAAAGGCATCACCATGAATTCGTAATGCCCGTATCTGGTTCGAAACGCTGTCTTCAGTATATCTTCGTCTTGAACTCTAAGCTGATGGTATCCAGACCACAAGTCAATCTTTGAAAAGTATTGAGCTCCTTGCAGTTGGTCAAACAAATCATCAATCCTCGGAAATGGATACCGATTCTTGATGGTTAGTTTGTTTAGCTCTCGATAGTCTATGCCCATTCGAAATGATCCGTCTTTCTTTTTCACGAACAAAACCGGAGCTCCCCAAGGCGAGTAGCTCGGTCTAATGAAACCTTTATCAAGTAGCTCATGTAACTGATTAGACAATTCCTGCATCTCTGAAGGTGCTAACCTGTAACGAGATTTAGCAACAGGAGTTGCTCCAGGAACTAAGTCAATACGAAACTCTACCGGTCGCGCAGGTGGCAAACCTGGTAGGTCTTCAGGAAATACTTCCGGGTAGTCTTTCACTACTGGTACGTCTTGAATCTTTTTCTTGTCCTTCTCCTTTTCCACCACGTGAGCCAGTAAAGCTACGCACTTCTTCTGTAGACACTTACGCGCCTTTATGCAAGAGATGATTTTGACACTTCGTTTTGCTTGATCCCCTTTAGCTTCCAATACACGGTTACTCGGCAATGGAACTCGAAGCAGCTTTTCGGAACAGATGACTTCCACTCGATTAGAAGAAAGCCAATCCATTCCCACGATAATGACGAAACTACCCAACTCCATTGGTATCAAATGGATGGTAAATGTATGACCATTAAGTGTCAATGGGCAGTTCCTGTATATCGTACTAACTGTGACCTGTTTCCCGTTAGCTACTTCTATAATGTAAGGGGAGTCTAACTGTTCCTCTATAGAATCTAGTTGGCATGCAAAATCGGTAGAGATAAAACTCTGATCCGCACCAGTGTCAAACAAAATAGATGCATAAAAGTCGTGTAAGAGAAATGTACCAGTGACCACATTCGGGTCTTGACGTGCAGCTGGTGCTCCGATGGCAAACGCTCTTCCATAGGGTGCTTGAACTGCCTGTTGTGTTTTCTTAGGACAGTTCTTTGCAAAGTGGCCATGTTCGCCACAGTTTAAGCATCCACCATTGTTCTGATTGGCTGGTGGGGGGAGAGCTAAAGCAGCATTGTTGACTGCTTGGTTTGGTGTTCTCCTGCATTGTTGGACCCAGTGTCCATATCTTCCACATCCCATGCACTGACGACATTGGTTGGTTGCATCATGATGATACTAGCACATGATACATAAAGGATGTGGGCCAGTATATTGTTTCTTGGGCGCATTCTGCGGTGCCATGGCTACTTGATTGAGTGGAATAGCCATAGTGTAGTTCTTGATAGTCTTTTGTTTATTCTTCTGATGATGATGGGGTTTCTTTGAAGACACTTCCTTGCGTTTGCCAGTGTCAGCCTCTTTCTCCAGAACTCCAGAGGCTATCATAAGATCAGTGAGTTTCCCAGACAAACTCATAGCAGACTCCACAGTGACAGGGTTTGCTGCAACAACTAAACCCTGAATGCAGGCGGGAAGTCCACCCACATATCTATCAATCCTCTTCTCTAAAGTTAGTACCATGTCTGGCACCAAAGCAACCAACTCCTGGTAGCGAGTCGTATACCCCATGTGATCTGCCCCTTTCATCACATGGTTTTACAATTCAACCTCCAACTTCTACAGTTCATTCTTGGGGCAGAATTTTGTTCGCAGTAAAGTCTTGAAATCTTCCCAGGTCATCGACATAGCTTCTTCCCTTCCTCTTGCGTTGATTTGGCCATTCCACCAAGTCAAGGCTCGTTTGTTGAATGTTCCAGCAGAATAACGAACCTTGTGGTGCTCTGGACAGCTGCAGAGGTCCAGAGTAGCCTCAATCTTTTCAATCCATTGGATTAATCCAACGGCTCCTTCGTTCCCGCTAAAGCTAGGTGGTTTACATCCTACAAAACACTTGTAGGAGAAATGAGAGGTACTGCCAGTATTCCCACTGCTTCTCCTGATGAATTCCCAGTATTGGTGATGTCATTACGGAGACGGTTAAGCATCTCTGGTATCACTTCTTTCAGCTGGTTAGTCAGCCGACTGCTTAGGAGGGTCGCTAGAGCGATGGTAGCAGGATCCAGTAGCTGAGTCATGCTTGGACCAGGTGGTAGGTTGAGTGTAGGAGGAGGAGGTGGTGGTAGAGATAGAGGTGAATCAGCTGGTTATGGCGTAGATGAATGTGGAGCTAAGTCTTGTGGTGGTGGAGGTAACGAGGGAGTGTGTCTTCTCGGCGGAATTCTGATCATAGCCAATAAAGTTATCAGTTTGTGCAATGATCGAATACAGAAGACACAATGCAATCAAGTCTTAAGTCTTAGGATCTCTACATGCAGGGTCCCTAGTTTATAGTCTAGGCCAAACCGTTTAAATAAGTGACTTATGTTTCTCTATAACCATGGCTCTGATACCAATCTGTCACACCCCGATCTGACAGGGTTGGATCGGATTCACCGTCGGGCGGAAGGTTCCTGTGGCGCGATATCGTGAGTGATAATCGGAATGATCAGATTGTTACATTGCACATGATAAATAAATGAGAAACTGCTAAAATAGAATATAATTACAAAGTTAAATTACATCAGTTAAGTTTATAATTTAACAATGTAAATCTACTATCACATCATAATCTTCTATCTGGTATGTGCACAAGATATACAAAATAACTCTGTATAATGAAGCTTCAAAATATGCAGGTCCAAAAAGCTAGGTCCTCTAACTGGTATCCTAGTCCAAATGGAATAACTCCTAAGTTGACCTGTTCGTCACCTGAGAAGTCATGCAAAAATAAAGTCAACACATGGTTGGTGAGTTCATTAAGTTTTATAAAAATGAATTTGAATAACCAGAATGAGAACCTTAACCTCACCATTAACCACCTATACCATCCAGTTCAGTATGCTTATATATAGGGCATATGTAGGGCCGAACTTACCGCCCGCCCAGCCACCGTCCCACCACATACTAAATGTCACACCCCGAGCCGGCGGGGTTGGATCGAAGTCCCCGTCGGGCGGAAGGTTTCCGGGGCGCGATATCGTGAGTGATAATCAAGGTGATCAGATTGTTTACATTGCACATGATATAAATGAGAAATGCTAAATTGATTAGAATTACAAAGTTAAATTACATCCGTATCGTTCATAATTTAACAATGTAAATCCAATCATGAACATCATAAAATATCTATCTCGTAACTGCACAAGATATACAAAATAATTGTATAATGATGTTCCAAAAACATGCAGGTCCAAAAATACTAAGTCTTCTATCTGAAGTCCTAGTCCAAAAGCATAAGCTTCCTAGTTGACCTGTTCGTCACCAGAGAAGTCATGCAAAAATAAAATCAACACATGGTTGGTGAGTTCATATAGTTTTAGTAGTTGAAAATGATTTGAAAACCTCCATTCGTAAAGACCCTAACCTCATTAACACCACATGTAATATCCACATCGGTATGCTTATATATAGGGCATATGTAAGGGACAAGCCCTAGCCAACATCCCACCACATACTAATATGCATATGACACTGCTGTTAATGACAATTAAGCATTTTTACCCTTAACACAATCCCATAAGTTCTTTTGTTTATTTTCCCTGTAATTACAATCATTTGAAATCCAAGTTGATTTCATAAGTTCATCACAAAATATGATCAACCACAGTAATTATATAAACAGCTATAAAATGTTTAATAAAATAAATAAATAAACATTTAATATAATCTAAGTCTTAATGATTGGGGCCTTTGGTCATACTCGAGTAGACTAGTCTGTCAATCAAGGTACTTAGTAGTTAGGGAATCTGTAAATATCCTCAAACATACGACCTACAAGTCAAACGGTCTGGCTAGGACTTCTTGAAATGTAGGATTTCATGTTTCGTCTGTTTTGGCGTATGTTATCTCTGATATTTCCCAGGCTTTCCCTTGAAAATGATTTATTGATTCGTCTGATTTTGTTCCAAGATGTACTTGATTAGTTGATCATAGAATACAAGATTCATTGATCGATTGTACACTTGATTCATTGTTCAACAAATACTTGATTTGTAGAACATTGAATATTGTCTTTGCAAAGATTGTTTCGTTTGATTCGTTTGAAATCCCACACTTGTTTCGTCAAAATGTTTCATATGATTCGTTGAACTCACCCACTTGATTTGTCAAAAATGTTCCGTTTGATTCATTGAAAACACCCATTTGATCCGTCAAAATGTTTCGTTTGATTCCTTGAACTCACACACTTGTTTTGTCAAAATGTCTAGTTTGATTCGTTTGAAATGTTTTGATTTGTTGAAATGTTTAGTTTAACTTGATTATTCACTTAATTTATAAGTAAATCAGTTAGTAAACCTGCATAAAACCTTCCTAGACATGGTCTAGGATAACATTTATATATATGTAAAACATATAAATTTGAAGGCATTTAAGTAAACAATTTAAATAAACAGTTTACGCATGCTCCTCAGCCCCGCGTTTTAAAACAAAAATGTTGGAAAAGGGGCAATGAACTCACCTGTGTTGTTATGTAAATGATCTATCACAAAATGCGCACTCGTTCTGTAGCTTAGGTTTCTTCAGTTCCTGAGTTGTTTTAAAAGAGTTCGAATATAATAAGTATACGTATTAGTTCGTCGTATCTAAGGTTTGGTCTCGGTGTGCAACTAAGTGTCCTAGATTGCTATTATGTTTCTAAGACTTAGTCTAGCTAATCCAAATTAATTACCCATTTCTGACCCATTTCCCATAATTAGTCACAATAAGTTCTTTATTAATAAGTCTTTCTTTAAATTCAATTTATGCTACATACCCTCTATGAATCCCTTATCTGTTAGTTAATAACACGTTACTTTTAAATTTTACAAAAATCGGGCAGAGTTTCCTTTGTTTTTAGTCCAAATCCAGACAATTTATATTGTCTATTTTACAACCAAATACCAATCAATTATAATAAAACTAACTTTCATAACTATATAAACTTTAAACAGAACCAATGACATTTATGTAAATATAACAATTAGCTATTAATTAAAGTTATTCTATTATATTAAAAACATAAGTTATTCTTATGAAAATACAAGTTAAACGTGTTAGAACTTGAGTTGACCAAATTTAGATCAATTCCAAGTCCTTTGATAGTTCTTTGTTTCCCAACTTGATTATTGTTCTTTCTTGAGATTGACTATCAACCAATTTATTCATTTGAAAACTTCATTGATGGTCAATCTTGATGAAAAACTTCAAGTATTGGATGTTGGCATCCTAATGTCAATATCCCATACTTAGTCGTTTCTCTTGAATTCCCATAGTTCTCATCTTGTTCTTTAATTCTTTGAAATCTCATGGCTACTTATCATGTCATTAACTCGATGCGAATTACTAAGTAAACTTAATTTATTAGTTTAGAAATTCACAAGTTAATATCAATGGCCTTAGCATTTGGTTAGCACCTAGTTAACCACTTATACCCTTGTCGATATAAACATCATAACCCATAGTTGGTAGTTTGCAAAACATGTCAAAACTTAAGATTTCTTAAACTAACCAAAATCTGGAAATCGGGCAGTAGGTTGTCCCGACTTCTACAGGTCATAACTTGATCATAGGAACTCCAAATCGAGCAAACTAAAGATTCATGATCAAGTTTGGGATGTTATCTTTCTATCCATTATTTATAAGCTTTCTAATTCGTCCAAATGAGGCTCCAAACAGATGGTATAAATTCAGTGCTCCATTCAGCACCTTCTGAATTTGGACACTGTTTTGACTCATTTAAAGTCCGAACCAATGAAACTTGTCTTGATGAAAGTTGTTCCTAACATATTGAACTAGTATTCTGGAAAGTTTCGTGAGTTAAATTGAACGTTTGCTATGTTAAAAGTACAAAGAAACAGGCTGGGCAGAATCTGCCATGTTACCCAGCCCCTAGCACAGCCCCTTTTGAACTCCATTTCTTTGCCAATTTCAGCCCCAAATCGATTCCAACAGACCCAACATCAATCCTATGTGTTCATTAACTTCCTGAACCGTTTTAGTGTAATTTCCTAAGGTCTTACAGCTCCAAAAGTCGAGTGAAAGGTGCTGATGCTCGAGAAAACTAACCTCAACAGTAACAACAGGAAAACAGCTCGATCTTGCTCGTTTTTGGTCCGATTTTGATGATTCAAAGCTCCATATCTTTGTCTAATCACGATCTACAAGTTTCTACAGTTGTTATAGTGTTATCCTAACTGATTTGAATTGATAAAAACGTTTAAAACTCACCTGGTCGGAACAGTGCAGAAAACCCTCAAATTCAGCCTCTTCTTTTGTAAACTGCGACCGATAGCACTCGTTTCAGCTCCGATCTCCTGTACTTCTGTGTTCCTCTCGTTCTCACGGTCGTTTCGAGTACTAGTACGTCGAATTTGGTGGAGAAATGAGAAAGTTATGAAGGTTTGAAGTTGGGAGGTGAGGTGGTGACGGGAAAAACGGGAATGGGGTTGGGGAAGTGATGTTGCTGAAATTTTTGAAGAAGAGTGGGTTTGTGAGTTTAAATATTCCGGTTATGTTCGGGGGTGTTCGGTCTCGCTCGGTTTCGGTTTCGCGCGTCGTTTTTCGTTATATTTGTAACGAAACGTTACGATTTTAAGATAGGATTTATAAAATCAATTTAGGTTGTGATTCCTAATAAATTAACTAATATCTTCTATTTATTTAATTTAAAATATTAATTAACTGTTTAAATCGAAATGTAAGGTTGTCGCGCGTATTCGTTCGAATCGTCACCCGTACGAACACGACGATAACCATACTTTTCAATATTGTTTTCTAATTATCGGATATCATTTAGAACGTTAAACCATCAGATTTATTCGTACAGATCGTCATCTATACGAATAACCCGTCAGTTTAGCATTCACATCACGAAATCCGTGTGTTTTGTTCTGTAAAGCCTCACATACGTTTATACATAATATAATCCTAACAATTAATCACATGATGGTTCTGTCTTGTCAAATAATTATCTGACTCAAGAACCATTGTTCTGAACTTATTTCTGTTTACTGTTTCTGAAATTGCTCTATGAACACCCAGAATGATAATGATAAATGATGTGAATAATAAAACGTACTGAAATTTATATGATTCGTACCTGTTTACTGTCCATGTTACTGTTTAAGATCACTCTTCCGTACCGGTTCCGGCACTGATGTTACAGTCTCTCCTTGTTAGAGAAATTTCGTCCCGAAATTTAAGAGTTGTTATCGGGTGCAACTTCCTCTTCAAACAGTTGGGGATACTTTGACTTTATGTGATCTTCACGTTCCCAAGTAAACTCGGGTCCGCGTTTTGAATTCCATCGAACCTTTACAATCGGAATACGGCTTCGCCTCAGTTGTTTAAGCATGCGATCCATAATCTCCAAAGGTTCCTCGATAAAGTGTAACTGTTCATCCACTTGAATTTCTTCAATTGGAATGACGAGAGACTCGTCAGCAAGGCATTTCTTTAGGTTTGAGACGTGAAACACGTCATGCACACCACTGAGTTCATCCGGTAATCTCAGTCGATAAGCTACAGGACCAATACGCTCGATGATTTCGAACGGTCCCACGTATCGTGGTGCTAATTTGCCTTTCTTTCCAAAGCGTACAACGCCTTTCCATGGGGATACCTTCAACATTACACGGTCTCCCACTTGGAATTCCAACGGCTTGCGCCGTTTGTCAGCGTAGCTCTTTTGTCTACTCCTTATTGCTTGTAGTCTTCTTTGAATCTGAGCTATCTTGTCAGTGGTTTCTTGAATAAGTTCTGGCCCAGTTATTCGGTTGTCTCCAATTTCAGTCCAGCAGATCGGTGATCGACATTTCCGACCATAGAGAGCCTCGAATGGTGCACATCCGATACTGCTGTGATAACTGTTATTGTAGGAGAACTCAATCAGTGGCAAATGGGAGTCCCAGTTCCCACCGAAGTCCAATACACATGTTCTCAACATGTCCTCTAGGGTTTGAATAGTACGTTCGCTTTGACCATCCGTTTGTGGGTGGTAAGCTGTACTCAGATTTAACTGTGTCCCTAGAGATTTCTGTAAAGATTGCCAGAATCTTGATGTGAATCTGCTGTCTCGATCAGCAATAATAGACAATGGCACACCGTGACGTACCACTATCTCGTTGATGTATAATCTTGCCAGTTTATCCATGGTGAAGTTCTCACGCATGGGCAAGAAAAGAGCAGCTTTGGTTAAACGATCAATGATCACCCAAATCGTATCATGACCACTGGAAGTGCGGGGTAGCTTGGTAATGAAATCCATAGCTATTTGTTCCCACTTCCAGAGCGGAATTTCAGGCTGTTCCAGTAAAACAGACGGTCTCTGGTGTTCCGCCTTTACCTTTGCACACGTTAGACATTGACCGACATATTCAGCTATGTCTTTCTTCATTCCAGGCCACCAATAAAATCCACGCAAGTCTTGGTACATTTTATCAGCGCCTGGATGAACAGAGTATTTAGTCTTGTGTGCTTCATCGAAGATAAGTTTTCTCAATTCATCTACCGCAGGAATCCATACTCGATCCTTATAGTAGATGATTCCATCAGGCTTCGTGTCAAACTGTTTCTCCGCTCCGCAATCAAGTTCCTTCTTCAAATTGCCTCGGTCAAGTGCTTCTTGTTGTGCTTGGAAAATCTTGTTACTTAAACTGGTCTGCACGGTTATCCCCATTGCTCTAACACGTAGGGGTTTGACCCGTTCTTTCCGGCTCAAGGCATCAGCTACAACGTTCGCCTTTCCCGGATGATACTTAATTACACAATCATAATCATTCAGAAGTTCAACCCAACGGCGTTGTCGCATGTTGAGCTCCTTCTGATCAAAGATGTGTTGCAGACTCTTGTGATCAGTGAATATGGTACACTTGGTGCCATATAAATAATGTCTCCAAATCTTCAGTGCGAAGATTACAGCTCCCAGTTCAAGATCATGAGTAGTGTAGTTCTTCTCATGAACCTTTAACTGTCTTGATGCATAGGCTATAACTTTGTCCCGTTGCATTAACACGCAACCGAGTCCCTGATGGGAAGCGTCGCAGTACACAACAAAGTCATCACAGCCCTCTGGGAGAGATAGGATTGGAGCATCACATAGTTTCTGTTTCAATGTCTGAAAAGCATCTTCTTGTTTCTGCTCCCAGACAAACGGTTCACTTTTCTGGGTTAACTTAGTGAGTGGTAGAGCTATCTTAGAAAAATTCGAGATGAACCTTCTATAATAACCTGCCAATCCCATAAAAGACCGTATCTCCGTCGGCGTCTTCGGAGTGTCCCAATTCTTTATCGCCTCGATCTTGGCAGGATCAACGTGTATTCCTTCGCTGTTGACGACATGACCCAGGAATTGAACTTCTCTTAGCCAGAATTCACATTTAGAGAATTTAGCATAGAGTTGTTCTTTCTTCAACAGCTCCAAGATCTTTTTAAGGTGTTGCTCATGTTCTGTCTGGGTCTTGGAATAAATCAGTATGTCATCAATGAAAACAATGACAAACTGATCCAAGTACGGCTTGCACACACGGTTCATGAGGTCCATGAAAACCGCAGGTGCATTTGTCAATCCGAAGGGCATCACCATAAATTCGTAATGCCCGTATCTGGTTCGGAAGGCCGTTTTCGGTATGTCTTCATCTTGAACTCTCAGTTGATGATATCCAGACCGCAAGTCAATCTTTGAGAAGTATTGAGCTCCTTGCAGTTGGTCAAACAAATCATCAATCCTCGGCAAAGGATACCGATTCTTGATGGTTAATTTGTTCAGCTCCCTGTAATCTATGCACATTCTGAACGATCTGTCTTTATTCTTCACAAACAAGACCGGAGCTCCCCAAGGTGAGTAGCTCGGTCTGATGAAACCCTTGTCAAGTAGCTCCTGTAATTGATTAGACAATTCCTGCATCTCTGAAGGTGCTAACCTATAAGGAGATTTAGCAACTGGGGTTGCTCCAGGAATTAAGTCAATACGAAACTCTACCGGTCGCACAGGTGGCAAACCTGGCAGATCTTCAGGGAATACTTCAGGATATTCTTTCACTACCGGTACATCTTGAATCTTCTTCTTGTCTTTCTCTTTTTCCACCACATGAGCCAGAAAAGCTATGCACTGCTTCTGTAGACACTTACGCGCCTTTATGCAAGAAATGATTTTGACACTTCGCTTCGCTTGATCCCCTCTAACTTCCAACACACGATTATCTGGTAATGGAACTCGAAGCAGCTTCTCAGAACAGATGACTTCCACTCGGTTAGATGAAAGCCAATCCATTCCAACAATGATGTCAAAACTACCCAGCTCCATCGGTATCAAATCGATGGTAAATGTATAATCATTTAGTGTCAATGGGCAGTTCCTATAAACTGTACTAACTGTGATCTGTTTCCCGTTAGCTACTTCTATAATGTAAGGGGAGTCTAACTGTTCCTCTATGGAATCTAGTTGGCATGCAAAGTCGGTGGAGATAAAACTCTGATCCGCACCAGTATCAAATAGAACAGATGCATAAAAGTCATGTAAGAGAAACGTACCAGTGACCACATTTGGGTCCTGGCGTGCAGCTGGTGCTCCGATAGCGAAGGCTCGTCCACGGGGTGCTTGAACTGCTGGTTGTGCCTTCTTCGGGCAGTTCTTCGCAAAGTGGCCTTGTTCACCACAGTTGTAGCATCCACCATGGTTCTGATTAGCTGGTGGAGGGAGAGCCAAAGCAGCATTGTTGACTGCTTGGTTAGGTATCATCCGGCAGAATCTGCTATGTTAAAAGTACAAAGAAACAGGCTGGGCAGAATCTGCCATGTTACCCAGCCCCTAGCACAGCCCCTTTTGAACTCCATTTCTTTGCCAATTTCAGCCCCAAATCGATTCCAACAGACCCAACATCAATCCTATGTGTTCATTAACTTCCTGAACCGTTTTAGTGTAATTTCCTAAGGTCTTACAGCTCCAAAAGTCGAGTGAAAGGTGCTGATGCTCGAGAAAACTAACCTCAACAGTAACAACAGGAAAACAGCTCGATCTTCCTCGTTTTTGGTCCGATTTTGATGATTCAAAGCTCCATATCTTTGTCTAATCACGATCTACAAGTTTCTACAGTTGTTATAGTGTTATCCTAACTGATTTGAATTGATAAAAACGTTTAAAATCACCTGGTCGGAACAGTGCAGAAAACCCTCAAATTCAGCCTCTTCTTTTGTAAACTGCGACCGATAGCACTCGTTTCAGCTCCGATCTCCTGTACTTCTGTGTTCCTCTCGTTCTCACGGTCGTTTCGAGTACTAGTACGTCGAATTTGGTGGAGAAATGAGAAAGTTATGAAGGTTTGAAGTTGGGAGGTGAGGTGGTGACGGGAAAAACGGGAATGGGGTTGGGGAAGTGATGTTGCTGAAATTTTTGAAGAAGAAGAGTGGGTTTGTGAGCTTAAATATTCCGGTTATGTTCGGGGGTGTTCGGTCTCGCTCGGTTTCGGTTTCGCGCGTCGTTTTTCGTTATATTTGTAACGAAACGTTACGATTTTAAAATAGGATTTATAAAATCAATTTAGGTTGTGATTCCTAATAAATTAACTAATATCTTCTATTTATTTAATTTAGAATATTAATTAACTGTTTAAATCGAAATGTAAGGTTGTCGCGCGTATTCGTTCGAATCGTCACCCGTACGAACACGACGATAACCATACTTTTCAATATTGTTTTCTAATTATCGGATATCATTTAGAACGTTAAACCATCAGATTTATTCGTACAGATCGTCATCTATACGAATAACCCGTCAGTTTAGCATTCACATCACGAAATCCGTGTGTTTTGTTCTGTAAAGCCTCACATACGTTTATACATAATATAATCCTAACAATTAATCACATGATGGTTCTGTCTTGTCAAATAATTATCTGACTCAAGAACCATTGTTCTGAACTTATTTCTGTTTACTGTTTCTGAAATTGCTCTATGAACACCCAGAATGATAATGATAAATGATGTGAATAATAAAACGTACTGAAATGTATATGATTCGTACCTGTTTACTGTTCATGCTTCTGTTTAAGATCACTGTTCCGTACCGGTTCCGGCACTGATGTTACACTAAACCACATGATATATTGTTCCTAGTGGTAATTAAGCATTTCATTTCACTACTTTGATTTCATAACGTATGATTCATAGCATTTGATATCACTGAAACTGTTTACCATGATCCCCTGAAGTGACAACCTTAACCTCATCAACAACCACCTATGCTATCAAATCAAGTTTGCTTATATATAGGGCATATGTAGGGGACAAGCCCCAGCCACCGTCCCACCACATACCGGACTGCTTAGCATATTGTTGTTGATGATAATTAAGCGTTTCACTCCATTCACCTTCAAATTTGATTTACCTTTAATCTCTTGAGTTCACCATGTATTCATGATTTCTCAAAACCACTTGTTGAAATATAACATTAAATGTTTAATTACACTTAATAATTAAGTATTTAAATACAACTAAGACATGATGATTGGGCCTTATTGACTAAATCAATTAGACTTAGTTGTTGGTGGTTGTCCAAGTTGTACCCTCTCACACGTGACCCATATCAGGCATGACTCACAAGGAGTCAACCTGTGTATGCCAGGACTTTACGGATTTCCTTTGATTCTTGATCTTCTTTGATTCTCTTGATTTTGATTTTTGATTTCATTTGATAGTTCACGTTGTTGCCCATATAGCTTGACTACAAGAGTCTACTATTTATGCCGGGACTTTATGTGTGTTACACGTGGTCTTGATTCCTAAACAACTGACATCCACCTTGACTCAAGCATTAATGAATTCATTAGATTTTAATAATTTCATTATTTCAATGATTCACACACATTTATGATTTCTGATTTTCTTGAGTCTCTTGATTTTTGATCTTTAGAATTTCCATGATTCCACAATGATAGTTGATTCTTGATTAGGATCCTTTGTTTTCAGATCACATACTGAATTAGATTTCTTTGAACATGATCTTTAGCTTTCGTTCTTTTGATTCTCCTTTGAATTTAGATTCTTGAATTTGAGCTTGATGGACTAAGGGTTTGGTTAGAGTTTTAGAATTAAGGTATTACTCATAAGAGTAACTTAATTAACTTGTAAGTTCTTTCTGCATAGCAATTTCCTAGACAGGAGCCTAGGAGTGTAAACAAGCATATATAATAAGCAATTCATAATAAGTAAAAGCATCAACGTAAAACAATTTAATTAAAATAGTTTACGCATGCTTCTCAGCCCCGCGTTTTTACACAAAAATGTTTAGAAAAGGGGCAATGAACTCACCTATGTTGCTCTGTACTGTACTACCACAAAATGCGCGCCCTTTTTTTGTAGACTATGTATTTTTGGTTCTTGAGTTATTTTAAAAGAATTCGAATACGATAAATATACGTATTAGTCGTCGTATCTAAGGTTTGGTCTCGGTGTGCAACTAAGTGTCCTAGTTACTAAAGTGCTTCTATGATTTAATCTACTAGTCTAACTTAGCTATCCATTTGGAAACCCAATCTCATAAATAATGACCATTACACCTTAGTGATGTATGGTTCACATTGTCAACTTCAATATACCTTGATTAGAACATTTTAAACACTTTATTTTTACGTTGTTAAATTAGAAATCTTTTTATTTAATTTAAAGAATATCTTAATCAAAAACTTACCATTTAATTTAAGAAATCATGATCAACAAGTTAGGCTTAGATTAATCTCATTCAATTAACCTTAAACCTGTTACTAGATCTTTGTTCATCTGTGTGTATAACTTAGCTTAGAGTGTTCAATTGAACAATCTATTTAGTTATATGTATTCGTATGAAGTGTTAGATGTTAATTTGTTGAAATTAAAACCATAACCTTAGGCTATAACATTCACTAATGCATGCTCCTTAGTTCGTTCCAAGCTTTGAGTACTCGTATATTCATTTCCTTGTTCATATAACTATGTTCAACAGCTCTAGGTCTAGAATTTCCATAATTAGCCAACACTTTTAGGTTCAAACATCATTGGGGCAGCGAACCTATTTGCATTGAGTATAGATTCGGCGAACCTTTAGGGTTCGGTTAACACATTAGGGTCGGCGAACCTTTAGGGTTCGCTCAACCGAGATTCGTCAGCTTAGAAGGTTCGTTGCTACTAGGTTCGTGGTCAAAGATTCGGCAAAACTTCTAAGTTCGTTGACAGCTCAGGTTCGGCTGGTCTAGGTTCGTCCCATATGGTTCGTCTCACTCAGGTTCGTGGCAACATAGGTTCGTCTGACTCAGGTTCGTCACCTGTAACAGGTTTGGGCAGAGTGAAGGCAGGTTCGGCCCTGGCCTTTGGTCAGAGTCGACAGGTTCGGCCATGTCCTTTGTTCAGAGATAACAGGTTCGGCTACCTGGGCATAGGTTCGGCCGATCGTCTCTTGTCACGAACTTGTTCCATCTTCTTCATTTTCGATCCCAAATCTGTTACATGTTAGTTCCTAGAGCTTCCTAGTTGTTCATAAGTGTTTATCTAAGTGTTTTCTAAGCGTTATATCGGTTAAACCACAACAAACTCAAAGGGTTCGTGATACACCCTAAAACCGAAAGAAAAATGGAGATTTACCTCAAAATCGATAGATAAAAGCTTGATTCCTTTGTACTTCCTTTATCTACAGATGATGGTGGTCGTTTTGACACCAAAAACTTGCAATTTTGTGGAGATATGGAGGAGAATTTGTAGAGAGAAGGTGGAGAATAAATTTTCTAGAGAGAGTGGTAGGACGAAAATGAGAGGGAGAAGGAGGGTGGTGGAGGTTGGTGTGGTCATTTATGACCACATTAAATGGTCCACATATACCCCGTAAGTTCGGTATCGTTCGGTTTTGCGTAAAATGTCGGTTCTTCATTGTTTTAGAAATACAACGACTCGGAAATTAAAATAAGATTTAATAAATTATTTTAGGTGGTTATTCGTAATAAATTAACTAAATATCTTTTGTTTATTTTAAATTTTCAAGAATATTAGATTATTAGTTTAAAATCGAATCGTACAGTCGTCGCACGTATTCGTTCGAATCGTCACCCGTACGAATACGACGATAACTATACTTTTCAATGTTTTTTTCTAATTATCGGATATCATTCAGAACGTTAAACTTCTAGATTTATTCGTACAGATCGTCACCTATACGAATAATCCGTCAATTTAGCATTCACGTACGACATCTGTATTGTTTTGTTCTGTAAGGCCTCACATACGTTTATACATAATAAATCCTAACAATTAATCACATGAGGGCATTCAAGATCAATGGTTTTCTTAAATTATGTTGACATCTAAACATAAATTTTGGAAATTATAGCCTAAGGTTATGGTGTTGATTTCAATATTAACATCTAACACATAGTAATTTCATACGATCATATAACTAAATTAGATTGTTCAATTGAATTCTCTAAGCTATGTTATACACACTGACGAACAATGAACCATGGAAAACAGAGATCTAGTAACAGGCTTAAGGATTAATCGAATGGGATTAACCTAAGCCTAACATGTTTAATTATATCTTCTTAAAATAATTTATAAGTTTCTTATTTAAAATATTCTTTAAATTAAATAAAATGATTTCTAACTTAAAGATTTAACTTAAAGTGAATAACTTAAAATGAATTACTTGAAATGTTTTAATTAAAGATTTGAATGTGAACAACTTAAACCATACATCACTTAGGTGTAACGGTGATTATTCATGGGATTAGGATTTATAAATGGGTAATACATTAGACTAGTTAGAGGGAATCATAGCAAACACATTAGTAACATAGGACACTTAGTTGCACACCGAGACCAAAGCCTTAGATTACGTCTATTATAAATACTTATAGTATTCGAATCCTTTTAAAACAACTCAGGTGCTGAAGAAACATAATCTACAAGTAACTAGCGCACATTTTGTTGTGATTCAATTCTTAGCAACACAGGTGAGTTCATTGCCCCTTTTCTAAACATTTTTGTTTTACAAACGCGGGGCTAAGAAGCATGCGTAAATTATTTTCTTTGGATTATATTTTCCTAAATTCTTTTAATTAATATATGTTTTATATGTAAAATGGTTATCCTAGTTCTTATCTAGGTAAACTAATTTCAGAATTTCAGAATGAGTTAGCCATTCATCATGAATAGCTAACAATTTTAAAGACAAAGAACCATTTTTCAAGATCTATTTTCAAAGAACTAAAGATCTAAAACATCGAACTCTTTTCAAAGATCTAATTTCAAAGAACTAACTGGCAAATCAAAGTACTATTTTTGGTGGTGTGTTGTCAAAGAACTAACGATCTATTTCAAAGAACTAAAAACAAAGAACTATTTTCAAGGGTGTGTCTGGGAAATATAAAAGATAGCATGTGCCAATATCATGTTTGAATGATGTCCTAGCTAGACTGATCGAATATGAGACGCATGTTTGATGATATTTACAGTATTCCCTAACCAGTTTTGAGGAACATATGGGAAATACGCAAAGATAACATGTGCCAAAGAACTAAAGAACTATACGAACCACGGACGATCTAAAGAACTATAAAAGCATGTATATCAAAAGATGTCCTAGCTAGACTAAGTGATTATAGGTCGCATGTTTGATGACAATTACATATCTCCTTTACTACTAAGAACCTTGATTGCCAGACTAGTCTACTCGAGTAGACCAAGGCCCAATCGTTAAGTCTTAGATTTATTAAATGTTTACTTATTTATTTATTTATTTAAGCATTTATTGAAATGTTTCTACAATTGTATGGTTGATCATGATTGTGTGATGAACTTCAGGAATCAATAGAAATTCTATTTTGTGGAACTCAAAGAACTAAGGTGTCTATGGTGTGGAATGGAACGCTTAGTTATCATTAACAACAATATATTATGTGGTTCAATATGTGGTGGGACGGTGGCTGGTGCTTGTTCCCTTACATATGCCTTATATATAAGCATATTTGACTGGATAGTATAGATGATTGTTAGTGAGGTTAAGGTTTTCATTTTGGCTGTTTGAAGGTTATCATTTTCGGACGATTCAAGTGTTATCATTTTCAAATGGTTCAAGTATGTGATTCAGTGTATGGGATGAAATGCTTAATTATCATTAACAAAAATATATTATGTCGTTCGATATGTGGTGGGACGGTGGCTGGGGCTTGTTCCCCTACATATGCCTTATATATAAGCATATTTGACTGGATAACATAAGTGGTTGTTAGTGAGGTTAAGGTTGTCATTCGGACAGGTTATTAAATTCATTTTCAGATAAAACTATATGAACTCACCAACCATGTGTTGACTTGATCTTTTTGCATGACTTCTCAAGTGGCGAACAGGTCTGAGTAGAAGTTACTACTTTTGGACTAGGATACCAGATAGAGGACCTAGTACTTTTGGACCTGCTTATTTTGAGAATCATTCTACAGATTATTTTGTATATCTTGTGCAGATACAAGATAGAAGAATTATGATGTTAATAGTAGATTTACATTGTTAAATTATGAACAAAACTGATGTAATTTAACTTTGTAATTCTATTCTATTTAGTATTTTCTCATTATATATCATGTGCAATGTAAACAATCTAATCATCACGATTATCACTCCCGATATCGCGCCCCGGGGCCTTTCTGCTAGACGGGACACACGATCTGGCTCGCCGGCTCAAGGTGTGACATCAGCCTAAGACATTTACTAGGGGTTTACCTAAAAACTCTTAGAGTTTCACCCGAAGGTAATGGAATACGAATATATTTATCATGACAAACTATTTCCGCTTTGTGGGTGGTTAACTAATCCATGCCTATGATAAGATCAAAGCTACCAAGATGCATAGGTATAAGATCAATTGGGAAAACGCGATCATTTAAGTTCACAGTACATCTAATAACAGTGTCAATATCAATGGTATTACCGTCAGCCACCTCTACGTTGAACGGTTTGTCTAATTTAGTACGTGTCCTACCAAGCATACATTCAAACTTATATGAAACAAAACTCCTATCAGCACCAGAATTAAATAAGATATATGCATAATAGTTATTAATCAGAAACGTACCGTTAAAGACATACTTATTGGCTTGAGATGTTGGAGCATTCGGTTGAAAGGCTCTACCTCTTTCTAGCCGTTGGTTATTCCCAGTAAGTCTTGGCACTGGTTTCTGAAATGACCAACATCATCGCACTCATAACAGGCTCTCACCGGTGCAGATGCAGGACGTAATGATACTGCTTGAAGTGGTTGTGCGCGCATGGGGTATAGGCAGTGCATGTGGTGCAGGTTGCGTCCGTTGTGCTTGATGTGCACTTCTACATGTGTTAGCAAAATTTCCATACTTACCACAGTTTTTTCATACACGACATGGGAAGTTAGGAGCATGATGACATTGGCAGACATTACATTGATGAATCACTCCATCATAGGGTCTTGTGTTGGAGTTGATGGATGAGTATTGACTAGAAGAAGTAATCACCGCAAAACTTCTAGTCTTCCTTTTCCGACTGCTGCTCTTAGATGAACTAGCTGGTTTAGTCTTGACCTCAGTTGAAGACTCTTTTGCAGCTTTCTTTGTTTCAGTCTTCTTTGTTCCCTTCCGAGTGAGTGTACTAGCCTTAACATGATTATCCGTCAGTGTAGAAGATAAGCGAATTGCAACTTCCAGAGTGGTAGGGTTGCTACTAAAGACAAGGTCTTGAATCTTCATAGGCAAACCACCTATGTATTTCTCTATTTCCCTGTCCAATGGTTCACACAAGATGAGGTACTAGCGAACTTAGCTCATGGTAGCGATTATTATAGATCAAATTCTCACCACTGTCCTGCTTGTGTTCCTAGAACTCAGCTTCCAGTTTCCTCATCTCACTGCGGGGACAGAAATCTGTGGTCATTAGAGTTTTAACTTCAGTCCAAATCAGTGCTAAGGCTGCATCAACCATCAACTCCCCTAGTTCGTTTCTCGCCGTTCCACCAAGTTAGTGCTCTTTTCTAGAAAACACTAGTGGCATAGTGCACCTTCAAGTTCTCCGGACAGTCACTGTTAATGAAAGTGTTCTCAATACTCTCAAACCACTACAACAGACCAGTGGTTCCCTCAGCACCCATGAGTTTTGTCCGTTTACTGGAGTTAAAGTGCTTCAAAGTGCAAACAGGTGAGTTTGCACCACCCTATTCTAATCGAGAGTCTGGTTAGCAAGGTTCAGTTGAGTCACCAACCCCGTAATGAGATTTGCTAACTCTTGCATGCCGGTATTGGCATTGTTGTTGTTAGCGCCATCATTGTTGTTGTTTGTATTATCTTCGTTATGACGGCGTGGTGGCATGTTTCTGAGGATGTTATAGAAACGTGTTACTACTGTTTACAACGTAAGTCATACAAACCAAGGTCAAATGAGTTCATTTTAAGAATTAGGATTACATATATAGAACTATATGTGTCTCCTATCTGTTGGCAAACTCATAAATTGCCAATAGTTCCTAAGATTATACTAAAGTATCCTAACTAGGTCATATCTATTACTAGCTAAATATTCCTAAATTTCCAACACTTTCCACCCCATACTAACACTGACAACCTCCCGATGTAGTGCAACTGGTTTATACGTAGACTTGACCGCAGTCGCATCATCCGCCGCTTCACCACCGTTGCAATGTGCCACGATTATGCCCTTGTTAGAAATTAGGGTATATCATGTGCTTCCCAAATGTTACACTTGACAACCTTATCCTATGAAGGAAAATTATCAGTGAAGTGTATTTGGTTGTCTTTGACAACTAGGTTCGCTTAATGTCTAAGTTCACCTAACATCTAGGTTCACCTATTTTCTATGTTCACCTAATGTCTAATTTCACCAGACATTTAATTTCCCCTAATGTCTAAGTTTACTAAAGGTCTATACCATCAATAAGTGTCCATATCATCAATAAGGGTTCATATCATCACTAAGTGTCATATTATCACTAAGTGTTCGTATCTTCCCTTCAATATATCTCTAAAAAGAGTATTCATAAATGTACATATCCATGTTCTCCAAACAAGTCCATCCAATACTTTCCATCAACAATTTCCCAACATATCCTAGATAGTTTCCTTAATTCCCGACACTGACAGACCCCCAATATATTACAAATGGTCTATGTATAGGGCATACGTAGGAATTGGTCGCACCTTATCCAACCTTCAGCCTACCACCTTTATAGTATTCTACGAGTGTGTCCTTGGCTGGTGGTCAAGGTTAAATCAATCAACCCTAAATAAATATTTCCAGATTCCTCAACACTGAAATCCACCCAATGTACTGTAAATAGTAAATATAAAAGGCATACGTAGAAGTTATCGCAACTGCTTCACCCACCAGCCCACCACCTTTACAATACATCACGAGTATGTACTTGTCGAATAGTCAGGGTCCAATCAATCACATAAGGCAGCAATTAATTAGTAGCATATATAATAAATAATGAACATATATCATATATATAGCAGGATGTCAGTTAACATGTAGTAAACATTTAAGAACAAAATCCCGAATATAGTAACTAGTGTATGAAATAATTCATACTAGGGTTTCCTATGGTTATAGACTTGGTCATCCATTTCTAGTAATCTAATTCCCTGTAACCCAGGCTCTGATACCAATCTGTAACAACCCGACTAATGGCGGAAACATCGAGACGCCACGAGAGATATGTAGATTGTTCATAAGCTCATGGGCATCTAAAAGTACCATCACATATCATTTAATTCAATTAAATTAATTACACCAACAATCAAGTTTGTCATGATTCAATTACAAAAATTTACACAAAAGATATAGCAAAATTAACTAAACCCTAGTCTTCAGAGATCCAGTTAATTTAGCTATGTCCGAGACCCCAAGTGTTGATGTCCAAAAGATGTACAGTTACCCTGATATACCTACTTCCCCTCATTCCCAGAAACAAGTAGAAAATCAAGTGTCAACTACATACGTAGTTATTGAGTAAGCATCAGTTTTACATATTCCAAAAATGTTTATAAAAGTTTTAAGAATAACACATGTGAACTTGTAAGATAATCATAATCTGTATACACACAAACAAATACACCAAGTCAATTAATTCAAGTAATCACAAGTAATCATCCAAACACATTCATTCAATCTCCACCAAACACTTCAAATAAACAACCACAATCAACAATGTTCCCAATAAGCATAAGTGACCATACTGTACACTGCGGAGGACAGCAGTCAACTCAATCAACAGTGGAATCACCACGGAGGACCGAAGTCAACTCAATCAACAGAAATTCAATCATCACGAAGCACCGAAGTCACCTCAATCAACAATGACTCACAGGAGTTGTGATATTCCACATCCACAATAATATCTCAATAATAGCATCTCAATGATAACCCAATTCCACACATGTTATATCAAACACATGATGGTTTTGGTATACATGTTCCCCCCCGAGTTTAAAAGCAAAAGATTTAAAATGGGGGTTATGAGAAGTCATAGTGATGTCTTATGATTCGGTGTTTTGTAGAACGCTCACTCGTTTTAGTGGAATCAGTGGTCACTCAACAACCTGTTTCATTCTCAAAAATATATGTGTTTTTATCATCATGTAATGCTTGTTGTGTATAACTTTTAATTTAACACGTCTCTTTATTTACATGAGATTATCTAAGTTATAATGAAATCCTTATGTATTTACATTAATGATATCGATACTATGTGAGTTAGTATCGACAACACCATGAAGCACCGATATTATTATGTTCGAAGTTCGTGTCGACCAACTAATATCGGTAAAGTTTAATATCGATGGATCAAGAATTTGGTTAATCTCGATAGTATTTTTAGTATTGTTTTAAAGGCATATGACTAATCTCGATGATTGGTATGCATGGGCTTGTAGTATCGATGAGATGATCATCGACATTATCATCTTCGATGAAATCCCATCGATATTACTAACTTTGGAGGGACTAAGTTCGATAGCCACCCTTCATTGTCGATACTAACACTCCCACTTGACCACCGATACTGTCTTTCTCGAAGATAATATCGATGCTTCTTAATATCGACAAGATGACAGGTTAGGCGATTCTAAGCATCGATAGAAGCTAGTCTCGATGGTGGCCACCTTCGATACTGCCAATATCGATGGTGGTCGCCCCTTTCACTCAGCCTAGCCCCTTTGATTTTTGTTTCAGGTTGTTCCCATGACTCCAAGTCATTCATCTAAGCTCAATTAGAAGTTTTTAAAGTGTTGAAATCAGTTTAAAGATGGCGCTCACCACCGGTTAAATTTTTCACAAAATTGAAAAAGTAAACTCAATAATCTACCTGGAAGTCGTGATCTTTAGCTCGAAATATTCGTGGGTTTGTGTTCTACTTGATTATACGAACAATTATGGACAAGAATCAACCAAAATGGTTGAGAAATGAAGAACTCGTAGAAAGAAGTTCTAGTGAGAGAGAGAGAACCGGAAATGGAACTTTGGATACAGAAAGTGTATGTGTAAAATGAGGATGAAGGAGTTCATCCTTTCTATAGTCCGGAATAATCCCACATGTTCTGTTACGTTTATTTACGCGTTTACAATTTTATTTGCTCGGTTTTTACGTAATTTATCCTTTAAATACAAAATGTTAACAAAAATAATTTTAATAAGAATCCCTTAAGGTGTTTATTCCTTGTAAACGTCTTCATTTCATTTCTATTAATTTAATTATCATAATATATAATTTATGTTATCTCGTTGAAACGCGTTACTTACGTATGCATTCGTAAAGATCGTCACCTTTACGAATACTACGTTTGTATTGTATTTCAACTTGATGCACGATTCACGGAATATCGTTTTAGAATATTATTCCTAATAAATGTATTTGTGTGAATCGTCACCCACGCGAACATATTATTAGGCTAACATTTCTGAAATAATATTCACGTTTCATATTATATTCATGTCCTCACCTTCGCATAAATGTTTTCATTATCGTTTTCATTATTTTAATAAAATATGCTTATTAAATATCAATCTTCAAATCGATTACCCCCATTAAATCATATCACTGACACATCCATGATAGATGGAAACAACTTTATGTATAGGGCATATGCAGGAGCCGGTAGCAACCTAGCCAGCTGCCGTCCCACCACCATTTTAATAAACCATGATCATGTGTCCTTGACTAAATTTAGTGACCAAACCATTATCCTTTACCAACTCCTAAACAAACCAAATCATATCATATATATGTTCAACTGCAGTAAACAATGTAGTTAATTCTACTCAGATTGCCCAGATAAACACAACTACAATTGAACCGGAGCGAGAGGTACATCCAACAACCTTCATTGGGAAAACCATAAGTAACAACAGGAGCTGAAACCAAACATTGAGGGCTTACAGGTTGTGTAGACAACCCAAATTATTTCTCCAAGTAATAGAAGAAAAACCCTCACTTACTGAGATATCATCAAAGACACGAAATTTTGAAGGGAATACATCTAGTGCCAACGACTGCTGAAGACTATGAAAGAGCCATTCCTAAGGATGAATGTGAACTGAAGACCTCTGATCGTCTTAATCCAATGAATTAAATTCGTGTATTGTATGAGAACAAACAAGAAAGTCAAGAAAAGACATTCTTCACCTCCCAAATGAGTAGGGATTTCAACAACCCAACCCCAGAAAGTACAAAAACCATCCTACCTGAACTCACAGTAGAAGGTTAGCATAACTTCTCCATGGTGGGATGGAATTATCCTCTACAAGCGGCGTCCAACTCAACCACTTACGGAGGAACACCATGATCGTATCAAAGAAAACTTGCTCGATGAGTCTGATGGAATTGCATGACATAGAACTGTGCTGTCAGATTGTGTAGGGTCACAGCTGACCTAGCTACACATGACCATTAGGAAGGAGACAAGAAATGTCGAATCACAATGTGCGGAATCCCCAAAGCCTTGCTAAGAACAATCCATAATTCGCTACACCAGAGCAAATTATGGAACTAAACCTCAGCATAATTACAACTAGAAGGTGAGAGGCCATCCATACAACTTAAACAACCAAATCGTGAACCTAAGAATTCAAGGAAAGGAACCCCACACCTACACACCAGGAGAAATTTACGAATCGTATGATTCAAAGGATACTATTCAATGCACTCTATCATGGATGATGGATAAAGTGAGAAAGTGAATGTTCCTAGAAACGCAAAATGGAAACGGAGTTTCAATGGGAAGTCTAAACGAATTAGACTAACTCACTAAGCAAACCCCAAAATCTATACAAACAATGTTCGTAACTATTACTCAATCAAGGAACGTAATACTGACATCATGTACAGGATATGAGGTAGATGATAACAAGAAGAATTGATCGGTAAAGGATAGCTCCTCAAGGAATATCAGGAGTGACAGATCGAACTCATACATCTGATCTATCCAAACTAGAACCATCAACTTGATCAAGGAATTGCATGGGGACATAGATGATATCTTAACATAATTAGTGTATCAACCGCCTGGGTAAAACCGAGTTAATTAAATTATGTCATCGGGAACCGTAGGATTTCGTGCATACACTCGGTTCATCCTTACCGAATTTCAAGTCGATAGCTGTGGTCGACAAATCACGAGACTAGAACGAACTGTATACCAGTGGATACATGACAATAACAACATTTTTCCCATGTACGTCTCAGCACTGCATGGAAAACATAAGAGTTCAATTAAGATTGGTAGACTCGTAGAACATTCAAAAGGAAAATGAGGTCCTGATGACACATTTCAAATTTCAGGACGAAATTTCCTTCAACACGGGGAGACTGTGACAGGCATACGAGCTACCATGAGTCTGAAATCCAAGGGTGTACACCACAATAATGTAGAAGATTGTGTTACGATAGAGACGATAACGATAATAAACAACAAACCAAAATATGAGGAAAATTCTTAAAACAGTTAGGGAAAATCCATTGAATCACACAAACATGAATCAGAAGAAAAGACAAACAACTTGTGAGGGAAATCAATGAATGAAAGCCAATTGGATAACATTTGGATTTTCGATCCAACGAGATATCGACATGGGTGACGATTCATGTGGATATGTTGTTAGATTTGATGCACTAAATGATATCTTTACAGTACAAAACAATGTCAGCAGTAAATTCAAACGTGACTTTTGTATGGGCGACGATTTATACAGATGACAACGCGAGTCTTTTAACGTTGATTCAAAATAATAACAATTTCAATAAAATTTCACCAAAACATATTAACAAACAATCAAAATTGTAACACACACAACCTTTCGTACGAGTGGACACTCCTTCGTACGAATAGGTTATTCGAAGAAGCTTTATAGCAACAGAGTCATTCGGCCGAATGCGAGTCATCCATACGAATCATTTCGTGCGACAACACAGCTGTAAAAATAACACTTATGTTTTCCAAAACCATTTTTCACCAAACTCTCACAACCGAAACCGTTTCGCCTCTCTCGATTTTTCGGCCATCTCCACACGAAATCGAACCAATTCAACGTCCAAATCGTGTGTATTTCAACCCCAACATCTTCATTTCAAGATTTCAACCATGTCCAAGCCATTTCGATCAAATACGAGCTAAACAGTGATTATTAGCACCGATCCTTTGCAACGAAACACTCCAAAACGATTTACCAACATTTTTGACCATAAAAACACGACAAACAACCACTGATTTCAAAGGTGGCATTCTTGGTGACTCTGCAGGAGAATGAGCCGTACGAATGAGATACCTCATCCGAATAAGAAACTCACCAGAATGAACCTTTGGACGAATGAGCAACCACACGAATGACATGGGTTCATTAACATGGAACAACCATACGAATGAAGACCCATTCGCATGAATGGATAACCAGAATGAGAGTATGCATTCACATCACTCCATTCGTGTGAATAAAGGTCATTCGCACGAATAGGCCATTCTCACCAGGAGGAGCCGAAAGATGGCTAAGGTTTGAATGTCCTACCACTACAAGAAATTAGAGTGTTTACCAACACATAATTTACAAAGTCTTTTAAATGTGTAGATAAATTACCTACATATGTGTGTATATGTGTAGGTAATGGTTGATCAAATATTTTAATAATGACTAACACTTAATATGTGTTGGTAATACACTTTAGTTACACTTAAAATTGGTAGGAAAATTTCCCCCCAAATTTACTATCAATTAATTGTTTAATTACCTACACATGGGACAAATTCATGTTATGTGTAAGTAAATTATCTACACGTATGTAAAAAAACTAATGTATGTGTGGATAATTGATTATGTTTTACCAACATATAATATGTGTAATTATTTATTTATATATATTTATAATATATATGTTTATATTATATATATTTATATTAATATGTATATATATATATATATATATTAAAAACCATATTTCCTTCCCCCCTCACGTACAGCTCATTAATGTGTTAGAAACAACTAAAAGAAATCAAATTACTAAATAATTTATTTTAACATATTCATTACTTAAAATTTTTATCACGTGGTTTACCTTTTTTGTTTTTACTTTTGTTTTTAATTTTTTTTTTGCTTTGCAATTTATGCTTTATTTCTATAATTTTTGTGTTTTATGATTTAGGATTTTACGATAAAATGATGAATTTTATCCTGTTCAATATGGTGTTGCCATTGTGTCTTTAAATTTTTAATTCTTAAATTAATAACATGATCTTTTTAAATAATTTTTTTGTTTATATTTACAGACCCTAGTCCTCGTACAACTGTCTTGATACAAACTGCCACACCACAAGTCGCTCCATTTCAACCCTATCATCGCCATATGCGTCGGAAACTCCGTCCTTCCTGACTAGGGTTTTTAAGATGAAAACTACGACGATTGACCGATCGCAAACCTACTAAACAAAATCGTCTCTGTTAGCAGGACCACCCATGTCTTCATAGCCTCCATTCCCCAGTCTTTCCCAGTTAAAGGTCTGTTAGATCAAAAGATTTTTGAGGTACAAGATGTTGAATAACATTCAATTATTCGTCTATCAAAAAAATGAGTGCGGAGAACTGTTGTTCGTGTAGCGCCAAAGTGCGGAGGTTGTTCCCATCATTGAAGTCAGAGAGCCAAAGGCAGCTATCGTGATGAATTGTTATGATGCGTCCCTCCTTCTGGGGAAGCGCGCATGCAGGTGAAGGAAGGAAGCTTTTGCACAGAAGACAATGAATCTATGGGTCCCATGCCTTATCTCTTTACGTTGTTCGTCTTTATGGCCGATTCAACGCAAGATGGATAGGGTAAATCTTTCACATGTGTTTAGTGTTAAATTATTTGTCTATCTAACTGTTTATTTTGAAATTAGATTGTGCTGGTATGCTTTTGATATGATGCTAGAGCTGATTCATCATGTATGTAGCTCATAACAGTTTACAGGCTAGTATCATTTAGGAACCGTATGTTAGTCTGCATTTATCTGAATTCGGGAAATTTTTACAGTGTTGTTTGTCATTCAAAAGGATCCATTTTCTTCAGGAGCAATATATATTCATTTGTGTGGTTATCTCGTGCACTCCTGGACGTTTTAGTATATTTAAAAATTTATTGTTGATTAATACTATTTATTTATGATTTGTTCAGTTTGTTTGCATAATGTTTCTATCTGTTAGTTGCCTAAAAAAGTATTGCGTGTGTTTGATAAATCCTTAACAAAAGGATTTGAAACTTTTGAGATATTGCGAACATGTTATTCGGTAACTTTTACTTATTGTTATCATGTGACAAAAGAACCCAAGTTTTCTATAAGAGTAACATGCGATTATTAACAAACAGAGTAGGTGTGCTTATTGCCAATTAAAAGTAACAGCTATGTATCTGGTTTTGTTAAATTTGTACATATATTTTTAGTCAAAATAATTAAAATAATATTCCATATTTGTTTATGTTGTATTTATAGTAAAACGGATTTACTAAGTTTTGTTTTAACATTGCATATTGGCGGTTTCTCTAACAAGGACACCGCCCCCTCGAAGCCACAAAAAACTTTAGCGAATGCTCTGTTTAGCAAAATCGCTCAAAGCCTGGGAGAAGCTTTTGATTTGTCACCCCGCCAGAAGGCGGTGTTTGGGTGCCTGAAGGGTCCCCATGCTCAGGAATTTTTGACCGTTATCCCGATTGAGGGGTTGGGACAATGCATGTCTGCAGTAGAATACAGATCCATTCTTAAATACCGGTTGATGATCCCTATGTACCCGGAAGATGAAACCTGCCCGATATGTCGTAAAGCTTGTATGGATAAATACGGGGAGCACACAGTTCATTGTAAAGAGCTCCCTGGGTTCAAATATCGACAGGACTGGGTGCGGGATGTTTTGTGGGACATCCTAAGAAGAGCTGGGATTTCTGCTAAGAAAGAAGCCGCTGTGAATTTCCTCACAGACCCTATGGAAGGGAGATCTACTCTGCGGCCAGCGGATCTGCTCGTCTTTGGCTGGGCTGGGGGGAAACATGCTTGTGTAGACCTCACAGGGGTTTCCCCTTTGGTTGGTTTAAGGGAAAACGGGTTTGTGGCCGGACAAGCAGCAAGAAAGGCTGAATCAAAGAAAGTGGATAAGCACGTTAAAGCTTGTGCAGAGAACCAGCATGTCTTTGTCCCTTTTGCCTTTGATACTTTTGGCTCCCTAGCGTCAGAAGCTATCCACTTCTTGACGAGGGTTCAACGGGTCATCTACAACAATTGTTCAACCTCAAGAGGGCAGGAGTTTGTGTTTGGAAGGTTAGGATTTACAATTCAGAAAGGGTTGGCGGCGCAGCTTATTGCCCGTCTACCTGCAGTTTTGATGTAACTTGTCAAGTTTTATAAAAAAAAAATAACATATAAGTAACATTGATTGACAGTTAATGTTAACATTGCAATGGAAGCTATTCATGCGAGATTAAAAAGTTTGTTACACGTAACCATATGACTCATTTGCATTACATTATAGTATTTTAAATAAGATTTTGTATGGTTCTATAATACATAATATCTTTCCCAGGTATTGTGTCTGTGTGTCATGCACATTTTTGCTCTTCGCAACACATTTTATATATGTCATTGAATACTTTAGGAATCTTAACCATCAGAAGGTTTGTATTTGTCAGGTAGAAAATATAATTTAATTTGTGTTCTTAATAATTACAGGGTGTTACCTCTATTGATTAATTTATGTTGATTTATTATGTACTTATGTTTTTTTCAATTTGTTTGATTAAGTGCCTGCTGGTTAATTGACCACATAAATTTTTGTGTTTCTATGCTAAATCCATTATAGAAGGAGCTAAAATTTTGAATTACATTACTCTATTATTTATAATGTCAACGTAACCTTTAGGTTTAATTTTGATGGGATTTTATGAATTAACCAAAGGTTTTACATAATAGCTCTATGTTACATAGTAGTTGTATAGATTTTAATGCTCTTTATTCAGATGTTTGGGTTTTGTATATACTAATGTAAAGATTAGGTTTCGTGTTCATCAGATGATGAATGACCCGAGGTTCAATTGTTTTTTTTTTAGTTTATAGTTAAAAATGTGTTTTTTTCTCATTGCAGTTTTGTAAATTCTCTTTTGAGTTGAATAATGTGTTGTTTAATAGCTTATTTTAATTCCTTTTAAATCATTAATATTTTTCACTTCATATCTCTTTTATGTTTTTTCTCCATATTACTTTCTATTAAGTAATATCTAATATTGTTATTCATTCCCTTTTATGAAATTGATTTTTAATTTCATTATTTAGTTTTTGAATGGTTTAGTTAGTGGATTGTTGTGAAATTATGTATTAATTTCATGTATACACGTAGTTATCTTAAAATTCGATGATTTACTATGTATATATGGTATTAAAGTCATCACTACCTTATGGTTTTCCACATGATGTTTGTTTCTTTACTATTTAAAGTTTATAACTACTATTTATCCAGTGGTAGTGCAAGTATAACAGCTCCTGCATGTTGCATGTTGCCTATGCTTTATGTGATCTGACTGTATATGATTGTCACCTAATCTTTTTTTTAATTACACAAGCTACTATTTGAACGCAACGCTTGATGACGAAACAAGAACAAATGTGGTGTTCTTCAACGATTGCATGACAAATTTACCATGTACAAGCTGCCACAACATGGTCAATCTACATGGACATGATAGACCCAAAGATACCATCATCATAGCTACTTTCAAAGAGCGGTGTGATCATGGTATTCAACCTAACCATAAAACCTATCTGGTCAATATTTAGTTAATATTATAGTTTTGTTGTTTAAATCTATTTTAGCTTAGTGCTTTCAGGAATTCTTATAAAGTTAGATTTTGAAAACAATCTAACATCTAATGATCTTATGATCTTATCTTTTGGAATATTTATTTTTCCTTTAGTGGTTGCCTTGGTAGGGCATCTCCGTATAAGTGTTATGAATTCAAAACGTCCTACTTATAAAGAACTTGTGGATTTATTTGCAACACTGAAGGGTGAAACTGCAATTATACAACAAGCACTGATTGTGAATAATAGCAGGTCACCACCACCATGCACATTAGAACAATTTCAAAGAGATACATCAGAGTGATGAAAATATTAATGAGTGAAGTAGTTTTGGTTTGATCTATAAAATCGTTGTGACTTATTAATAGTTTATGTTTTGTTAGTTTAAGTATTTTAGTTTTAGTGACTGGTACTTTACTTTTATGGTTTCAAGAATAATGTTTGAAGATATTTAATTAAGTGAGGTAATTTTGGTCACATGTGTATCTATTTGTATATGCAATTTTGTATTTGTTGGTATGGATTTGAATATAATTACCTACATATATCATGATTAATGTTGACACTAAAATCTATTTTTCCCAACACATATTACTCAACATCTACACATATACCACTTTTACTTACACATAATTTCCTTTTTACCCACACATATGTGTGTAAGTATAGTGTGATATATACCTACACATAAGCGATGTGTGGGTAATGATCTATCTGAACAATCATGAGGTAACACGTCATGACACTTAATTTATGTGTAGGTAAAAACAATTACCTAAACATAATAGGCTTTTGCCTACACATACTAAGTGTGATTAAAGACTCAAATTTCTTGTAGTGTACCGAACACCATCCGCATCGATAAAACCAAAACGTAGACGAAATTTTAAATATAATGAAAGTAAAATGAAATTAAAACACATTTTTCAAAAAATCACATCAGGATACATAACACAAAACCATCCATG
Organism: Mikania micrantha; assembly: GCA_009363875.1. Classification (NCBI taxonomy): domain Eukaryota; kingdom Viridiplantae; phylum Streptophyta; class Magnoliopsida; order Asterales; family Asteraceae; genus Mikania; species Mikania micrantha. Next base: position 53,483,494 of record CM018687.1, on the reverse strand, counting down.
TAACATCAGTGCCGGAAACGTTACCGGAACAGTGATCTGCATAGTAACTTGCATAGTAACTCAGGTACAAACTATGTGAACTATTGTATGTGTCTCACCCCGAGCCGGCGGGCTGGATCGACTTTCCCGTCGGGCGGAAGGTTCCCGGGGCGTGATATCGTTTGATAATCGAAATGATCAGATTGTTTACATAGCACATGATAAATAAATGAGAAATGCTAACATGACAATGAAATAGAATTACAAAGTTAAATTACATTGTTTCCTCATAATTTAACTAAGTAAATCTAATCAAAAGAATCAATGAGTTTATATCTTGTAACTGTACAAGATATACAAAAGATGATTCACTGTTTTGTCATTCAAAAGTATGCAACACCAAAAAAGTAGCTAGGCCTTCTTAAAGTTCACTAGCTATGTCCCAGTATGTCTGGTCACTAAACATGTTCCTCACCTGAGAAAACATGCATTTAAACAAAGTCATGACTAGTTTGGTGAGTTCATAAGTTTGATATTTGAAAGCCTTGAATTGTTCACATACACAATCACAATGTCATACTTGTTGTTTGTAAGTTGTTTGATTCATCCGTTCACACAATGGCCTTTCCATAGTTATATTTACAAGTGATATCTTATCCTAGTATATATGCTTATATATAGGGCATATGTAGGGGAACAAGCCCCAGCCAACATCCCACCACATAACTAATAGAACCCCACACCACTTGCAATACAACTATAGATAACCATTTTCATTTCACCTGTTTATCCCGTTTGATATTCACCTGTTGTATCATATGTAGAATAATATGTCAAGAGGGGTTTAGTCATCAAACCGAAGTATTAATACACCCTCATTTTATTAAGGAAGTTAGATTAATTTAATCTCATCCTTGTTATTATTCTATTTTTTGTGGGCTTAAATTGTTAATCACTTTTAAATAATAAGAGTGTTAGTTAACAAATTGATATCTTGTTCTCTACTTGAAGTGCGTACAGCCTAAAAGGAATCCATTGCAATCCTCACGTAATCAGATTACAATGCAACCGATTTACCTCTACCACTTTGTATTCCCAGAGGCCTTCTCGAAACTATTACCAACAATATGACATGAGAGAAAGTCAATTCCTTAGTCTACTAGTCAATAGAAATCGATGGATTAATTACAATTATAACTGCAGATTAATATCACCATGTGTCGCTTACCAGACCCTGACCATTCGTCGCCCTGTCACCAATCATACGTTACCAGCCAATGATGATTAAGATCAACATACTAGCCCTACAAGCTAGAGGTTTGTCAAACCTATGGTACCACTATGCTGTCGTCGATTTAGTCACGTCAAACTAACTGGTGAGCAATTTGTGAAGGAACTTACAATGATCAAACTAGAATACATGGCACAAGATTGAAATGATATAATGAAGACAGTTCAATAGTAATCAATTGTGTTGTGTTTATCAATGTTGTTGTTTGTTCTTAATGTTGTATGTTCTCATTATTGTTAACAAAGTTGAATAAGAACTTGTCTTATTACAATATGTTAATTGTTGTGTGAATGATGTTGTTATCATGAAGTTACATTATCATGATTATCATTCTCTATTGTTCCATATAGTCACCCTGTTGTCACTAAGATGTGGTAAGAACTAGTATTACTGCACTTAGTCGACTCAGGTGGTGGATGTTCCTTGTTTCGTGTTATCTTGTATTATGCGTCGAGTTGCAAGTTAAGTGTTATAAGCACTTGTCTTATTACACTTAATTAACTCTGGTGTTGAATGATATTATAAAGTTATATTATCTTCATATCATTCATGTGTTTTGTTGTTGTTGTCATCATGTTCACCTGTGATTATCTCAGTGATCGTTCTTGTAAGAATAACTAAGTGTTGTAAGATATAATCTTACAACTATGTCATTTTATTGTGTTGATAAGTTATGAAGTTATATTATCATATTCATCCTAGTTTTTCCTGTCATATCATGATCATACAAGCATGCATACAATGATAAACGATAATAAGTCAAGCAATATTATCTAAATCAAAGCATAAGCAATATGTTAAACATAAAACTTTTTAAGTAAATAAAAGTTAAGCATGGTTCTCAGCCCCGAGAATTAAAAATCAGTTAAGATTAGAAAAGGGGCAAATGAACTCACCTTGTTGTGGATGTGGTTGACTAAGTATAAACAAAATGCACACGCTTGTTGTTGTACTTTGTGGTTGCTTTCACGATCCTGCATTGATTTCACGTTGTATGTAATTTATAAGTATAAGTATTTGAGTATATGTTTGTGTGTGTTTGTATTAGCCATAGAGTCGGCTAACACATGTAAGTCTCGGTAGTTATTCTTGAATTAATGAGTTACTACCTTGAAATAAAGTGTATATTTGTTTTCTACATATGTTTAGCCCCCAATTACATCACTTTTGTAATAAAATATGGTTCATATATATATAAACCCATGCGTTGTGTATTCTTTAGCTTTTGTTTAAACTATGTTCACATCTTTGTCATATGGACCGAATCCCATCGTTTGCGCCGAAATGGGTGTGGGCCGAGCCAATAAATTCTTTGGGCCGAATGTTTTATGGATCAAGGTAGTGAATTTGGGCCTTGTGTTTGCTATTGGGCTGTAGGGTGTTGATAGGATGCATCATTCATGGTGGGCCTACCATGGCCCAAGCAGTTTAGTTTATTTCCGATCGAATGGGGCATGGTTTCAACATCAGCGAACCTTGGCGGTTCTTTAGCCAGAGGTTCGGCCACTAGTGGGTTGGTGACTAGGGTTCGGTGGTCTCGAAGGGGTTCGTGGTTATCAGTCTCAAAATCCCTAGGTTCGCCTAACATGAAACTGTTTCAATGGCTGGGAAGGTGCGGCTGTTAGTGCCAGGTTCGCAACCACGTGACATTAGGTTCGTCCAGCATGGGATCATTTCAGTAAGGTTCGTAGCTAGGTTTCGTGCATGCGAGGTTCGGCTAGGTATAGGTTCGCCGACCATGCACAAGTCTGACCAAGTAGCTAGCTTCGTTGGAAGATGCAGGTTCGGTGGATGATTCAGGTTTGTCTAAGTCCCACCTTAGTGGGTCAAGAGGTTCGTGACTCACAGGGTTCGGCCCCCATGGTACCCAGCTCCACCCTGGTTTGAAGGTTCGGCTGGGGTGGAAAGTCCGGCCAGTTACTCCCGAACCCTGTGTATCATCCTCATCTCCTGGCCTTGACCTATTGTATGTTGTTTTCCCATGGTGGTGCGATGCTAAGATAGTCTTTCGAGGGTGTATAGTCGGTTTACAAGGGTTCTAAACCGACTAACTTTTTGGATCGAACAAAGAGTTAAGAAAACCCTATTTTTCATATTTTTCAAGCATCTATACCTCGAGTTTGGCTGGACAAAACTCATATCGCTTGTACTTCTTGGTAGAGAAGGTCGAGAGCTTCATTTAGATACCAAGAACGTCCGATTTCGTCCACAAACGAGCAAGATATAGAGGTTTGAAGTTGGTTTTCTAGAGAGAAGGAGGTGGTTCGGGAATAGTAGTTTTAGAGAGAGAGGATGATGAAAGAAATGAACTCATTAAGGGTATTTATACCCTGAGTGAGTTCGGGTTCGTTTCGGTTGCTCGGGTTTCGTCTCTGTTGCGTTTCCGAATTGTTACGCGAATTTTATGTATTTAAATAGAAAGACTTTCTTTGATTAATTTTTCGATAAGTTTCAAAATTGTAAAACGTAAAATATTATATTTTCTTAATTTTATTATCGTCCAGGTCGTGTTTCGTTTCGTTTTGTCAGACCGCGTCACTCGAACGAACACGACGATGGTTTCGCTTTCTGATTCTTGTTTTCTACTTTCCAGTCATTATTTTAGAACGTTAAACTCACAGATATGTTTCTGTGAATTGTCACCCACGCAAACACACTGTCAGTTCACTATTCTGAAATAACACTGCAATTATGTTTGAATTGTGTTTCCTTAGTGACGGACTCAACTAAACATCATGTTTTCACATTGTTTTCGTACTGATTTATCGACCATCTGATTCCTGTCATCTATGGATATCAGATCGCAACCGACATGTTTTTGTTGTTTACTTGCACACTATTTTTTCTCTTGATTCGTTGTATTAATAGTACTTAGGTTTTCACCTAAATACATACAACAATTGTTTATCATGAGTTGTTGTACTTACGGTATTTAAGTTTTCACTTAAATACGTACAACTGTTGCTTGTTTTCTAATTTATGCTATCATACACACTGTTCATATGTTGTATTTACACACAGTAAATTGTGAAAGTACACATACCGTACGGACTTGCCGGACGATCAGGTACTGGATGTCACAGTCTCTGCTTGTTAAAGAAATTTCTTCCCGAAATTTAAGCATCATTATCAGGCACAACTTCTTCAAACAGGTGGGGATACTTTGTCTTCATGTTGTCCTCGCGCTCCCAGGTAAATTCTGGTCCACGCTTGGAGTTCCATCGAACCTTTACAATAGGGATACGGCTTCGTTTCAGTCTCTTGACTTCACGTTCCATAATCTCTACAGGTTCTTCAATGAAATGTAATTGCTCATCAACTTGTATTTCTTCAACGGTATGATCAATGACACATCAGCGAGGCATATCTTGAGATTTGATACATGAAATACGTCGTGTACTCCGCTGAGTTCATCAGGGAGTCTGAGTCTGTATGCCACCGGACCTATGCTTTGAGTTATCTCAAACGGTCCGACATACCTTGGTGGTAGTTTGCCTTTAGCCCCAAAACGAACCACGCCTTTCCACGGGGACACTTTCAACATGACTCGATCACCCACTTGGAATTCCAAAGGCTTTCGCCGTTTGTCTGCGTAACTATTTTAGCGGCTACTTGTTGCTTGTAGTCTCTGTTGTATCTGGGCTATCTTATCTGTAGTCTCCTGAATAAGTTCAGGCGCAGTAATTCTGTTGTCTTCCACTTCGGTCCAACAAATTGGAGATCGACATTTTCTACCATATAGTGCTTCGAAAAGAGCACATCCAATGCTGTTGTGGTAGCTGTTGTTGTAGGAGAACTCAATCAAGGGTAAATGTTTATTCTAACTTCCACCGAAGTCTAGGATACATGTTCTCAACATATATTCCAGGGTTTGAATTGTTTGCTAGCTTTGTCCATCTGTTTGTGGCTGATAAGCGGTGCTCAAATTAACACCTGTCCCTAGGGATTGTTGCAATGATTGCCAGAACCGTGATGAAAATCGACTGTCCTGGTCTGAAATAATAGATAATGGCACCCCATGCCTCACTACTATTTCATCATCATAAAGCCTTGCTAGTGTCACACCCCCACCTCCGCGTCACCGGACGACGTCATTTCTAAAGGTAGCGGAAGCATAGCGGCGAAGTCTCGAAGGTGAGGGGTGACTTACTTGATCCGGTATCATAACACACATAGTTAAGAAAAGCACTAATTACAAATCACGACAAATATTTATTACATGTCCTGAATGTCCGTTCACAACTTAAGTTCCTTCTATTACATCCCAAGTCCTAATTACATGGTGCGTGCACAGGTGTTTCCTCACCGTTGGTACTGATTACCTGTAAAAGATTTAAAGTTTAAAATATCAGTATAAAACTGGTGAGTTCATAATTAAGACTCGATACAATATGATATGATAGTAAAGTCAATGATACACATTAACATAAGTGAATAATCATGTGACCCGTATCCAGATCCTTTCTGACAGTCCAGTCTAGAAAATAACCGAAGTTAAACTCCGTGCCTCTAACTCAATGTCTCACTACATCAAGTCGATACCAGGAATGGTGACAAGCATTCACACAAGGGTAGACGCTATCTATCCATGAATGGGGTTGTCAGCCCGATAGTACTATCTTTGTCCACACATTCGGCCCCACATGGGTTAACCAGATACAGTTGGTTTTGAGGACTTTTGTTGTACACAGAAAATAGTCATAATCCCATGACACCCACATGCAAGCCGGTATTGCAATTGTTACTAAACATATCACACGTTTGATAAAGATTTCATAATAGTCACCCCGATGTTAAGAAAACAGTAAAAGAAAAGGGGTTGTATGAAACTCACCTGAAGTTTATGAAAAGATAAAATCACACGAACGGTGGCTAAAAATGCTAATCTGCATTAGTTTATTTATAATTAATTATTTGTGTTTTAACTTGCTGATTAGATCTGTTTGAACGTTCAATGTCACCGACATTGTAATGAAAAGTCATCGAACTAACATTAGATGTTTAATTAATTATTTAGTCTAATATTATACAATGTACTATAATGTAGGTACCTATACTCGTTTAGGTACCTTGTGTTAAGTTGATGACTCATTGGATTAGCCGTAATAATCTCCGACTAATTAGTTAGGTAATGCTGTTGATTATATTACTTAAACAGTCCCTAGATGAAATCTCGGTTTAGGAATGATTAATTCTTGTCACTAATCGTCCATGTATCACAAAACATAACAATATGACATTTGAATAGGTTAAACAATCGTGTTTAACATATTAATCCGACTGTTATCATAAAACCAGACAGTTATTCCAATTGGTAGGATAATAACTGTGATTAGTTTGAAACACTTGAGATTAACCTTGCATTTCAAAGATTAACCAAAATAATCACTTACATTGTCATAATCCAATGGTTTAAACCATTAGAAGTATTGTTATGGTTTAGTGAAAACCGGGCATTATAACGGATCAAAACAGGCATTTACCCGTTAACAAGACAAGTTATCCGTCAAAAATCATTCCTAGCTATCATCTAAGCAATAATCAACAACCCTAAATATATCATTACGTTCAAAAACACGATCTAATCAATGAAAATCAAGTCAGAAGGTTAAAACGGATCATTACCTAATCAGACGGATTTCTGACTTCAAAATAACGATCAGAACTTGTTATGATAATCCCTGGTGCGATCCTTAGCTTCAGAAGCCTTGAAAATGAAGATTGGATGGTAGTTTATGTGTGTTCTTCGTCTGGATTCGAAATGAGAAATAATTGTTTAACTTTGCATGAAATCTAATGAAGTAGATCAGCTCACTGCACCGCCACATCCGTCGCGTACCGCGACCAGAAGCCCAAAAAGGCTTCGCGTACCGCGAAGAAATCCGGAGATCTCAGATTTCTATCGTGCATCGCGTACCGCGGAGAACCTCCAAGCCCACCTCCACGTACCGCGATAAGTCCAATTTCAAGATTTTTCTTCGTTTCGCGATTCCGGACAATCCGTAACTCGGTTTCACGCACGGTTTTCTCCCATGTTCCCAATTTCTCGCATACTTTAAACCTGTAATGATTAAAATCATCAATTTAACACAGATTCCTAGAACGACCAAACGTGCTCGTGTTATTGATGACGTAATGTTTACCTGCAATTGTCACAGTCTCCTCCTGTTACAGAAATTTCGTCCCGAAATTTGCTTTAACTCCTACAGTTTGATCGCCTATGTAAACAAATGAGGATACTTCTGTTTCATGCGATCTTCACGTTCCCAAGTGTACTCTGGCCCTCGTTTAGAATTCCATTTGACTTTTACAATTGGTATTCGACTTCGTTTGAGGGTCTTTTCATCTCGATCCATTATTTCGACTGGTTCTTCCGTGAACTGTAGGTTTTCGGCAATGTGTATCTCATCAAGAGGTATGACTAGTGACTCGTCCAATAGGCACTTTTTCAGATTCGAGACATGAAACACATCATGTATGTTACTAAGTTCTGAGGGTAACTCTAATCTGTATGCTACCATTCCAATCCTTTCAAGAATTGTAAATGGTCCTACAAATCTTGGTGAGAGTTTTCCTCGTTTTCCGAATCTGAACATACCTTTCCAGGGAGAGACTTTTAGCATCACTTTATCACCAATCTGGAATTCGAGTGGTCTACGTCGATTATCAGCATAACTCTTCTGTCGATCGCATGCTGCTTTAATTCGCTCCTGAATGAGCGCGATCTTATCAGTCGTTTCCTGGATCAGTTCCGGGCCAATAATCTGACTTTCACCTACTTCTGACCAACACACAGGAGATCGACATTTGCGCCCGTACAAAGCTTCAAATGGAGCACATTGGATACTAGTATGATAGCTGTTATTATAAGAAAATTCAACCAATGGCAGATGAGTATCCCAGCTACCTCCAAAATCAATTACACAGCTTCGAAGCATGTCTTCTAATGTTTGATTTGTACGTTCAGTCTGCCCATCCGTTTGTGGATGATAAGCTGTGCTCATGTTGATCTGCGTACCCAAGGCATGTTGAAGAGTTTGCCAAAAACGTGACATAAATCGACTATCTCTATCAGAAATAATAGAGATTGTCACTCCATGTCGCATTACGATTTCGTTGATGTAGAGTTTAGCTAAACGGTCCATGGAATAGTCTTCCCGAATTGGTAAGAAATGTGCTGATTTGGTAAGGCGATCTACGATGACCCAAATAGCATCATGGTTATGCGCCGTTCTGGGTAATTTAGTGATGAAATCCATGGAAATTTGTTCCCATTTCCACATAGGGATTTCTGGTTGTTGCAATAGCCCAGATGGTCTTTGATGTTCTGCCTTAACCTTAAGGCACGTTAAGCATTTATTCACATATTCTGCTATTTGTTTCTTCATACCAGGCCACCAGTAGAAGTCTTTGAGATCTTTATACATCTTGTCAGCACCTGGATGAATAGAATATTTGGATTTGTGAGCTTCGTCCAAGATAATTGGTCTGATATTACCAAGTACCGGGATCCATGCTCGGTTTTTGAAATATAATATTCCATCCGTTTTGGTTTTAAGTTGTTTATCTAACCCTCGTAATTTCTCATCGGTGTAATTTGTTGTTTGTAAGGCCTGCCGTTGAGTTTCACGTATTTGAGGGTTTAGACTAGTTTGAATCGTCATTTCCAGCGCTTTCACACGTATGGGTTTGACTCTCTCTTTGCGACTTAAAGCATCGGCTACAACATTTGCCTTACCTGGGTGGTAACGGATTTCGCAGTCATAATCGTTCAGAAGTTCCACCCATCGCCTTTGTCGCATATTTAGCATTTTCTGATCTAGAATGTGTTGAAGACTTTTGTGATCTGTATAGACCGTACACTTCGTCCCGTACAAGTAATGTCTCCATATCTTGAGTGCAAACACTACTGCACCAAGTTCTAGATCATGAGTGGTGTAATTTTTCTCGTGTACTTTTAGCTGCCGAGAAGCATAGGCAATCACCTTGTTGTTCTGCATCAGCACACACCCGAGTCCTTGACGTGAGGCATCACAGAAAACTATAAAATTCTCTGTGCCTTCTGGTAGTGCCAGAATAGGTGCATTGCAAAGTTTATGCTTTAACAGTTGAAATGCCTCCTCCTGTTGAGAGTCCCATATGAACTTTTGATCTTTCTGGGTTAGAGTAGTTAAAGGCAAGGCTATCTTTGAAAAGTTCTTGATGAATCTTCTGTAATAGCCCGCTAACCCTAAGAATTGACGAATCTCTGTTGGGGTTTTCGGTGTCTCCCATTGCTTTACCGCTTCAATCTTGCTGGGATCCACTTGTATACCATTTTCATTTACTACATGCCCAAGAAACTGGACTTCCCGTAACCAGAACTCACATTTGGAAAATTTGGCATAAAGTTTCTCATGTGCTAAAAGTTCCAAGATCAGTTTTAAATGTTGCCCATGTTCTTGTTGACTGCGGGAGTAAATGAGAATGTCATCAATAAAAACAATCACGAATTTATCCAAGTAAGGTCTACACACACGATTCATCAGATCCATAAACACTGCAGGCGCATTAGTCAGCCCGAAGGGCATTACTAAAAACTCATAATGCCCGTATCGAGTTCGAAAAGCTGTTTTAGAAACATCATCATCATGGATTCGTAGTTGATGATATCCAGATCTGAGATCGATTTTTGAAAAATAGATAGCACCTTGCAATTGATCGAATAGATCATCTATACGGGGTAGTGGATAACGATTTTTGATTGTCAATTTATTGAGTTCCCGATAGTCGATACACATCCTGAGAGTACCGTCCTTCTTTTTCACAAAAAGGATAGGTGCGCCCCAAGGTGAGTAACTCGGTCTAATGAAACCTTTGTCTAAAAGTTCCTGTAATTGACTCGATAGTTCTTGCATCTCCGATGGAGCCAATCGGTAAGGAGCTTTAGCTATAGGTGCTGCTCCTGGTACTAAGTCAATACGAAACTCAACTTGTCTCACTGGGGGTAATCCTGATATATCGTCAGGAAAAACTTCAGGATATTCTCGAACTACAGGAATGTCTTCAATACGTTTTTGATGTGGTTTGTTTTCAGTCACGTAAGCTAAAAAGGCTTGACAGCCCTTTCTTAAGCACTTTCGAGCTTGCATACATGATATGATACTCAGTTTCCTGCCAGCCCTTTCACCTTGTATCATAAGTGTATCACCATTTGGTAATGAAATACGAATCATCTTATTTTGACATATGACTTCCACTCGATTTTCTGAAAGCCAGTCCATACCAATAACAACATCAAAGCTTCCCAATTCAATAGGAAGAAGATCAATATTAAAAAGATGATCGTTTAGATTCAATAAACACCCTTGAATCACATTGTTAGTCATAATTGACTTGCCATTAGCAAGTTCAATGATGTAAGGGTTTGTTAGGTTATCAACGGCCAATCCGAGTAGTGAAGCAAAATCAGAGGAAACAAAACTTTTGTCCGCTCCGGTGTCAAAAAGAACAGATACATAGTGATTGTTAAGAAGAAACGTACCGGTAACGGTGTTGTTATCACGTCGAGCCTCTTCCGCCCCTATCTGGAAGGCTCTTCCTCTTGCTTCATTGCCCTGGTTGGTGTTGTTGGTAGGGCAGTTTTTCATGAAGTGATCCGGGCTTCCACATCTGAAACACGACCGGCTGATTTGTTGTGGTTGTTGTTGTTGAGTTCCTTGATTTGATCGGCGAACAGGGAGATTGCAATATTTGGAGAAATGCCCGACCTTGTTACAATTGTTACAAACAGGGCAGGGTCCCACATGATGAAATGGGCACTTAAGACATTTAGGTGCTTGCCCTACATAGGCTTTTCTCTCCAAAGTTGTGGCAATGTATCCCTTTGCCATTTGCACATTCCGGCTGGGTTCCACCGGAGCCCCTGGTTTGCCTTTCCCAACCCATTTTCGTTTCACCCCTTTAACAGTGCTGGGGGTAGTAGTTGCCAGACTGCTGCTTGACTCACCTTTCACTGTCAATGTACCACTTCTTACTGCAACATCGGTAAGCCTGGTGGTTAAGGTGATAGCATGTTTCAAAGTACGTGGTTCAGCTGCCGTGACCATTCCCTTGATTTGAGGTACCAGACCTTTGATATATTTTTCTATCAAAGCCTGCTCAGTTGGAAACATGTTTGGCAGCAGACATGTTAATTCGTGAAATCGATCGGTATATTTCAAACAATCAGCACCGATCATAGAATGGTTCCAAAATTCCTCTTGGAGCTTTTGGATTTCAGTGATGGGACAATATTCTGACAGAATCAAAGTTTTAAACTCGTCCCAAGTCATAGCATCCACAACAGCCGTGGTCAAGGTTTTTGCCTGGGTATTCCACCAGGTCAATGCTGAGTCTGTCAGTGAACAAGCTGCATAAGACACTTTGTGTTCAGCCAAACACTGGCTGATCTTGAGCTTAGTCTCCATGCTCTCAATCCATTTCAAAAGTCCTGACGCTCCTTCCTTCCCCGTAAAAGTAGGGGGATTGCAAGAAGCGAAGTACTTATAAGTGCATCCTCGTTGTGGAGGATCCGGATTGATTGTGTTGGTACTAGTCGTATGGCGGGTTTCAACATGTCCGCCTGTAGCATTATGCTCCGTATGGACTCTACCCGAGCCAGGAGCACGATTTGTTTGATATTGGGCCAACATGCCCGTAAGAACAGCGGATAATTGGTCACCTGCTATACGAGCAACGTCCGCTTCATTTAGACTAGGTCCACTCACAGGTGGATCCTGAATGGATTCTTGAGTTTGAGGATTTTTAGCAGAACGACCTCTTCTAGGGGCCATAGTCTGATCACACACAGATAAAGTAAAGTCAAAACAAGAATCCATAGTCGTAATAAAGACAAATGTTGTATAACTACTTCGAGTTTTTCACAGTTATATTGTACACCACTAAGTCATGTTCATAGTTGCAGTTATACTAGTACGTCTGTTTGTCTTGCCAAGCGTATACTAGTATCATTTTATAGTCTACCAAAATGACACCGATTTAGACATGTTACTACACTGATATGTACTAGTATTACATTATTTCACTATAATGTAGTACCGATATTAATATGTTTCTACACGTGTTTGTTATGTACTAGTATTACATTATTTCACTATAATGTAACACCGATATTGATATGACCCTATCACAAATTTTGTTACGTACTAGTATTACATTACTTCACCGCAATGTAACACCGATATTGTTATGACTCCACGAGTCTTGTTATGTACTAGTATTACATTACTTCACCGCAATGTAACACCGATATTGTTATGACTCCACATGAGTCTTGTTATGTACTAGTATTACATTACTTTACCGCAATGTAACACCGATATTGTTATGTTTTCGCACAAGTTTTCTTTTTATATGACTTGAAAAGTTAGCACCGGCTATAATGTAAAGACACAATGTTGCACATACAATGTTAAAAGAAAACTTTTATTATAACTGTCACAGTTGTACATTAGGATTAGTACATATACAAGAAAATATCCTAATGCAGTTGTACCCACTATTACAACCTAACCGTCCGAGGCCTATTTTACAAGTCAAAACTTCCTCGGAGTAGTACAGTCCAGCCTATTCGATTCCTTTACCGTAGTAAATACAGTAAACATGTGATAATGATGGCCACCGCTGCCATCACTATTGCTGCGTCCAACAGTCGTAGCTCCATCCTCATATTGCCTAACCCTACCATCCATCCCCTAACTCTCTCTACCCCACTCCTACACATACCACCTAAAGTCCACTGAAGTCTACCCTCAATCACCTCCCTCCATGCCCTGGCACCTGCCTCCAGGACAGCAACATGTTCAGCTAAACTCTCATAGGCCGTGCGAGTTTCCCACAGAGTGTCACGTGTTTCCTGCAATGAAACACGCGATAACTGAAGATCCAATGTAACCCGTTGCAGCTGAACTCTCATCTCAGCCTGCTGAGATGACTCGCCTTCCTCATGTATGGAATGAGGTACATCCCGAGGTGCTAGTGGTCCTCTCGGAACAGGACCTGTCGAGATGCGGGCTCGTCCCCGCCTTCCTCCAAACCCTGTAAATACTGGTACTTGCTGTGGTGGTGTAGGGCTTTGTGCCCTCCTGATAGCTGGTGAGTCAGCATCTAACAGATGCTGAGGTATAGGTGGTGTAGGTGGTATTGATGGTAAAGTCTGGTGGGACATTTGAGATGACGGCACTGTCTGTGTTGATCCTGAACTTGTTTCCGTGCCAAATGAATCACTTTCTGAGTCTGACATTGCTGTATCGACACACAAGTTCGTATTAGTAACATAAAATAAATAAATAACAACAACATTTATTTGAGTGTTTATATTTGTTAACTATGTTCGGTGCTCTCAGTGTAACTATTCGAGCCTATGGTTATAATCTAGGTTTCTAAGTCCGCCTAAATTCTATAACCAGTGGCTCTGATACCACCCTGTCACACCCCCACCTCCGCGTCACCGGACGACGTCATTTCTAAAGGTAGCGGAAGCATAGCGGCGAAGTCTCGAAGGTGAGGGGTGACTTACTTGATCCGGTATCATAACACACATAGTTAAGAACAGCACTAATTACAAATCACGACAAATATTTATTACATGTCCTGAATGTCCGTTCACAACTTAAGTTCCTTCTATTACATCCCAAGTCCTAATTACATGGTGCGTGCACAGGTGTTTCCTCACCGTTGGTACTGATTACCTGTAAAAGATTTAAAGTTTAAAATATCAGTATAAAACTGGTGAGTTCATAAATAAGACTCGATACAATATGATATGATAGTAAAGTCAATGATACACATTAACATAAGTGAATAATCATGTGACCCGTATCCAGATCCTTTCTGACAGTCCAGTCTAGAAAATAACCGAAGTTAAACTCCGTGCCTCTAACTCAATGTCTCACTACATCAAGTCGATACCAGGAATGGTGACAAGCATTCACACAAGGGTAGACGCTATCTATCCATGAATGGGGTTGTCAGCCCGATAGTACTATCTTTGTCCACACATTCGGCCCCACATGGGTTAACCAGATACAGTTGGTTTTGAGGACTTTTGTTGTACACAGAAAATAGTCATAATCCCATGACACCCACATGCAAGCCGGTATTGCAATTGTTACTAAACATATCACACGTTTGATAAAGATTTCATAATAGTCACCCCGATGTTAAGAAAACAGTAAAAGAAAAGGGGTTGTATGAAACTCACCTGAAGTTTATGAAAAGATAAAATCACACGAACGGTGGCTAAAAATGCTAATCTGCATTAGTTTATTTATAATTAATTATTTGTGTTTTAACTTGCTGATTAGATCTGTTTGAACGTTCAATGTCACCGACATTGTAATGAAAAGTCATCGAACTAACATTAGATGTTTAATTAATTATTTAGTCTAATATTATACAATGTACTATAATGTAGGTACCTATACTCGTTTAGGTACCTTGTGTTAAGTTGATGACTCATTGGATTAGCCGTAATAATCTCCGACTAATTAGTTAGGTAATGCTGTTGATTATATTACTTAAACAGTCCCTAGATGAAATCTCGGTTTAGGAATGATTAATTCTTGTCACTAATCGTCCATGTATCACAAAACATAACAATATGACATTTGAATAGGTTAAACAATCGTGTTTAACATATTAATCCGACTGTTATCATAAAACCAGACAGTTATTCCAATTGGTAGGATAATAACTGTGATTAGTTTGAAACACTTGAGATTAACCTTGCATTTCAAAGATTAACCAAAATAATCACTTACATTGTCATAATCCAATGGTTTAAACCATTAGAAGTATTGTTATGGTTTAGTGAAAACCGGGCATTATAACGGATCAAAACAGGCATTTACCCGTTAACAAGACAAGTTATCCGTCAAAAATCATTCCTAGCTATCATCTAAGCAATAATCAACAACCCTAAATATATCATTACGTTCAAAAACACGATCTAATCAATGAAAATCAAGTCAGAAGGTTAAAACGGATCATTACCTAATCAGACGGATTTCTGACTTCAAAATAACGATCAGAACTTGTTATGATAATCCCTGGTGCGATCCTTAGCTTCAGAAGCCTTGAAAATGAAGATTGGATGGTAGTTTATGTGTGTTCTTCGTCTGGATTCGAAATGAGAAATAAATGTTTAACTTTGCATGAAATCTAATGAAGTAGATCAGCTCACTGCACCGCCACATCCGTCGCGTACCGCGACCAGAAGCCCAAAAAGGCTTCGCGTACCGCGAAGAAATCCGGAGATCTCAGATTTCTATCGTGCATCGCGTACCGCGGAGAACCTCCAAGCCCACCTCCACGTACCGCGATGAGTCCAATTTCAAGATTTTTCTTCGTTTCGCGATTCCGGACAATCCGTAACTCGGTTTCACGCACGGTTTTCTCCCATGTTCCCAATTTCTCGCATACTTTAAACCTGTAATGATTAAAATCATCAATTTAACACAGATTCCTAGAACGACCAAACGTGCTCGTGTTATTGATGACGTAATGTTTACCTGCAATTGTCACAGCTAGTTTCTCCATCTTGTAAGTTTCTCTGATATACAAGTGTGCGGACTTGGTCAATCTATCAATGATGACCCAAATCGAATCGTGTCCGCTGGAAGTGCGGGGTAGCTTGGTTATAAAATCCATAGCTATTTCTTCCCACTTCTATTGTGGTATCTCAGGTTGATCCAGCAAACCCGAAGGTTTCTGGTGTTCAGCTTTGACTTTAGCACATGTTAAGCATTTGCCAACATAAATGGCAACATCTTTCTTCATACCCGGCCACCAATAAAACGACCTAAGATCTTGGTACATCTTATCGGCACCAGGATGAATGGAATATCGTGTCTTGTGCGCCTCGTCAAGTATGAGTGTTTGAAGTTCATCTACTGCTTGGATCCAAACTCGATCCTGAAAATAGGTAACTCCATCTTGTTTTGTCTCAAAATGTTTCTCGGCTCCACATTCGAGCTCGTGTTTCAAATTGTCTCTTGCCATTGCTTGTTGTTGTGCTTGTATGATTTGATCTCTCAGACTTGTTTGCAGGGTCATTCCCGTTGCTCTAACGCGCAAGGGTTTGATTCTTTCCTTCCGATTCAAAGCGTCTGCAACAATATTCGCTTTGCCCAGATGGTATTTGATCACACAATCGTAATCGTTTAGGAGCTCAACCCAACGTCTCTGTCTCATGTTAAGCTCCTTCTGATCAAATATGTGCTGTAAACTCTTGTGATCTGTGAAGATAGTGCATTTAGTACCATAAAGGAAGTGTCTCCAAATCTTTAAAGCAAAGACAACAGCTCCCAGTTCTAAGTCACGTGTTGTGTAGTTCTTCTCGTGTATCTTCAACTGTCGTGAGCAATAAGCAATGACTTTGTCTCGTTGCATTAAAACACAACCGAGTCCCTGATGGCCAGCATCACAGTATACTACGAAATCATCATTGCGTTCTGGGAGTGTTAAGATCGGAGCATGGCACAATCTTTGTTTCAGTGTTTGAAATGCCTCTTCTTGTTTCTGTGTCCACACGATGGGTTCACTCTTCTATGTGAGTTTCGTGAGAGGCAAGGCTAGCTTAGAGAAATTCAAGATGAATCTCCTGTAGTAACCTACCAATCCCAAGAATGATCTGATCTCTGTTGGTGTTGTGGGCACATCCCAGTTCTTGATTGCTTCAATCTTGGCACGATCCACATGAATACCATTACTGTTAATCACGTGACCCAAAAACTGAACTTCTCTTAGCCAGAATTCACACTTGGAGAATTTGGCATAGAATCGTTCTTCCTTCAGGAGTTCCAAGAATGATCCGATATGTTGTTCGTGTTCCTTCTCATTTCTTGAATAGATCAATATATCATCAATAAAGACGATACAAACCGATCTAGATACGGCTTTTAAACCCGGTTCATTAAATCCATGAACACTTCCGGTGCGTTCATCAGTCCGAATGGCATCACCATGAATTCATAGTGACCGTATCGGGTACGAAAAGCCGTTTTAGGTATGTCTTCCTCTTGAATTGGGAGCTGGTGATAACCTGAACGCAGGTCTATCTTTGAGAAGTATTGTGCTCACTGTAAGTAATCAAACAGATCATCAATCTTCTGTAACAGGTACTGATTCTTAATAGTGAGTTTGTTAAGTTCTCTGTAATCAATGCACATTCTGAATGATCCATCCTTTTTTTTTAACAAACAGAACCGGAGCTCCCCATGGGGAAAAGCTAGGTCGGATGAATCCTTTGTCGAGTAGCTCATGTAATTGATAGGACAACTCCTGCATTTCTGATGGTGCAAGTCTGTAAGGAGACTTAGCTACAGGAGTCGCTCCCGGAATCAAATCAATTCGAAACTGCACCGATCTCTCGGGTGGCAGTCCCGATAAGTCATCCGGAAACATGTTCGTATATTCCTTCACAACTGGTATGTCTTGAATATTGATTGCTTTCTTGTCTTTCTCTACCACGTGAGCTAAGAATGCGATACATTGTTTTCTGAGATACTTGCTAGCCTTCGTGTACGATATTATCTTGACACTTCGTTTCGCTTGATCTTCATGAATTTCCAAGATCTGATCATTCTCCACTGGAATACATAGTAGCTTTTATGAACAGATGAACTCTACTCTATAAGAGATAGCCAATCCATTCCGATGATGATGTCGAAACTGCCCAGTTTCATCAGTATCAAATCGATAGAAAATGTGTGATCACCAAGTGTTAGTGGGCAATTCCTAAGTACTGTGTGTACTGTGATCTATTTGCCGTTTGCTATCTCAATAGTATAAGGGGAGTCTAAATATTCCTCAACATGATTAAGATGGCATGCAAAGTCGGATGAGAAAAAACTCTGATCTGCACCAGTGTCAAACAATATGGATGCATAAAAGTCAGATAAGAGAAATGTACCCGTGACCACATTCGGGTCATGTCGAGCAGCAGCTGCTCCAATCTGAAAGGCTCTACCTCGTGCTACTTTAGCCCTTTGCTGATTCTTCTTGGGACAATCCCGAAAAAAGTGTCCAGGCTCGCCACAGTTGTAGCAAGACCTGTTATCAGCAGCAGCAGCAGTAGCTGCGTTGTTGTTTCTGTTCGGAGCCCCCGTGCTCCTGCAATGGTTGGCCAAGTGACCAAACTTCCCGCAGTTAGTGCATTGTCTGCACTGGGTGTTTGGTGGATAATGATACTGGTAGTTGTTGCACAAAGGTGCTGTGCCAGTGTAGGGCCTCTGGATCTGCAGTGGTGGCGGTTGGTTGATCATCGGTGTCTGAGTGGTCGCAGCAAAATTCTTGACCACTTTCTGTTTCTTGGCGGGCCTTTTATTCGGCTTCCTTGATGTTCCAGCTTTTGCTTAAGTTTCTTTCTTGAGTGCTCCGGAGGCAACCATTACATCTGTCAAAGTTGCTGACAGTGTAACAACCATCTCCATAGTAGTAGGGTGGGCATATATCACATGACCTTGGATACAAGACGGAAGTCCACCGACGTACCGCTCTATCCTTTTCTCCAGTGTTGGCACCACGTCTGGTGCCAAAGTAGCTAACTCATGAAAACGGGTGATGTAGGCCAGATGTCTGGCACCAACCATAACAAGATTGAGTAACTCAGTCTCAACCTTCTTGAGTTCATTCCGTGGACAAAACTCAGCCCCCAGCATAGCCTTGAAGTCATCCCAAGGCATAGACTGAGCCTCATCCCTGCCCCTAATCTGAACTTGAGTGTTCCATCAAGTCAATGCACGTTTGTTGAATGAACCCGCAGCATATCTCACCTTATGCTGATCAGGACAGCCACTGATATCTAGAGTAGTCTCCATCTTCTCGATCCATTGGATCAATCCGACGGCTTCTTCACTGCCACTGAAACTCGGTGGCTTGCATCCTACAAAGTTCTTGTAGGAGTAGTCCTGATGATGGCGGGTGTTTCCACAGATGAGTTGGTGATGTTGTTACTATTGTTGCTGTTAATTTTGTTCATCATCTCAGGAATCACATCCCTTAGTTGACTGGTCAGAAGAGTGGCAAGTGCTACGGTGGCAGGATCCAACTCATGTGCAAGCGGTGGCAGAGAAGGAGGTGGAAGTGGTTGTGCAGGGGAGTCAGGTGGTGTCAGTGTCGATGAGTGTGGAGTAGAATCTTGTGGTGGTGGTAGTAAAGCTGGTGGTGGTCTTCTTGGCAGTATTCTGATCATAACCGAAAGAAAATCGGTTAGTGCAGTGATCAGATGCAGAAGACACATGCAAATGGAATCCTATGTGACATGATTTCTACATGAGGGTCCCTAGGTTATAGCCTAGGACAGTCCGTTTATGTAACGTGACCTATATTTCTCTATAACCATGGCTCTGATACCAATCTGTCACACCCCGAGCAGGCGGGCTGGATCGACTTTCCCGTCGGGCAGAAGTTTCCCGGGGCGTGATATCGTTTGATAATCGAAATGATCAGATTGTTTACATAGCACATGATAAATAAATGAGAAATGCTAACATGACAATGAAATAGAATTACAAAGATAAATTACATTGTTTCCTTATAATTTAACTAAGTAAATCTAATCAAAAGAATCAATGAGTTTATGTAACATCTGTACATTTAGTCATGGTAGTCGTAAACAGTGTTAGAACAATGTATATTCATGTCCAATCAGTCAATGTGATTCATATGTTCATGATTGTGCTTGTGTGTGATAGGATCTAAATTAATAGGAACAAGTATGTATTATTTATTTATAGTCGATTTCGCTAGGCAAGAACAATATCGTATTATATCGAAACAGTGGTGGGACGGCGTCAGATAAGGCAGGTAGCCGGACTCTGGGGTATGGCCTATACATATACTGCGTTCGGTGTAATGGGATAGTGTTAGTGCGTAGTGTTCAGACGAATAGTATGACAAATGAATTAATTAAACAAAAATCGTAATACGTAAGCGAGACTCAGTATAATTATGGATGACGATCCGTAACGATACGAATGTTGAACTTATAATTATGATTAAATGTCAATAAATATTTTATATGATCGAAAAATGTACGCGATTGCGGGTATACACGTATTTGCGGTTGTTTAACGATCTGTCAACACACGAAGAGTAAAAATAAGTGAAATAGTTTATTTTACATTTTTACAATTTTGAAACTCATCAAAATTGATGAGAATAATAACTATTTTAATTAAATCGCATAAAATGCGCGTTACGTTCTGTAAACGCGAAACGAGCCACCGGAACGAACCCGAATACCGCTCGGGCTATAAAAGCCTTGAAGAAGGCTATTTCCCTCATTTATTCCAGCCCAAACCCTCTCTCTCTCTAGATTTTTGGAAATCCCACACTCTCTCTAGAAAACATCACCAAAATCTTCATATCTCCTTCGTTTCTTGGCGGATTTGAGTGATTCTTGAACCTACGTGAAGCTCTCGACATTCCCTACACGGAAGTACAACGGATCGGAGGTTTTCACCGGCCAAAAACGAGGTATGCTTCGAGAAAGATCCCGAAAAGTAGGGTTTTGTGCAATCTTGTTCAATACCCACTCACCATCGATAGAAAAACCCTAAAATACCCCCATCTCACACCACGAGGTTCGGATCAGTCCTGAGACCAGCCATGGGAACGTTTGTACAACAGTCAAGGCTGGAAGAGGATGTTGGAACACAGGGTTCGTGACTATCTCGGCCGAACCTTCGAACAGCCGAGCCCCAACGAACCTTCGGGGAGCGGGGTATGAGAACAGCCGAACCCTGAGACTCACGAACCTGTGGCAGTCATCACCACCGAACCTGTTGTGGACGAACCCTAATGGTCGAACTCTCCATGATTGAGCGAACCTTCCAGCTTACCGAACCATTGTAGCCGAGTCTGTGCATGCACGAACCCTGGTTCCTGGCGAACCCAGGATGGCTCAGACGAACCCCCATGCATGTATCACGAACCCTACATCAGGAACGAACCCATGGTTCGTTGATCACAGCCAGCCGAACGTATGCATGGATCGCCGAACCTTAGAGTTGCATGGCCGAACCATGGCCGAAGCTTCCATTTGGCCGAACCGTTGTGACCTCACGAACCTTCGGTGACCGAACCATTTAGCAACGAACCTACCTCACCACGGCTTCACCACCGAACCCTTTTGAGTTACCGAACCTTGCATGAAAACCCTTAGAGCTGAACCCTATTGAGAAGTCTTGGCCGAACCCTCTAATAGGTTCGCTGGAAATTTGGCAGCCAACACCCCATTCGAACCACTATGACCCTTAATTGGCCCAAATCTTACCCTTGTCACACTATATGGCCCAACAAATCAATAAAACCGGCCCAAGGCCCAAATCGCCTTTCGGCCCATGTCCAACCTAAGAGGTCCATGGCCTTTATTTAAGACACCATGGTTTCATGGGCTCAAGGCCCAATGTTGGCCCACAAATTTAATAATTGTGAATTGATCATGATTGGTTTAAGTTGCAATTTAACCTTATTATGGGATCAAGTCATAAATCCAAAGGCATTAAACAATTGGAACATCTTTTCACAATACATGTTTAACAAGATGTTATCATAACCATAAATGCATGTTGCTTTGATGTATACAAGTTATGCATAAAAGAACATGACATATTCTTTTTCATGAATCAATTGTAAATCAAGTGACTTATTTATGATTTTCAAATTCATACAACATTCCTAGAGTAGAGAACGAGTGATTCATGAGTTAATTCAAAATCATGATAACACAAATCAATCAATAAATCAAAGTCTATAAAATCATAAATCTTATATCTTATGTATGATTACAATGATATAGGAACCAGTTAGAAGTCCTGTTTGCTACTTGCTATTTGTTATAGTTCAGAGTCTACTGCAAACAGGTGAGAACATTAGCCCCTCTTTTACTGTTTTACAACTGTTTTGGGTGGAACACGCGATCAATCACTCTTATTACAAACATATTGCATTATACATGATTTATGTTACTTTACAAGCATTACAGGTTCATTGTACAAATTCAACAGATTCATCAATTGATTTAAAGGATTTATCAACCGTCTTAAAGGATTTTATATACTGTTAAACATATTCTACTAAAAGGTTTTATAAAAGGTTCTCTAAACTGTTTTGTACTTGTTTGTCACAAATAATTTTATAAATGTTAAACTCTTTTAAAGAATAAGCTTTATAAACTCTTTTAAAGAATAAGCTTTATAAACTCTTTTACTAAAATCTTGTGTTTTCAATAAAATGATACTTTATAAACCTTGTTATTTCACAAGGACACTATCTTTGGTATTCTATCAATAGTTTCAATACAAGGTCTTCAACCAATTATTTTCATAGTGGTATTCAAACAAAGGGTTTCAATTCATGGTATTCAAACAAGTTATTTCAATCATTGGTACTCATGGTATTCATGGGAAGCTTTCAAATCATGGAAATCAAATAAGGCATTAACTCAAAGGGTTTTCAATTCAAGTTTTCAAAAGCATGTTGTTCATCGTTGTGAACAAACTTATACACACATCAAGTTACTTATTCATTTAGCGTTAGTACTAGGTGATCACAACAAGGGAAAGCGGACACAATTGGGCAGACCTAATTCTGGATTTAGCTTTTAAATTTGTTTTAAAAGCCAACTGCAGGATTTGGTTACGAATGGTTTTATCAATGTTGCTGACAAATTTTCTAACTCCAAACGTAGTTTGGGACTTGATTATATGTTGGTTTTCTAGCAAAGAGTCTGATGACTGTTTGGACACGTTTGACATACTTGATGTTAGTTTGGGTTGCAACCATCCATGTCTTTTAAATCATTGTTTATTCATATGCCTTACAATGAAAATTCATATTTACAATTGTTAAACCTATTGTTCTCACCAACTACTTTTGTAGTTGACAGTTACTTTTCACGTGTTTCAGGTAACCAGGTTTAAGACATTCTAAAGGACAACTAAGGAGACCGTTTAAGATATAACAAGATGAAGAAACAAGCTAGGATGGATTAGAAACACATTAAATCCTAATTGTTTAATTGTCTTGTTTGAAGTCTTATTTTGTAAACTATATTTTTGGGTCTGTAGTTGTCATTCTTTTGTTAGATAGATACAATATCTGTAACTAAACAATGGTCTAAACATTTTGAAACCTAGTAATGCATTGTGGTTGTCCTTATTCAATACTTGTGCATGATTCAACTCTCAATCGTCACCGCGCCGTGGATTCCGCACGCAGCGCAGGGGGTGTGACAGTTTATATCTTGTAACTGTACAAGATATACAAAAGATGATTCACTGTTTTGTCATTCAAAAGAATGCAACACCAAAAAAGTAGCTAGGCCTTCTTAAAGTCCACTAACATTGTCCTAGTATGTCTGGTGACTAAACCTGTTCGTCACCTAAGAAAACATGTTTTTAAACAAAGTCAACACTAGGTTGGTGAGTGTCACACCCCGAGCCGGCTTGCTGGATCGACTTTCCCGCCGAACAGAAGGTTCCCGGGGCGCGATATCGTGGTGATAATCGAAATGATCAAATTGTTTACATAGCACATGATAAATAACTGTGTAATGCTAACATGACATCAATACAGAATTACAAAGTTAAATTACATAGTCATGTCCATAACTTAACCAAGTAATTCTACCAAAAGAATCATTGTGATTTCTATCTTGTAACTGTACAAGATATACAAAAGATGATTCATAGTTTTTGTCATCCCAAAAGTATGCAACACAAAATGAAGCTAGGTCTTCTAAAAGTCCACTAGCTTAGTGTAGATTTGGTGAAATCTAGTTAGGATCGATCTAGAAGCTCTACAATCTATCAATCACGTGCGGAATCCATGGTTGATATAGAATGAATCAAAGAACAAACAAGTAATTCCATAAACAAACTTCTATTATTAATCAACAATCTCACACAGAGAGTTTTCTCACACAGAGAATTACAATCAGGTTTTGTCAAAGTTCTGTCAAAAGTTACAAAGAAATCAGACAAACTTTCGATTTAAACAATCAGCTATCAGCCGAACCTATCTGTTAGCCGAACCTCTAGGTTCGCAGGCCGAACCCTTAGGTTCGCTGGGCGAACCCTTAGGTTCGCTAGGCAAACCTAGGTTGCCAGACCTATAGGTTCGCCGAGCCTGCCTAGGTTCGTGGGCCAAACGAATCTATGCAAAACCTATTAGCCGAACCTATACAAAACTTGAAATAAATTACATTTTTGAATAGCAAACTATTACAATTATGCACCAACAAACTCCCCCTTAATATTTGCTATCAAAAATCTTCGAACTTCATCTTCAACTTTGTCTTCATCTTTATTTTTAACTCCACTTGATTCACCAACAGTATCACTAACAACATTATCCATTGCTCGTATAACAACTGATCGAGGAATCTTCGCTAATCTCTCAGCTTCCAACTTATCATCTCTTTCCTTTTGAACTTTCATCAATTCAACATACAGGTAATTCACATCATCCCAATTGCATCCAGAAAGTATACCCAAAGTATAAGACATTCTAGCAATGGTTTGAAACTGAATTGCCATGTCTTTGTAACTCACTCCAAAATCATGAAATCCATCATCTGCATATATCTCAGCCATATTGAGTAGATCAATATCATCCTTTGAACAATTTACTATCCACATAGGATCTAACAATCTGATCACTCTCCACTTATCATCTTGTTTCAAAAGAATCACCCCTTCAGATGTCTGCTCATCATAGAACCAGAATTTGAAATAAGAATTCCAATTCTGTTCAATCATTCTTAGTCTTGGTCATTTGAACACTATCGGCTTTGAATATCCATGAATTTTATATCTAACTTGAGGTGAAAGTAAACTCCATCCAGTCCTGGCTTCTTTCTTCGACAACCTCTCAAAAGTTTCATTATGATTTCTCTGGATAGGTTTGATCATCTTCAGTCTAGACAATTGCATGCACTCAAATGATGGTAAACTCATCAAGTCCAAAGCTTTACCGAAATATTGACATCCGTCAATCCTTTTCACCACATAACAACCTTTATCTGCAAGACTTCCTGGAATATTATGAAACTAACCATAACTCACAATTCTTCCAATCATCTTTGATTTTGATCCAAGCTTAAATCTTTTGAATTGTGTAGTTTGGTTATCTTGAACTTTGTTGTCAATCACTTCAATCATCTTCTTAAAAATTTACAAATGATCAACAATATAATTTGTCTCCTCCTGATATTCTTTCCAAAAATCCATATTTGTCTTTTCTTTAACCGGATCCAATAAAGTCTTTGACATACTTCTAAGTTCAAAAATTTTCTTTACAGTGTTCATATTATACAAATCTTCATCGATTATATCATCCTTTTCAAAATCAGACAAATCCATCTCATCATCTTGCTCAAAATCAAACATCTGATCAGCATCAATCTCAAATAAATCATGAGAGTCTTGTGCAGAATAACCACCAGCAATCTCACCTTCCTCTAAATCTTTATCAACTGAGATATCTACTATCAATCACTGCAAATCAACATCAGAAGGCATTTTAAACAGTTCAAGAAATGTGGGCAAAGAGTAATCAACAACTTTCTCATTTTCCATTTCAAATAAATCTTCAACTTCCAAATCATTACATTCAGTACTCTTATCAGATGAAACAGATCTAATAGGAACAGCATCCTCAGAAATCTTTGTCGAAGAATAAACAACAATAGCACCAATCACAGAATCCAATCCACCAGCACCACTACTCACACCTCCCATATCACCATCACCATCCTTATCATCATCATCATGAGCATTCAAGCTCGGATGTTCATCCACATCACTATTACCATAGTCTACCTTCTCTTCTTCTTCCTCCTCTCCTTCATCATCAACATCTACTACCACCTTCTATGCACCAGACCCCGAAGCTTAATTTTTTGAAACTTTAGCTTCCAATTCTCTAATCTTTAGCCTTAGATCAGTATTTTCATTCTTGAGCTCAACAATGTCTTCATTCTATAGCTTGACAAAAAATTCCAAATCAGAAATCCTTTCACTCATCCTCTTCTTCTCAGCTATCTCTTCTTCTTTCCATTTCATTAGCTGTGCAACCTGAATCTTCATTTCATTCAAATCACTTGTTCCATAAGAGGATGATTGATCAGCTTTAGCTTTAGCTTTCTCCGTATTATAAAGATTAAACTCTTTAGCCAACATAGAGATTCTTCTTCTAAGCTCTGTGTCGTCATAATCAACTGTAAAATTCAAATCACCCAAGCTATCTAATCCTTCAAACAAAGCCTCATCTCTGGGAATTGAATCTACTGAAATGAAGTCTCTGGAAATGATGTGGTAACAGTTGTAGCATCAGTAAAAGATGGAACAAAAGTAGCTACATTTACAAACTCAGAAGTTTGTAAAGTAGAAACAGGAATAGACACTGGATGAGTGGAAACAAGAACAGAAGCTGGAGCAGTAGAAACTGTAGCAGATGAAGAAGTAATCACAGGAATAGATGAAGCAGAAATAGTAGAAGTCACAATGGATGAAGACACAACGGTCTTAGTAGCTTTTGACTTCTTTTTGTCATATGGCCCTTTTGCCATCCTCTTTATTTTCTTAGGTCTAGAAGACTCAGGCTCTTCAACTTGACAACTAGGATCAGCTCTTTCTTCTCTTGCCTCTTCAAATTTGTCAGTACCTGTCCTCTTCTTTAATCTTTTAATTACTGTACTTCCCATCACAATAGTTTCAAGCTCTGACTCTGATTCAGTAGACTCTTCATCAACAGGAACATCTTGTTGCTTTGGCAACACAACATGAATGGGTTCCTGAGAACTTGGTTCCTGAGAAGACTGATCCTGTGGTTGTGATCGGGAAGATTTACCTGTAGACTTCTTTGACTGTTGTCTTGGAGGAGGAGGTGGTGGTTGTAGCTGATCATCATCATTATCATCAAAGTCTCCAGTATCAGACTCTGACTTTGCATGTCTCCACCTATCATCCTCAGGTGCTAAATAGTTAGCCCTGGCACAGTGTCCTATCAGTTCCTTCTCCAAAATAGCATCCCCACTTCTTTGATACGCTCTAACCTGACCAAGACTTGAGTCAGTCATGTGTTTCAACTTCAGAAGATCAGAAGCCTCTCTGGGCAACATCTGTTATGGCAACCTCTCATCGATCAACATCTGAACAAACCTAGGATACATGTAAAATCTATCCTTGGCTTTAGTGACGTTATCTGACATGTAACGAAATATCATTGTAGAGAAATTGAACGGTTTGTTCAATATCAATGCCACCATAGCTGTTCTCATTAGATCCCTCAGCTCGTCAAAGGTTCATGCGCTAGCAGCTTGTATTGAAGAGGAAGCTTTCCCTTCTTTACAAAAATGACATTGTAAGCCACGAAGTATCTGATCTGAAGAAAACAACCCTTGATACACCTTTCTGGTATGATAGTCATACCCTTAGGCTCTCCTCCAAACTGCAGTACTCTACGGATATCTGCCTCAGACACACGAAGTGCTTGTCCAAGCACATTTGCTTCAATGACGTAATCATTATCTACAGAAATCAGTCTAGCAGACTCCCAGAAGCTCTGAATATGAGATCGATAAATCTGGCAGGAGTTGGATATGGCATAATATTTCCTTGATCTTCGTAGAAACTCGATCATAAGTCTAAAATCTTTGCCATTACGTGTGGTAGGATCTAGATAAGCACAAACATTATGTTTGTCTCCGAATGTCAAGTTCGCCATTCCTACAATCAGAAATAAAACACAATTAGAAATAAAAATAAAAAAAATAAAACTAAAAAATCAAAAAAATTTCTAAGTATAGACCCAGCGAACCTTCCCTGAGACGAACCTAATGTTAGACGAACCTAAGATAGACGAACCTACTACAAAACGAACCTATTGTTCAGACGAAGTGTAGGTCTCAATCCGGATCAAGAACGAAACTGTATCTTCTAAATCATCGTCAATGATCTCTAACAAGTGCGGAATCCTAGTTAGAATCAAGAAAGCAAGTAGAAAAATGTAATCTTCGTATTGATACTGAAAATTCGAGTACACGTGCCTCAATACGTCTAGAGAGCAAACGCCTTGGGATTCCAACCTAACCTGTACAAAATACGTCTATTTATACTAGGTCTAGGTGTACTCAAAATTCATGTACACGAAAATTATCAAAAATCTGGACATTGACTCTTCCTAGGTTGACTTTGTTAGTCTTCAACGTGTACTAGGCTCTACAAAGTCCCCCTAGACTGGCGAAGTCAACCAATAGGAAGAGCGACATTCTGTGGTCCAGCTCCTGCATAAAGTTTCAGCTCGATGGCATAAGCAACTATGCGAGTGAATGGTTTAGCTTCCTCATCGGCACCATAATAAACTCGTATTGGAGATTGGTGTAGCTTCATCATGTCGTCCTTTCCATACTTCAAGAGATCCATAGGGTCAAGAATGATATCGATATCATCAACATTATCTTTGTTCTTGATGATGACAGCTGCAAGGTTTAGATCATCATAGTACCAAGACAAGAAGTTAGCCAAGGAATTGTCTGGAACTCTAGGGGAAACTGGCACCGCTATCTCAACATGAGGTGAAGGATACTTGTAGTATATCCACGGCTTTTTCGTCTTTGGATCGATAATACATGTCAAAGCAAAACGCCTTCCCTTTGCGGTGCGCATCGTGGGAAAGTTTTTTCACATTGGTCTTTGATGAATTTGGCGAACAAGTCAGCCTTTGAGTCTTTGGAAGGATTGAAGAACATAGCTTGGTTGATACTTCGGATATCAACCTTTGGCATAGTACAGAAGTCTCTCGGTCTCTTATAGTATTCAACCTTTCCATTCATCCTTTTGACCAGATAGATGTCCCTTTTGTTGTCATACATCCAGCAACACACGTTGGACCTGTCATTTCGAACAGCGAACATGTTTCTATCATTTGAGATAAATATATGTTCTGCAAGTTCTTCACTCATCTCCTTGAACCACGTATCTTTAACCACTGGAGGGGAAGGTGTCCAATCCCTTTTCTTGTCAAACCAACTGACAATCACTTCGTGAAGAGTTGTGACATCCTGTCCTAATGCATCAATGTATTTGTGGGCATACAAATAATCGATATAAAGATCGATAGAGACGTTTCCAAGTACAACATTTTCAGGTTCTTCTTCGACAGATGCCCCTGTGGAAGATTCAGCTTCTCCTTCGGTTACTTTACCAATTCCTTCAAAAAGATAATCATCGGGAAGATCCTTGAAGAAATCATCAATCCCTGCATTCTCCATATCAGTTCCTGGAAGGCTATCACCGAATAGAATGTCATCAGGAATATCTCCAAATAGATCATCGTAATCACTTGCAGGCTTGGTAGTGGAAGAAGAGGGATTTCCTGTATCACCTCCTTGAGTGTCATCATCAGGAGGCCCTTGATCCTTTTTATCAGAGGAGTCCTTTTTCTGTTCATCACCACCATCATTATCATCATTGTCATCATTATCATCATCATCCTTGTCCTCATCATCAGAATCTGGGACTTATTCTCCTTTTAATCTTTTGATTTCCTTCTGCATCTCATGGTTTTCCCCACAAAGAAATCTGATGAACTTTCGATGCATTCTGAGTTGTCCCCTATAATCATTCAGTCTATCAGCAATCTTAAGCATACCCTCTTGCATAAAACGAATGTTGGCATCCCTTTCTTCGGCCTCCTTCTCGAGCACAAAGATTCTGTCTTGCATACCCACGAGATCAACAGGTACTTCTTTCGGCTCGTATGGTGACTCTGAGTGCAAAGGGGATTTTCCCTTGTCACTGCTCAAGCGAGGTGGTGATGATGGAGTTTCGGTGTGAGGGATGGGGTTAGTAGAAGATGGAGTTGGGGATCTGGCAGGAATTTTGATGACTAGGTTTGGTTTTGCTGGTTGAGAAGTTGGCTTTGGTTTTGAAGGTGGTTTGGGCTGTGTAGGTAGTTTGGGCTGTGTGGGTGGCTGTGTAGGTGGAGGTGGTTGTGTAGGTGAAGGTGGCAGAATCGAAGCAGCTGATGAGAAGGATAAGCCAGAGAACATCTGCTGTAACTGGGATCTCTGGTCCGCTTGGACATAGTCTTTCGTCTCTTTTTCTTTGGTGATGATTCAGGAGTTGGAGTGTAATCAATATCCTGTGCTTCCTCCCTTTCCTCTCTTGTTGGAGGAGGCTTTTCAGCAACGAAGTCTTCACTTGATGAAAAGGATGACTCAGGAATCGTGTCCTTTGTTGCTTCATCGGCCTTTGTACTTGTACTTGTAGCCTGGACATCATGTTCTTCAGCAACTATGGCTACTGGAGTTCCTGGCATGTCTTCATCTGCACCATCGCCCACAAACCTTCCAAACTTTATCAATGGACGTTCCCCTGTATACTGCTCCTTTCCTCTCTTGTTCATCTTCATATAACCGAAGATGTCATCTCGCATTTTCTTGATTCCTAGAGTGCCCATAGTGGGAACCAGATCTTGATGTTGTTTGTTGATCACAATCTGTAGGAAGCGAGGAAATGCCAGAAACCTCTCCTTCCTTCTCCCCTTGATGTTGGCATGCATGTCTTGAAATATCGTCCTTGAGTAATTGAAGTCCATTCCTAGTGCTAGAGCTACTAAGCATCAACTCAATATCTGATTCAGCACATCGTAACCTCCTTTTCTTCTGGACAAACATTGAGTGACGATATGAGCCTGATATCTCCAGTAAGGGTGTAGGAGTTTCTTCTCTGTAGGAAGATAGGCGCCCTCGTGTCCTATCTGATAGACTGTACGGTTGACCTGATCTTGATCTACCTCGATTGGATCTGTAGCTTTGTCTCCGAATTGAAGACACTCTCGCAGAATCTGCACTCTAATGATGATTGACTAGCCCTGAATCTTCCTAATGATGCTAACAATTCCATTTTCATCTGTGTGTTCTGTAGCCGTGCTCCAGAAGACCTCAATGAAGTCAGAAACAACAGTGGGATGCTCCATGATAGCGTAGTTAACCGGTGATAGAATCAGACCCTCAACCATGCTTTTGAACTCCGAGAGTTTCTCAGGTGGATCTCCAAGATATGCTGACATGTTGTGATCCGAGACAAAACGCAAGTCAGCCATCTGAAAACAAAGCAGATTATGTTAGTTAAAGGTTAAAATTTCACGAAGTACAAAAAAAATTCTAAGTCCAATTTCATTCTTGTATTCGAAATTTGTTAAGTAAGCAGACTGTATACGAAACCATCTTATTCGAAACAGGATGTGTACACGAAACAAGCGTGTATTCGAAATAAGAGGTGTACACGAATTGCAGGCTGTACACGAAATCTGGTGTACACGAAGTACATTCTGTATTCGAAATATTCCCGTATTCGAAGTCTTAGATTTCTAGAACACAGGAAGTCTTCACAAATTCATAAATCTTTCTCCTTAGAACTTCTAATCATGCTCAAATTGCTCGGAATTAAGAGGCGACCAACTTATTTAGGAATTGTCTTTCAATGTTGAGTTATTCGAAGTGAATTGACCAAAATGCTAACTGTATATGAATTTCGTGTATTCGAAATCGATTTTGACTTTTATCTCTCGAATTTACAGTCAAAACTCAATGAAATTTTATACCTAGTATCGCCTATAGATGATCTATGAGATAGTCGTAGTGGATTTTTGAAGTAAAGTCTAGAAAATGAGATCGCCAATAGAGGATGAATTTTGTACTCGAAATGTAGAAGTTTGTACACGAAGAACTGATACTCGAAATTTAATTCAGTTGGGCTATATATAGCCAAAATTTCGAGTACAAGATCTTCGTGTACTCGATTTCGAGTATGCCAATTTATTTTAAAATTTTCTAACTTTAAATAAAATTAAAATAAAATTTTCTAACCTTCGACACTAGACACGTCTCCACCTTGTTTACAGTCTCCGCCTTAGCCATGTCCAAAACATATAAATCCTTACTCCTGTCGGCAGTCATCAGTATCCAATCTTCAGGAATCTGAATTCCTTGTTGAAGCACATAACATTTCTTGTCATCAAACAACACCTTATAACCTTTGTCACAAATATGTGACACACTCGAAAGATTGTTAGTTAACTCCTTGTAGTAATTCACATTGTCAAAGGAAACTTTACCATTAGTCAAACTACCACACCCGGTAATCTGACCACCTTTGTCACCTGCAAAATTAACATAACATCCATTCATTTGCTTGAACTCTTTCAACAAACCTAACTCTCCCGTCATGTGCCGTGAACATCCACTATCAACAATCCATCGACTGTTGATATGGCCCATGAATGCCACCTGCACAATAAATTAAAATTTTGAACAGTATCAAAAAGGATGACTCCCGCAATTCCGGCGTTGAGTCTCCCTGAATAGCCTCCTGCCATTCGGTTTTGATGAACTACTTGAAGACCCATCTTCCAAGCATTCATCCTTTCTCACACAAAATTTATCATCTGACCTGTGTCTGAATTTCCAAAAAGAATTTGAATTTACATCTTGTTTTGAAAAACTTTTGAATGTCATAAAAGTCATCATCAGATAATGAAGCCATTTTTACCATTCTTTTAACATGTTGTTTGTTATCAAAAACTTTCCTTTTCTGAATGTTTTCTTCCTTAACCCAGACACACTCAGGATCAAATTTTCTGAGGACTCTCATTTCCTCGTCACTAGGCTTTACTCTCCTAGGACTCCCACCAGATTGGATCACCCGACTGTCATTTACAGAACTTTTCATGAACTTATGATTTGAACAATTTGCTGAAATATGTCCTTTTCCACCACAAGTAAAACACTTTCGTGTTTCACGTGGAGTAAAAGAATGAAATCTGTTGCAAGTATCCAAATCACAATCAGCAATGACATGACTCAATCTTCCACATGTTTTGCATTTCC
The DNA here is from genome assembly GCA_009363875.1 of Mikania micrantha. Lineage (NCBI taxonomy): Eukaryota > Viridiplantae > Streptophyta > Magnoliopsida > Asterales > Asteraceae > Mikania > Mikania micrantha. The sequence continues at coordinate 53,450,282 of CM018687.1, read as the reverse complement.
TTTGTGAAATACTCTTTGGTTTTAATTCATCACAACTCATTGATGAACCCAAAGATTTAGATGCAACAGATGTAGATGAACTATTATTTTTCAAACCAGTGGCTTTTGTCTTGGAATTATTCTTTTGAATTTGAAAAAGCTGTGATTTTCCCTTCTTTTGATTACCCTTGTCAACCACCTTGACAACCTTCTTATCAACCTTGTTAGAAATCCCTTTTTGTTTTTGAAAAACCTTACTCGATTCTCCTTTCTGTGTATTAGAAGACTTGACAAATACAATTGGTTTGAGATTATATGTAGTTTCGACTTTTGGCAATGGTTTAGAAACAACAGTTGGAGTAACCATTACTTTGCCAACTGGTTTCATGTCAGACTTGGATTTTTTACACTTCAAACTCTGTTTCTCAACAGTATTGACTTGATGACCTATCATTCTCAGAATATCAGCTGGAAATTCTGAATCTGTAATGTCCTCGATAATAGGAGCATCATAGTCAACAAATTCACTATTATGAGATGATGAATTTCCCTCATCCTCAGTTACATGATCAGACACAATCTCCTTTAATGAAGTCGGATTAACTTCCAAAGTAGGATCAAGTTGTGGTCTTGATACATAACTAGGAGGATGTGGTACAGCATGAAAACCAATTCCAGAAGTAATGTGCGAAGATCTTTGCATAGCCGGAAAGTAATCGATGACATAAGCTGAATTTTGGTAATTATCAAGCTTGCCTTTGTGTAACTCAGCTTCAGCTTTAGCTGCTGATAATTCCACTTTTAACTTCTGAACTGATTCAAGATGCACAGACACACCATGGTTGTTTTGTAAAACTTTGATCTTCAAATCTTCATTTTCTTTACCAAGATCAATTATCTTCCTATCAAAAGATTTTTCTCTTAAAATCAGCTTTTTATTTGCTTCTGTGCTCTCCATCAGTTCAGCTGTTAGCTGAGAATTCATTACCTTCAGTTTATTAATCATCTCAAGAAAATCCTCATTTACCTCATCCACTTTCTCCTTGCCTTTGCCAGATTCTTCTTCCATCGAAGCCATAAACGCACCCATCAGTTCATCGTACTGCTTCCCCTAGTCATAGCCCTCATCGGCTTGACTTACAAGCGCTTTAGATGACTCATCAGATTTTTCTTTCTTTTTCTGGAAAGTATCTTGTGGCTTGAACGGATTCATATTCCCTTGTTTCTTAGGGTTCTTACATTCTCTGGATAAATGACCATGCTCACCACAATTATAACACTGAGTAGACTTTGGATTGAATCCAAATTTGGTGTTGCGGTCGAAAGTGAATTTCTTGCCCGTTTTCTTTTCATACCGATTGATTCTTCGAATAACACTCGCCAGTGCCCATTGTGTATCGATTAGTTCCATTGCATCATCATCGATTTGTGCATAGTCTTCAAATGTCAAATTTGCATTTCCAATTCTTCCAGCAACTTGTTCATCATATGCACTGACAACACAAGATAGAATAGACATATGATACTTAACAGCTTCAACAGTAACTTTTCCCAGATTAGTAGTATTGAGCTGAATAGGAGGTGGTATAGGGTCAGACTTCTTCTCGTTGTTAGAATAGGATGAAATAAAACTTGAAGATGTAGAAGGAACATGAGTACTATCTAAAGTACTAGACACAAATTCAGTCTTAATTTTGGCAGATGAAGCAGGCGGTGTAACTACAGAACCACCATATAATGAAGGATCTTGGGTAACATTCACTCCTCTATCTTTCCTTTTATCCTTCATCTCTTGTTCTTCAAGCTTCTGTACAAATTCTACCAAGGTCAGTCCTGGTAGATTCTCCCTCAATATCAGTACTAAAGAGTTCCATTTATCGGGCAAAGCATCAGCTAGACAATCAATCTTTTCATCTTCTGAATATTCAATGCCACATTTTCTCACTTCTGTCAACAGATGTCTATATCTGGTGATTAAAGCATCCAGACTTTCATTGCCTATGATGTTAAAATTTTCAAACTCCTTTCGAATATATGTTGCCTTCATCTTCTTCAGATTTGTGTTTCCTTCAACTCTAGCTTTTCAGGCATTCCAAAGACCATAAGCAGTCTTGTGTTCATCGAATTGATGTAGAATCTGGTTTGGAATAGCTTGACTTACTAACCAGTATGCCTTTTTCTCTGAATCATATTTCTTTCGCTCATCGACATCTAATCTTTCTAAGAGTTGATATAGATCAGTTCCAACAACTCTGGGTCTCTCATATGGAGATAGAATTCTCTCCCATAGATTAGTGTATGTGACATTAAGATGAGTTTCTAATCGACCCTTCCAATTGTCGTAATCAGCCAAATCAAATAACTTTGCACCTTGTTGGCACTTCCCACTTCAGTTTCACTAATTAGAATGCTCTGGAGCTTGGTATTCTGACTAGCCATAGCTGCGTACATCTCAGACATGATTTCAAAATCTTAAGCAGCGAACCTTTTAAACAAAATCACTTGCCGAACCTTTTCAGATAGGCGAACCTTCAATCAACCAAACGAGCCTAGAGAAGCGAACCTTAAACTCACGAACCTAGATTACAAGTGAACCTTCAGACAGGCGAACCTTGAAACAAACGAACCCTTAGACAGACGAACCCTGAGAAAAGCGAACCTTGATCCAAACGAACCTCTTGCAGCCCAGACGAACCTTCAGACAAACTATCACACGAACCTAGGACGAACCATGGACAAACCTCGCACCCTCACCTCAAACGAACCTCGCACAGTCACCAGCGAACCTTGCAAAATAACTAACGAATATTCACTGAAACCGAATGAACCTCTTCTGAAAACAGAGATGAACCTCAGAAACTTGTCAATTCCATCGAACCTTTTGTTCTAGTAACACACAGGATGGGCTCACGAACCTGTACAGCAAAATTCAAAAATTTGAGAGGGAAACTTTCCAAAACTTTGAAAAATCCTTCTGAATCTTCAAAATAACACCACCAAATCGGAATTGTTGTAATACAACAACAATTGAAGATAAAATGAATCTCAAACGGCAATCAATCGACTAAAATAGGAGAAACTTTTGACATAATTGATCTTCAAGTCTTCAACACCTTCAAATCACTTGAATTCTTTGATCAAATCAATATAGAACTTCACCAAATGTCTCTGATACCACTGTAGATTTGGTGAAATCTAGTTAGGATCGATCTAGAAGCTCTACAATCTATCAATCACGTGCGGAGTCCATGGTTGATATAGAATGAATCAAAGAACAAACAAGTAATTCCATAAACAAACTTCTTTTATTAATCAACAATCTCACACAGAGAGTTTTCTCACACAGAGAATTACAATCAGGTTCTGTCAAAGTTCTGTCAAAAGTTACAAAGAAATCAGACAAACCTTCTGTTTAAACAATCAGCTATCAGCCGAACCTATCTGTTAGCCGAACCCTTAGGTTCGCCAGCCGAACCTAGGTTGCCAAACCTATAGGTTCGCCGAACCTGCCTAGGTTCGTGGGCCACGAACCTATGCAAAACCTATTAGCTGAACCTATACAAAATTTAAATAAATTACATTTTTGAATAGCAAACTACTACAATTATGCACCAGCACTTAGTTCTCGAATGTAGGCAACTAAAACTGTTCGTCACCTGAGAAAACATGCATTTAAACAAAGTCAACACTAGGCTGGTGAGTTCATAAGTTTGAAATTGAAAACCTTGAAATGTTCACATGCACAATCACAATGTTAGAATTGTTGTTTGTAAGTTGTTTGATTCACCCGTCACACAATAGCCTCTCCATAGTTATATTTACAAGTGATATCTCATCCTATTAGTTATGCTTATATATAGGGCATATGTAAGGGAACCAAGCCCTAGCCAACATCCCACCACATATCTAATAGAACCTAATGTCACTTGTAATACAACTATGGATATCCATCTCATTTCACCCATCCGTCTGTGTTCATCACCCGTTGTATTATTCATGGAAGAATGAATCAGGAAAAACCTATGACTGTACCATCTACAAGAAAAGACCTCATGATAGTCAATATGGGCCCTCACTACCCATCAAACTATTGGATCAAATGACAAAGGCATTGTTGTGAAAAAGATGGCTTTTCCCGGATGAAATGCAAATTGGATTCATGGAACATGAGAAGGATTTCCCATTCCTTAGCCGGAAAGATATGTGGCCATGAAAGGCGAAGGAAGGTTGGAATGCCAACATGCATCTATTATTGAATTCACCCGATCCGACAGTACCCGTTTGGGGAACGTCCAGTGCCAAAGTCACTGAATGGGTAAGTCGCCAATCCCTAAAACGGACTATCTAATGTACTTTATCTGCTGGGTTACGAGCGGTCATTTTACTAGAGGTTTATAATTTACCCTTGTATGATTCCTGTTGAAGCATATACTCGAGGGGTGGGTGCAGGGCGGACGATTTGAAATTTTAAAGCAGACTCTCCGTTCATTAGATAGAGAAGATGACCAAGATTTCGTGATCCGCTGTCGAACTTATTCCAAGAGAGCTCGGATCGAATCGGTATTGCTATCCGAGATCTCTTATGGAATTGCTCATTTTAATGAGAGTATTTTAGTTATCAAACCGAAGTATTTATAAACTCTCAATGTGTTAAGGAAATTAGATTAATTTAACCTGATCCTTGTTATTATACTATTATTGTGGGGTTAACTGTTAGTCACTATTAATAAAAAAAGTGTTAGTTAACCATTTGATATTTGTTCTCAACTTGTAGTGCATAGAGCCTAAAAGGAATCCATTGCAATCCTCACGTAATCTGATTACAATGCATCCGGTTTACCTCTATCGCCATGTGTAACCATAGACCTCATCGAAACGGTTGCTAGTGTTATGACTTGAGAGAATAATTCCTCTGTCTACTAGTCAACAGGTAACGATGGATTAATTACAATTATAACTGTAGGTTTATATCACCATGTGTCACTTACCAGTACCTGACTTGAGTCGCCCTGTCACCGGTCATACGTTACCGGCCAATGTATCAATACGATCAACATACTAGCCCTACAAGCTAGAGGTTTGTCAAACCTATGGTACCACTATGCTATCGTCGGTTTAGTCACATCAAACTAACTGGTCAGCGATTTGTGAAAGGGACTTACAATGATCAACTTGAGTACATGGCACACGATTGACATGATATAATGCAAACAGTTTAATAGTAATCAATTGTATTGTGTTCTTTGTTCTCCGTGTTGTATCTTATCATTGTTGTTAACAAAGTTAAATAAGATCTTGTCTTATTATGTTATGTTAATTGTTGTGTGAATGATATTGTTAACATGAAGTTACATTATCATGATTATCATTCTTTGTTGTTCCATATAGTCACCTTGTTGTCACTAAGTTGTGGTAAGAACTAGTCTTACTACACTTAGTCAACTCAGGTGGTGGATGATACTTGTTCAATGTTATCTTGTAATATGTATCGAGTTGTAAGCTAAGTATTATAAGAACTTGTCTTATTACATTTACTTAACTATAGTGTTGAATGATTTTATGAAGATATGTTATCTTCACATTATTCATGTTTGTGTTGTTGTTGTCATCATGTTCACCTATGATAATATGTTCTTGTAAGAATAATTAAGTGTTATAAGATATAATCTTATAACTATATTATTCTGTTGTTTTGATGATTTATGAAGTTTTGTTATCATATTCATGTTTGTTATCCCTGTCATATCATGATCATACAAGCATGCATACAATGATAAATGATAATAAGTCAAACAATATTATCTAATCAAAGTATAAGCAATATGTTAAACATAAAACATTTAAATAAATAAAAGTTAAGCGCGCTTCTCAGCCCCAAGAGTTTAAAATCAGTTAAGATTAGAAAAGGGGCGTATGAACTCACATTGTAGTTGTTTGGGGTTGACTTAGCTTAAACGAGAATGCACGCGCTCTTAACTGTACTTGTTGTTGATTTCATGATCATGTGTTGGTTTCACAATGTTTGTCGTTTATAAGTAAAATTCATAGGTGATTTGTGTGCGTGTAGGTGTTAGCCCTAATGTTGGCTAGCACCAGAGGGTCTCGGTCATCACTCGGCCCTGTTTGTTTGTAATGGACTTTAATAACACTTAACCCAATTAGGTTAAGATTAAAACACTTTGTTATTGATTTAGGGTTCAACTTGATTTAGTGTCACAGCAATGGGGTTTCAATATGTTCTAAACATAAAATTTAAGTTTACATCTCAAAACTCCATATGTGTTTATTGAAATCACCCTCTTCTTTATTGTTTCATAGACTCTATACCACCTTTGCAGTATTTTAGGTTAACATCCCATGCATGATTACTCATTAGTGTTGGTTAAAAAAATGTGCTTATTTCTCTTGTCTGGTGGTCCAATCAAGTAACCTTGGGCCAAAGAATCACATGGGCCGAACCCAATCACTCTTGGACCAAATACCACACATGGGCCATGAGTGTGTGTGGGCCAATCTATTGGACCGAGAGCTTCGTATGGTGGTGTTGGGCCGTTTGGACTGCATGGACCCAAGGTGTAGCATGGGCCGAATGTGTACATAAGTTGTATGAGTTATTTGGGCCAAATTAAAGAGACATGGGCTGATTAAGCCATAATGGCGCAAACAGTTGGGCTGAATCCCTTGTTCCTTGACCGAATAGCTTCATGGTCGAGTGAGTGTGGGGGAGTATGAGAGGGCCGAATGAGGTGTTAGTCGAATGAAGTTGTGGGTTGCCCGAATGAAGGTGATGTGACCGAGAGAATCGGAACCCATTATTCTGTCGACTATAGGGTTCTTCGACCAAAGACACTGTCCACAGAATGAGGGCGGCAAATGGTGGTGGCTGCCGAGTGAAAGTGAGAGTATGAGTGGCGAATGGGGTTGGTCGAATGGGACATGGAGCTTGGGCGAATGAGACTACTCGATCGAATCTGGATGGGCGTATAAGGCTAGGCCGAATGTGGCTCCTTCAGCAAAACCCTAGCAGAGGTGAGCCATTTGGCACTTGCCATTCGGTTGGCTGTTGCCAGCCGCACCACCAGCACCCATCTCCATGTTAGGCCAGGCACCATGATGGTCGCGTGCGTGGGGACTTGTTTCCGAGGGTGTGGGATTTACATGGAAAGGTTTTTAACCGGTTTAGAGTTAAGTTCAAACAAAGGGTACAAAAACCCTAGTTTTCGACATGTTTGCAGCCCCATACCATGAATTTCATTGGACTTGGCTCTAGATCGGTTGTACTTTCATGTAGAGGAGGTTTAGATATTCGTTTAGGTTCAAGAATCACTCGATTTCGTTAAGAAATGAGTGAGATATGTGGATTTGAAGCTTGAAAATGGTAATGGGAGTAAATATGGGATTAGGGTTTTGAGAAAGAGAAGAAGAAGAGGGAAATGAGGGAAATACCCTCATTTAGGGTATTTATACCCCGAGGGTGTTCGGGTTCGTTTTTGTTGCTCGGTTCGCGTTTTTGTTACGTTTCCGGAACGTAACGGGTAATTTTATGAATTTTAATTTCAAATAGTTTCTTTATTTATTTTTGATGAGTTTCAAAATTGTAAAACATTAAAATATTTTATTTTCTTGGATTATTGTCGGTCGTGTCGTTTTCGTTTTCGTTTTGTCAGATCGTGTCACCATTCCGCGCATTCATTCGAATCGTCGTCCGAACGAACACGACAACGGTTTGGCTTTCTGACTTTTCTTTTCTACTTTTCAGTCGTTATTTCAGAACGTTAAACTCCCAGATATGTTTGTGTGAATCGTCACCCATGCAAACACACTGTCAGTTTGTTATTCTGAGACAACACCGCAATTGTGCTTCAAATTGTATTTCCTCACTGACGGACTCAACTAAACGTCCTGTTATAACATGGTTTTGACACTGATTTATCAGCCATCTGATTCCTATCATCTATGGATATCAGATCGCAACCGACTTGTTCTTGTTATTTGCTTGAACACTGTTGTTTCTCTTGTTTTGTTGTATTATCTGTACTTAGGTTTTCACCTAAATACTAACAACTATTGTTTATAATGAGTGTTGTACTTAAAGTATTTAAGTTTACACATAAATACGTACAACTGTTTCTTGTATTTTGAATTCTGTTAATACAAGCACTGTTCACAAAACGTGTATTCACCCATAGTAATAGTGAAAGTACACATACCGTATGGACTTGCCGGACGATCTGGTACTGGATGTCACAGTGAGTTCATAAGTTTGATATTTGAAACCCTTGAAATGTTCACATACACAATCACAATGTCATACTTGTTGCTTGTAAGTTGTTTGATTCACCCGTTCACACAATGGAACAAGCCCCAGCCAACATCCCACCACATAACTAATAGAACCCCACACCACTTGCAATACAACTATAGATAACCATTTTCATTTCACCTGTTCATCCTGTTTGATATGCACCTGTTGTGTCATATGTAGAATAATATGTCGACAGGGGTTTAGTCATCAAACCGAAGTATTAATACACCCTCATTTTATTAAGGAAGTTAGATTAATTTAATCTGATCCTCGTTATTATTCTATTTCTTGTGGGGTTAACTGTTAATCACTTTTAAATAATAAGAGTGTTAGTTAACCAATTGATATCTTCTTCTCAACTTGAAGTGTGTAGAGCCTAAAAGGAATCCATTGCAATCCTCACGTAATCAGATTACAATGCATCCGATTTACCTCTACCACTTTGTAATCCCAGAGGCCTCATCGAAACGATGGATTAATTACAATTATAACTGCAGATTAATATCACCACGTGTGGCTTACCAGACCCTGACTGTTCGTCGCCCTGTCATCGGTCATTCGTTACCGGCCAATGATGATTACGATCAACATACTAGCCCTAAAAGCTAGAGGTTTGTCAAACCTATGGTACCACTACGCTATCGTTGGTTTAGTCACGTCAAACTAACTGGTGAGCGATTTGTGAAGGGACTTACAATTATCAAACTTGAATACATGGCACACGATTGAAATGATATAATGCAGACAGTTCAATAGTAATCAATTGTGTTGTGTTTATCAATGTTGTTGTTTGTTCTCAATGTTGTATGTTCTCATTGTTGTTAACAAAGTTGAATAAGAACTTGTCTTATTACATTATGTTAATTGTTGTGTGAATGATGTAGTTATCATGAAGTTACATTATCATGATTATCATTCTCTGTTGTTCCATATAGTCACCCTGTTGTCACTAAAATGTGGTAAGAACTAGTCTTACTACACTTAGTCGACTCAGGTGGTGGATGTTACTTGTTTCGTGTTATCTTGTATTATGTGCCGAGTTGTAAGTTAAGTGTTATAAGCACTTGTCTTATTACACTGAACTAACTCTGGTGTTGAATGATATTATAAAGATATATTATCTTCATATCATTCATTTGTTTTGTTGTTGTTGTCATCATGTTCACCTATGATTATCTCAATGATCGTTCTTGTAAGAATAACCAAGTGTTGTAAGATATAATCTTACCACTATGGTATTTTATTGTGTTGATGAGTTATGAAGTTATATTATCATCTTCATCCTAGTTGTCCCTGTCATATCATGATCATACAAGCACGCATACAATGATAAACGATAATAAGTCAAGCAATATTATCTAAATCAAAGAATAAGCAATATGTTAAACATAAAACTTTTAAGTAAATAAAAGTTAAGCATGTTTCTCAGCCCCGAGAATTGAAAATCAGTTAAGATTAGAAAAGGGGCATATGAACTCACCTTGCTGTGGATGTGGTTGACTAAGTATAAACAAAATGCACGCGCTCGTTGTTGTACTTTGCGGTTGCTTTCACCATCCTATATTGATTTCACGTTGTATGTAATTTATAAGTGTAAGTCTTTGAGTATGTGTTTGTGTGTGTTTGTATTAGCCATAGAGTCGGCTAACACTTGTAAGTCTCGGTAGTTATTCGGCCTCATCTGTTATCCTTGTAAAACTTGAATACAATGTTACTTGGCTAATTAATTATATTGTAAAACTCCATATGTCATTCTTGAATTAATTAGTTAATACCTTGAAATAAAGTGTATATTTTTTTTCTACAGATGGTTTAGCCCCCAATTCAATCACTTTTGTAATAAAATAGGGTTCATATATATATAAACCCATGCCTTGTGTATTCTTTAGCTTTTGTTTAAACCATGTTCACATCTTTGTCATATGGAACAAATCCCATCGTGTGGGCCGAAATGTGTGTGGGTCGAGCCAATAAATTCCTTGGGCCGAATGTTTTATGGATCAAGGTAGTGAATTTGGGCCTTGTGTTTGCTATTGGGCCATGGGGTGTTGTTAGGCAGCATCATTCATGGTGGGCCTACCATGGCCCAAGCAGTTTGGTTTATTTCCGATCGAATAGGGCATGGTTTCAACATCAGCGAACCTTGGCGGTTCTTTAGCCGGAGGTTCAGCCACTAGTGGGTTGGTGACTTGGGTTCGGTGGTCTCAAAGGGGTTCGTGATTATCAGTCTCGAAATCCCTAGGTTCGGCTAACATGAAACTGTTGCAATGGCTAGGAAGGTTCAACTGTTAGTGCCAGGTTCGCAGCAGGGTTCACAGCCACGTGATGTTAGGTTCGTCCAGCATGGGTTCGTTTCAGTAAGGTTCGTAGCTAGGGTTCGTACATGGTAGGCTCGGCTAGGTATAGGTTCGCCGGCCATGCACAAGTCCGACCAAGTAGCTAGGTTTCTTGGAAGATGCAGGTTTGGTGGATGATGCAGGTTTGCCTAAGTCCCACCTTAGTGGCTCAAGAGGTTCGTGGCCCATGGTACCCAGCTCCACCCAGGTTCGAAGGTTAGGCTGGGGTGGAAAGTCCGGCCAGCTACTCCCGAACCCTATGTATCATCCTCATCCCCTAGCCTTGATCTGTTGTATGGTGTTTTCCCATGGTGGTGTGATGCTAAGATAGTCTTTCGAGGGTCTATGGTCGGTTTACAAGGGTTCTAAACAGGCTAACTGTTTGGATCGAACAAAGAGTTAAGAAAACCCTATTTTTCAGATTTTTCAAGCATCTATACCTCAAGTTTGGCTGGACAAAACTTCAGATCGCTTGTACTTCTTTGTAGGGAAGGTCGAGAGCTTCATTTAGACACCAAAAACGTCCGATTTCGTCCACAAACGTGCAAGATATAGAGGTTTGAAGTTGGTTTTCTAGAGAGGAGGAGGAGGTTCGGGAACAGTGGTTTTAGAGAGAGAGGATGATGAAAGAAATGAACTCATTAAGGGTATTTATACCCCGAGTGAGTTCGGGTTCGTTTGGGTTGCTCGGTTTTCCTCTCTGTTGCCTTTCCGGATTGTTACGCGAATTTTACGTAATTAAATAGGAAGAATTTCTTTGATTAATTTTTCGATGAGTTTCAAAATTGTAAAACGTAAAATATTGTATTTTCTTAATTTTATTATCGTTCAGGTCGTGTTTCGTTTTCGTTTCGTCAAACCGCGTCACCTTCGCGCGTATTCGTTCGAATCGTCACTCGAACGAACACGACGATGGTTTCACTTTCTGATTCTTGTTTTCTACTTTCCAGTCATTATTTCATAACGTTAACTCACATAGATGTTTGTGTGAATCGTCACCCATGCAAGCACACTGTGAGTCCACTATTCTGAAATAACACTGCAATTATGTTTGAATTGTGTTTCCTCACTGATGAACTCAACTAAACACCATGTTTTCACATTGTTTTCATACTGATTTATCGGCCATCTGATTCCTATCATCTATGGATATCAGATCGCAACCGGCATGTTTTTGTTGTTTAATTGCACACTGTTGTTACTCTTGATTAGTTGTATTAATTGTACTTAGGTTTTCACCTAAATACATACAACCATTGTTTATCGTGAGTTGTTGTACTTACGGTATTTAAGTTTTCACTTAAATACGTACAGCTGTTGCTTGTTTTTTAATTTCTGTTATCATACACACTATTCATATTTGTATTTACACACAGTAAATAGTGAAAGTACACATACCATACGTGTAGAATTCGATCTGCCCAAGATACATATTAATTTGATGTGGCTAATGTGATATGATCCAAGTCGGGTCATACCCAACAACAAGCTAGACAAACACCTACTATATTTGTTTATTGATTAGATCAATTAAATAAATAATAACACTTAAGACATTTAGAAAGTGGTTTTCTAAATAGATGCACTTGAGAAATAAATAAACAACATGGGTTTATTTATTTATGAGAGATTACTTTATAATTGTTATTTAATGGTTAAGTAACATTATTAAAGTTTATAAAATGTAACATGACTTGTAATGTGTTACAAGTTTTAATTAAAAGGGGTTTTAATTAAAATCTTGTTTAAAAAAAATTAGGTGGGAAGATTTGGAAGGGAGCCACCCCATTGGACCAAAAAATTCGGCCCTTATGTGGTCTTGGGAGGCCACACCCACTTAATTTAGCTGCATTCATTTAATGATAACATACATGCAAAAACTCTCTCTCTCCTCAAGAATCTCTAAGCCTTTTCTCCCTTTTTCTTCTCCATTTTCACAGCAGAAAAGTGGGTTTTAAGAGGCTGATTTTCAGCTGGAAACAAGAGTATTCTAGGGCTGAAATCTTGTGTTGGAAACCTAGCATTCAAGGTGTTTGTTGGTGGCTTGGGGTATCGCGGATTTGAGGTCTTCTTGCTTGAAGATTTAGCTCTCAAACATCATCATCTTCATCTTATATTTTTGAATGGTTATTTGATAGCATGTTATTTCATATTTAGATCCATTGTTCTTGGGTTTTTGTTTTAACAAGTGTATATGACACATAAACTCACTAATCTTAAAATGTTTTAAGAATAAACTCCGCTGCGTTTTCATCATAAAAATGGTTAATATGACTTTGATAAACATCACAAAATCCCTACAATGGCATCAAGAGCCAGGTTATATGGATGCATGCTTCAAAAAATTCGAAATTTTCGGGTCCTTTTGAGTAAAAGTGGGCTGGAAATTTCAAGTATGATAAACCCTTTGTTTTTCAAGATATTACTCTTATATGCATAGTAAGAATCTTGAAAAATTATAGCCATTTGATGGTTTGTTTGTTTGGACAAAAACCCATTTTGTTTTGGTTCATGTAGGCCGAAAATTTGGTTTTAAAAAGGGGGCCATGTTACGTTTTTTTGGATACATATTTTGGATGTATTTTAATGCATAAAACCTAGCCATGACCTTATGTTTGATGTTTGATGGTTGTGATTTCGTTTAGTAGAAATAAAAGCTATGTAGTTTATTTGTTTCATTTGGTATGTAATAAATAGATTAGTTTGCATTTTATTTTTCCTAGAAAAATGTATTAGGATTTTTCTATGTAACTTGCATTTTGGGGCTGATTTGTAAGACAAAGAAGGTGCCTAAAGATGGTGGTGGAATCACAAGACAAAAGGAATACTTGAAGCATTTGGATGCGGGTTCAAGTGGGAGTTCATCAACACAACATTGTGTCATGTCTTTTACCCTTAGGAATGACCTTTTGACACACTTGTTATGGCAAGCAAGTGTGGTCAAAATAGTTGGCTATGGTTATGCACTTATGTTTTATGTTTTATGTTTTATGTTTGGTTGATTATTTGGTTGTTTGGATGAGTTTGAAACTTTAACTAAAAATGCCTAAACTAGTTAAACAACTAAAATAAAACAAGCATAAAATTGGTTCTTTAAAAATCGTTAAAGGAATTAATAAAATGAGTTTATTAAGAGTTAATGATTTAATGAAAATGAGTTTTATTAAAAGGAATAATGAAAATTGCTTTTCATAAAATACCATGCATTTGAATGCATACAAATGCAAGGTACATAGAGTTTTCTAGACTAGAATTAAGAAAACTTAAAATCCCTTTTTTAGAACAAGTTTAACACCATCCTTTTAAATAACACTCAATTTACTTGCAACTTATTTATGGGATAAAGGTCACCTAACCATAAACTTAGAAACTTGTGAAGTTGAGGTGAAATTACCGTATTTGTAGGATAAAGGTCACCTAACTGCTCATATTTGTAAAATCACACGTGTGTCTAAGAAGGACGACTTGAATTTGGAAATCATGCATTAGGATCACCGAAGCATGACGTACAAAAGGTGTTGATGGGATAAACATGCCAAACAAAACATAATATGTTTAAACCGATCCCATACACTAGAAATTGTAATAGGTTACAATTGTCAAAACGTTGACTACCTTGTTAATTTAAATAATGGGATAGAGATCACCTAACCAATATTTAAATGCAACGTTGGATTCTAGATTTTAATTATTAATTGTCTATGAGACATAAAATGGTATTAGTAATTAAAAGACATTGATATTAAAAATACTAATATTGAACTTTGTAAAAATTGTAGATGCTAACAACAACGCAAACCCGAACGTCCACAACCTATCACTAAGAACCATCCTCGAAAAGGAACGTCTTAACCATGGGAACTTCATGGATTGGTACCGAAACTTGAGAATTGTTCTCAAGCAAGAGAAGAAATCCTATGTGTTGGACGATCCTATTCCCGATCAACCCGATGAGGATAACGTGGAGGCCTTTAACGATTGGGTCAAGTACGTCGAGGACTCCGTGCAAGTCTCATGTCTAATGTTGGCGAGTATGACTCCCGATTTACAAAAGGACTTTGAGAACCACAATGCTTATAATATGATCACCCAGTTGAAGGAAATGTTCCAACAACAATCTAGGGTGGAACGATTCGAAACGGTTCGAGCACTTCATGCATGTCGGATGGACGAGACCCAATCAGTTTCATCTTATGTTCTCAAGATGAAAAGCCACATTGATCGCCTCGAGAGACTTAGCTGCCGTGTCTCCACTGAGTTAGCTACGGATTTGATCCTTAACTCCCTATCCAAAAGGTTTGAAAACTTTGTTATGAATTATAATATGAATGGATGGGACAAGAGCATTGGTGAGCTTCATGCAATGCTCAAAACGGCCGAGGCGGGCATGGGTTAAAAGGTTTTACCGGTCCTAACGATCAATGAGGGTGGTAGTAAGAAAAGGAACCACCCCGACCCCAAGGCAAGTGTTGCCAAAGGGAAGGGACACGTTAAAGGGAAAGGGAAGGGTAAGGCTAAAGTGGAACCCAAAGAAAAGAAACAAAAGGTTGCTAAAGATGATCCGTGTTTTGAGTGTGGTGAGATAGGCCATTGGAAACGAAACTATCCGGTCTATCTCAAAGAGTTGAGAACAAAGAGAGATGCGGGGCAAACCTCAGGTATGACTTTTATGATACATGTTGAGCTAAATATTATTTCTTCTAACACATGGGTATTGGATACCAGATGTGGAACTCATATTTGCAATTTGTTGCAGGGGTTCAAAAGAAGTAAGCATTACAGCAAAGGGGAAATTAGTCTCTTCATGGGCAATGGAGCAATGGTTCATGTTGAAGCCCAAGGAGACTATATTTTGAAGCTTCTAAGTGGTTTGGAAGTTATTTTAAAGAATGTTTTGTATGCTCCTAGTTTGACTAGGAACATTATCTCTGTTTCCCGTTTAAGACAATGTGGTTTTAATTTCAAGTTTGTTGACAATGATATCCATGTTTCTTTAAATCATGTGTTTTATTTTAAGGCTATGCCTAGCAATGGTATTTATGAATTGGTTCATGATAACACAACATATCATAGCTCAATGTACCAAGCTACCACCAAAAGGCTCAAATTAGATTTGAATGATTCCTATCTTTGGCATTGTCGCCTTGGACACATAAACAAAAGTCGCATGCAAAAACTTCAAAAGAATGGTCTTTTAAAAACAAATGAAAATGATTCATTTGATGTATGCGAGTCTTGTTTACAAGGTAAGATGACAAAGGCCCCTTTTTGAGGGACTAATGAAAGGGCAAAAGATTTATTAGGGATCATACATTCGGATGTATGTGGACCTTTTAAACCGACGACTAGGAATGGTGAAAGATACTTCATTACCTTTACCGACGACAATAGTCGTTATGGGTATGTGTACTTGTTAAGGCACAAACATGAATCTTTTGAAATGTTCAAAATCTTCAAGAATGAAGTAGAAAATCAACTCAACAAAATAGTCAAGATTCTTCGTACCGATAGAGGAGGTGAATACCTAAGTAGTGAATTTCAAGAGTATCTTAGAAGTTGTGGGATTGTCTCACAACTTACTCCACCTGGAACAGCACAACATAATGGTGTGTCTGAGAGGAGGAATCGGACTCTATTGGATATGGTTCGATCTATGATGGCTAGAAGTACACTACCTCTATCATTTTGGGGTTTCGCTTTGCTCTCCGCGGCCCGTATTTTAAATATGGCCCCAACCAAGAAAGTGGAAAGGACACCTTTCGAAATATGGCATGGAAAGATTCCATCATTGTCATATTTAAAAGTTTGGGGGTGTGAGGCTTATCCTAAGCAATACACTCAAAACAAACTGGAAGCCCGATCCATTAAGTGTATCTTTGTTGGATATCCTAGAGATTGTATGGGATATTATTTCTATGATCCAACAGAGCAGAAAGTGTTTATTGCACGAAAGGCAGAGTTCTTGGAAACTAAGTTCCTTTCGGAAGGAACTAGTGGAAGAACAGTGGAACTTGAAGAGGTTCAAGATTCACAAGACGATACACATTTGGTTGATACTAGCAATCAACATGAGGATGTTGAGAATGATCATGTGGATGATCAAGATACACAAAACGTTCGCAGATCTGGTAGAATTAGTGTTCCTCCTGAGAGATATGGATTTTTCATGGATGGATGCTATGTGGTGGACTCCGATGAACCAACCACATACCGTGATGCAATGTCAAAACCTGATTTTGACAAATAGCAAGAAGCCATGAACGTTGAGATGCAATCCATGTATGATAACCAAGTTTGGGAATTGGTTACACCTCCTCTTAAATCCAAGGTAGTTGGAAGTAAGTGGGTTTTCAAGAAGAAAACCGATATGCATGGAAACTTGGATACTTATAAAGCTAGACTTGTAGCAAAAGGTTACACTCAAACTCAAGGCGTTGATTATGACGAAACTTTCTCGCCTGTGGTGATGCTAAAGTCTATCAGGATATTGTTTGCCATAGCTGCATATTATGACTATGAGATTTGGCAAATGGATGTCAAAACCGCTTTCCTTAATGGATATCTTGAGGAAGATGTCCATATGGAACAACCTGAAGGTTTTGTCGATCCAAAACATCCTAATAAGGTATGTAACTTAAAGAAGTCAATCTATGGATTGAAACAAGCATCGAGAAGTTGGAATCATCGTTTTGATGATGAAGTAAAGAAATTTGGCTTCATCAAAAACACTGACGAAGCTTGTGTATATAAAAAGGCTAGTGGGAGCATCATTACTTTCCTTGTATTATATGTCGATGACATTCTACTATTTGGAAATGACATTCCAACCTTGGAAGGTGTAAAAACCTGGCTTGGAAGCTGTTTTTCCATTAAGGATCTTGGTGAAGCCGCCTATATCTTGGGAATTAAGATCTATAGTGATAGATCAAGGCGGTTGATAGGCTTAAACCAAAGTGCATACATTGACAAAGTCTTGAAAAGGTTCAAGATGGAGAATTCTAAGAAAGGTTTAGTACCTATTCAAAGGGGACTATATTGAGCACGTCTCAATGTCTGGTTCAAAGGTTATGCAAGAAAGAATGAATGGAGTCCCGTATGCATCTGCTATAGGATCCATCATGTATGTAATGATATGTACAAGGCCGGACGTGTCATATGCTCTAAGCATGACAAGTAGATATCAACAGAATCCTGGTAATAGTCATTGGCTGGCTGTTAAAAGTATTTTGAAATACCTTAGAAACACTAAGGATATGTTCTTAATATATGGATCTGGTGAGGAGGAACTCGTTGTAAAGGGTTACACGGATGCGAGTTTCCAAACTGATCGAGATGATTCACGATCACAGTCGGGATATGTCTTCATTATGAATGGAGGAGCGGTCTCTTGGAAGAGCTCAAAGCAAGATGTAGTGGCACTATCTACAACAGAATCAGAATACATCGCCGCTTCATTGGCAGCTCAAGAAGCTGTATGGCTAAGGAAGTTCATTGCCGATCTAGGGGTTGTTGCTACCATTCAAGACCCCCTAGAGATCTTTTGTGATAACGAAGGGGCCATTGCTCAAATCAAGGAACCTCGTGCTCATCAAAAGACTCGGCACATTGAACGGAGGTTCAACTACATAAGGGATGAAGTTGAAAAGGGAAAGATATGTATTCGCAAAGTTCACACCGATCAAAACATTGCGGATCCATTCACGAAGCTCCTTCAAAGGACAAAGCATGAAAGTCATACTTGTTCCTTAGGACTTCGATATTCTAGTGACTGGAGTTGATTAAATTTTGTATTTGGATATCGGAACTTATGTAATTTGACTTGATTATATGGTTATAATTTTCATTTACTGTTCCATTTTAGCATGTTTAAATCCATGAATAAATGAGTTATTCTAAACGTCCGTAGTCGATCATATTTGTGGGAACAACTATGAATGTAAGACTATTATAAACTTGGATTGGTTGATATTCACAAGGTATGAATATGGAGCAAGAGGTTGCTGCCAAGGTTCATTGATTTCTATGGGATATAGATATAGGACTGGCCCGCTCTCAAATATTTCTTCATGGAATCTCTGTGATTAGTCATAAGAAATATTGAGTAAAGGCGAATATCATTGTGTCCTCAGACCTGAGATACATATTGGGTCTTGATATTAACCAAGTATTGTACTTTGACTTAGTACTTTGCTGTTCTGAAACATGGCAGTACATAAGGTTGAGTTCAAGTATGATATAAGGTGATTGTGAGAAACGTATGTAGTCAAGATGGAATTTGTTCCTCTTATTCGTTGAGAGTAAGATGTCTAAGGCCTGTTAAAATTAAATCGTCAGAGAATGACAACTCTATGTCTCCAGGATTTAACATGACATCTGTAACAAAAGGATAAATGATTGATTCACCTAAATCATATTCAAGTAAGGTACTTGAAGAGGATGATGTTATTGAATGGCACTTAGTCATATACATTAGGAGTAGCAAACCGTTGCTATGCGTTATTTGCTACTTGCATCAATCTTCTATGAATCTTGTGCAAGTGGGAGATTGTAGAATTCGATCTGCCCAAGATACATATTAATTTGATGTGGCTAATGTGATTTGATCCAAGTCGGGTCATACCCAACAACAAGCTAGACAAACACCTACTATATTTGTTTATTGATTTGATCAATTAAATAAATAATAACACTTAAGACATTTAGAAAGTGGTTTTCTAAATAGATGCACTTGAGAAATTAATAAACAACATGGGTTTATTTATTTATGAGAGATTACTTTATAATTGTTATTTAATGGTTAAGTAACATTATTAAAGTTTATAAAATGTAACATGACTTGTAATGTGTTACAAGTTTTAATTAAAAGGGGTTTTAATTAAAATCTTCTTTAAAAAAATTAGGTGGGAAGATTTGAAAGGGAGCCACCCCATTGGACCAAAAAATTCGGCCCTTATGTGGTCTTGGGAGGCCACACCCACTTAATTTAGCTGCATTCATTTGATGATAAACATACATGCAAAAACTCTCTCTCTCCTCAAGAATCTCTAAGCCTTTTCTCCCTTTTTCTTCTCCATTTTCACAGCAGAAAAGTGGGTTTTAAGAGGCTGATTTTCAGCTGAAAACAAGTGTATTCTAGGGCTGAAATCTTGTGTTGGAAACCTAGCATTCAAGGTGTTTGTTGGTGGCTTGGGGTATCGCGGATTTGAGGTCTTCTTGCTTGAAGATTTAGCTCTCAAACATCATCATCTTCATCTTATATTACACGAGTTCTAAGAGGTAGTATATGATGTTTTTGAATGGTTATTTGATAGCATGTTATTTCATATTTAGATCCATTGTTCTTGGGTTTTTGTTTTAACAAGTGTATATGACACATAAACTCACTAATCTTAAAATGTTTTAAGAATAAACTCCGCTGCATTTTCATCATAAAATTGGTTAATATGACTTTGATAAACATCACAAAATCCCTACAATACGGACTTGCCGGACGATCAGGTACTGGATGTCACAGTATGCTATTGACATTGTCATGCTTGACACTAAACTATTATGCAACTGTTTCTGAAATCTGATTAAATCTCACGCTTTAACAGTCAGAAACACATCAGACAACACTGAACTGACACGAAAATGTTTGATTTAATGCTATTTTGTATAAACGTATGCGAGCTTAAACAGAACAACACCATAACGGATATCATTACAGAATACTAAATCGACGAATTATTCGTATAGGTGGCGATTTGTACGAATAAATCTGAACGTTTAACGTTCTGAAATGATGACTGAAAAGTAGACAACAAGAATCAGAAAGTGAAACCAGCGACGTGTTCGTTCGGGTGACGATTCGAACGAATACGCGCGAAGGTGGCGCGTTCTGATGAAACGAAAATGAAAAACGACTCGAACGATAATAAAATAAAGAATGATTTACTAGGAATAACCACCATTAAAATGATTAAAATAAATTCTTTTATTTAAAACACGTAAATAACGCGCGTTACGTTCCAGAAACACAACGGAGACAAGAGCCGAGCTACAAGATTGAAACCGAACAGATACGGGGTATAAATACCCTAAATGAGGCATTTTTCCTCATTTCTTACATCCTCTCTCTCTCTCTCTAGACACACAAACCCGGTTTTGTTCCTCTTTCTAAAATTCAAGACTTCAAATCATCACAACTTGCTCGTTTCTTGGTGAAATCTCGTGTTCTTGGTGTCCACACGTAGCTACAATCATCCTCTACCCAGAAGTACGACAGATTCTGAGCATTTATCCAGCAAAACTCGAGGTAATGAGGCTTGAATTAGACGAAAATTAGGTTTTTTGGCACTTGGTTGGCACTTAATCCTCAACCGGTTATGGCAGCCACATCTGAGATGGTTCCACATGCCCTGGACCTTAGAACGAACTAGTAGGGAATGGGTAAGCTGAGGTGGAGCTAGTTTGATGCAGAAAATCAAGGATGATGATGATGAAGATACTGGTTCGTGACATGGAGATCGGCCGAACCTTTCTGGGTTTGAGCCCTAAGGTGGCCGAACCACAACTCATCCTGGCCGAACCTGCAATAGGCCGAACCTCCTGCTGACCAAGCCACGAGGGAGCTACAAACCTCCCATGCTCACGAACCATCATCCACAAACCCTGCATGCTATATCCACGAACCCATGGCCGGCGAACTTACATCTAAACGAACCTTGGGCACACGAACCACCTAGCCGAACCTTGTGCATGGCTGAACATGCAAGTAGCCAAACCTTGTATCCAGCCGAACCTCTTGGAGCATCAAGCCATGGGCAGCAAACCTTCTCTTGTTCTTGAACCTATGCATAAAATGCAAGGCCGAACCTAGGCCAAGGCCGAACCCTCTTTCAGCGAATCTAGCCTTCGAGCGAACTGTAGCCAAACCTGGGAGTAGTCTAACCAAAGGTTCGCTGGACATGGTGTCATTCAATTTATTGGATCACTTGGCTTCGAAATAATGCCTATCTATTCGCCCATCACCGTTCGATTAACATACACTCGGCCCAAACTAGCCACTTGGCCCACACCTTCGACCCAGGGCCACTGATTCAGCCCACCTGGACTTGTTCGGCCCATCATTATTGTCACAACCCGAGCCGGCGGGAACGGATCGGGTTTTCCCGTCAGGCGGAAGGTTCCCGGGGCGCGATATCGTGAGTGATAATCAAATGATCAGATTGTTTACATAGCACATGATAAATAAATGAGAAATGCTAACACATCAATGATATAGAATTACAAGATTAAATTACAATGTATTGTTCATAATTTAACCAAGTAAATCTATCAAAAGAATCAATGTAACTATATCTTGTATCTGTACAAGATATGCAAAAGATGATTCATTGTTCTTGTCACCAAAAGCATGCAACACAAAATAAAGCTAGGTCTTCTAAAATTCCACTAGCTTAGTCCATGCATATAAGTAGCTACACCTGTTCATCATCTGAGAAAACATGCATTTAAACAAAGTCAACACTAGAAGTCATCCCAAGGCATTGACAGAGCCTCATCCCTGCCTCTGGTATTAACCTGAGCGTTCCACCAAGTTAACGCTCGCTTGTGGAATGACCCCGAAGCATACTTCACCCTATACTGTTCCGGACAGTTGCTGATCTCCAGTGTTGTTTCCATATTTTCGATCCATTGGATCAATCCGATGGCTCTTTCGCTGCCACTGAAACTTGGTGGCTTGCAACCCACAAAGTTTTTGTAGGAATAGTCTTGATGATGGCGGTTGTTTCCGCTGCCTTCTCCAGATGAGTTGGCAACGTTGTTGCTGTTGTTGGTGTTGATCCGGTTCATCATTTCGGGGATCACATCCCTCAGCTGACTGGTTAGCAGTGTAGACAGTGTAATGGTGGCAGGATCTAGCTGATGAACTGGTGGTGGCGGAGGAGGAGGTGGTCGTGTAGGAGAATCAGTAAGTGAAGGTGTAGATGAGTGCGGTGCCAAGTCTTGTGGTGGTGGCAGTATAGCAGGTGGTGGTCTTCTCGGCGGCATTCTGATCATAACCAAAAGAAAATCGGTTAGTGTAGTGATCAGATGCAGAAGACACATGCAAATAAATTCCTATGTCAAATAATATCTACATGAGGGTCCCTAGGTTATAGTCTAGGCCAAACCGTTTAAAACAAGATGACCTATATTTCTCTATAACCATGGGTCTGATACCAATCTGTCACACCCCGAGCCGGCGGGAACGGATCGGGTTTCCCGTCGGGCGGAAGGTTCCCGGGGCACGATATCGTGAATGATAATCAAATGATCAGATTGTTTACCTAGCACATGATAAATAAATGAGAAATGCTAACACATCAATGATATAGAATTACAAGATTAAATTACAATGTATCGTTCATAATTTAACGAAGTAAATCTATCAAAAGAATCAATGTAAATATATCTTGTATCTGTACAAGATATACAAAAGATGATTCATTGTTCTTGTCACCAAAAGCATGAAACACAAAATAAAGCTAGGTCTTCTAAAAGTCCACTAGCTTAGTCCATGCATATAAGTAGCTACACCTGTTCATCACCTGAGAAAACATGTATTTAAACAAAGTCAACACTAGGTTGGTGAGTTCATAAGTATGTTAATTGAAAACCTTGATTCATTCACATGCACAAACACAATGTATGTTATGTTACTTGTATGTTATCTGTTTCACCTGTTCTCCCAGTGGCTTCTCAGTAGTTATATTCACAAATATTATATCGTCCTAGTAGTGATGCTTATATATAGGGCATATGTAAGGGAACTAAGCCCTAGCCAACATCCCACCACATCACTACAAGAACTCCACACTACTTGCAATACAACTATTGATTTCCATTCCCATTCCACATGTTCATCTCGTTATTGATCACCTGTTATCTCATGTATAGAATAATATAATAATAAAGGTTTAGTTATCAAACCGAAGTATTGATAACCCTTTTTATGCGTTAAGGATATTAGATTTATCAAATATGATCCTTGTATTATTCTGTTACTTGTGGGGTTAACTGTTAGTCACTTTTAAATATTAAGAGTGTTAGTTAACCAATTGTAATTTTTTCTCAACTTATAGTGCATAGAGCCTAAAAGGAATCCATTGAGATCCTCACGTAATCAGATTTCAATGCATCCAATTTACCTCTACCACTTTGTGTACCCATAGACCTCATCGAAACAGTTACTAGTAATATGACTTGAGAATATAAATTACTTAGTCTACTAGTCAACAGGAAACGATGGATTAATTACTTATCACTGCAGATTAATATCACCATGTGTCGCTTTCCAGAACCTGACTTGAAGTTGCCCTTTCACCGGTCATACGTTTCCGGCCAATGAATCAATACGATCAACATACTAGCCCTACAAGCTAGAGGTTTGTCAAACCTATGGTACCACTATGCTATCGTCGGTTTAGTCACGTCAAACTAACTGGTCAGCGAATTATAGGGGCTTACCTGATCAACTTGTATAAATGGCACATGATTGAAGTGATATAATACAACATGTCAATAGTAACTAATTGTAATTGCATTCATCCATGTTGTTGTTCTCAATGTCATATGTTCTCTGTGTTATTAACAAAGTTAATTAAGAACTTATCTTATTTCATTATGTTAGTTATTGGGTGAATGATGTTGTTATCATGAAGTTACATTATCATGATTATCATTCCTTGTTCAATATTCTCCTATAATATGTGTTAATCTGTATAGCTAAGTGTTAAAAGGACTTGTCCTATTACACTTACTTAACTCCTGTGTCGAATGTTATTACAAAGATATATAATATCTTTATAACATTCATTTGTTTGCATGTGATTGTTCCAATGTTTGTTTAGGTACGAATAACTAAGTGTTATAAGATAAAATCTTACAACTATGTTATTCTAATGTGTTGATGAACTAATAAGATATATTATCTTGTTCATCTGATTATTCCTATCATATCATGATCATTGTCACACCTCGAGCCGGCGGGGTTGGATCGGAGTCCCCGTCGGGCGGAAGGTTCTCGGGCGTGATATCGTGGGTGATAATCAAGATGATCAGATTGTTTACATAGCATCAATGTTTAAGAATAACTAAAGCACAATCAATGATAACTAGGATTACAAAGTTAATTTACATTATCAATGTTCTGCAATTTAACTAAGTAAACCTATCAAAAGAATAACATGTTTATATCTTGTATATGTACAAGATATCAAAAGTATTATGTATCATCAACAAAAGATGTGCTTCTCAAAAGTCTACTAGGTCCTCTATCTGGGCCGCCTAGTATGCAAATCCAAAAGCCTTAGCTTATACCTTTTCATCACCTGAGAATGCATGTAAGAAAACAAGGTCAACACAATGGTTGGTGAGTTCATGAAGTTATATAAGTTTAAAATAGTTTTAACAAACCTCCTTCGGTAAAACCTTAACCTCATTAACTCCACATGTAATATCCAAATCGGTATGCTTATATATAGGGCATATGTAAGGTACAAGCCCTAGCCAACATCCCACCACATTCTAATCCAGATATGACACTGTTGTTAATAATAATTAAGCATTTTACCTACCAATCAACCCATTCCTCATCAAAGCTTTTGTTGTCTGTTTCAAAGTTTACAAGTCTATATTGTTTACAAGTGTTAGTTTCAATGTATGTTTATCAAGCATCAAGTTTCACACGCGAATAGTTTAGCTGTCCCTAATCCCATACGTGAGTACATGCTCTGCACTAGCAGTAGTTTAGCAATTACGTAGCTCACAGATTAGTTAAGCTTAGTCTAGCAATTACGTGTCTCCTATACAAGATAAAAGCTCTGGTTTACCAGTAGTTTAGCAATTACATATCTCATACATAGACACAAGCCATGCATACACAAGTAATTCCAGCAATTACATATCTCATATAAGCAGACAAAAGCTCTGGATTACCAGTAGTTTAGCCATTGCATGTCTCTTATATAGATAATAGCTTAGCATCGTAATGTTTTTGTTTAGCAATTACATACCTCATATAAGCAGACCAAAAGCTCTGGACTACCAGTAGTTTAGCAATTACATGTCTCTTATATAGGTAATAGCTTAGTCTCGTTACGTTTATGTCTTACATATATCTCAATCCATAGGTACAAGCTCTGGATTACCAGTAGTTTAGCCATTACCTATCCTATGATTAGGTATATGTACCATGTTTCATGCGCAAGTAGTAGTTTCAAGCATAAAGTTTCAAGTGTTCACACAATATTTCATCATGAAT
Source organism: Mikania micrantha (assembly GCA_009363875.1). Lineage (NCBI taxonomy): Eukaryota > Viridiplantae > Streptophyta > Magnoliopsida > Asterales > Asteraceae > Mikania > Mikania micrantha. The sequence continues at coordinate 53,424,373 of CM018687.1, read as the reverse complement.
CCCATAAGTTTGTATCAAGTCTCACACATTGTTTAAAGTATAAAGTTTCACAAGTATAGACCTCAAGTCTCATGTTGAAAGTATAAAGTTTCACAAGTGTAAGTCTCATGTCTCATGTTTAAACTATAAAGTTTCACAATTATAAGTCTCAAGTCTCATGTCTAAAGTATAAAGTTTCATAAGTATAAGTCTCATGTTTAAAGTATAAAGTTTCCCCAATTATAAGCATCAAGTCTCATAAGCATCTAACATGTGGTTTCAAGCTACAAGTTAATGTATAAGTTACAAGTCTACTATCTTTCAAAGAATACTAAGTTTCAATCATAAGTTCAACATAAGATTCAAGTTTAAGTTTAAAGCATTAAACAATCTTTCAATAATTATATGAAAATGTTTAACATGCTTCTCAGTCCCAAAGTAAAACAAATAAGTTTGAAAAGGGACAAATGAACTCACCTCGTGTCCGTAGTGATTTACTAAGTATGATAATAATGCACGCGCTCTTTGTTTGTTCTTGGTGTTGATTTCACGATCCTGTATTGTTCCCATGTTGTATGCAACTTCTAAGTGTCAATTATTGTGTTTTGTACGCGTGTATGTGTTGGTGTTAGCCCTAATGTTGGCTAACACCCCTCGGTCTTAGTCTTTATTCGGCCAGTAGTTTCGAGTTAAAGGTTAAAAACTCTTTGCATTTTGTAATATAGTTTGGTGTTTTAGTGGTCCCATTTATTTTTAACACTTTGAGGTTATTTGTTAAACCTTATGTGTAAATAAATTTCTCATGCATGATTCTTATACAAAATTTCGAAAAGGTGTACACATTTTACCATCGTGGGCCAAATATTAACCCATGGGCCTATTGGGCCAACATGGTCCAAAGTGTTGCAATCCATTTTGATCGGATTTTCGATTGGGCCGAGGGAAAATCATTTGGGCCGTAGGAGGCTGCTGACTTGTGAACTGAATTTGGGCTGAATAACATCAGATTGGGCCGAAATATTAGGCTGATTAAAGATCAGGTGGCCTTGAGCCGATTGGGCCTATGAAATCGTTGTTGGGTCTGGAACAAAATAGTTCGTCTGATGGTTTATGCTTGGTCCGAACAAAATAAACTGGGCCCTGCAGTTGGGCCGCATGTGTACAGTTGGGGCCTAAGGTAATGGGCTATTGGGCCAAGGTGAAGAGTTCGGTTAACATGGTTGCGCCTGGGTTCGGCAAGCTAGGTGGTTTGTATGCAGGCTCGTGAGCAGCACCCTCCCAAGGTTCACCGAGAAGGGTTTGGTTCAACAGGTAGGGTTCGGCCATAGCATGATACCCCAAAGGTTCGTGTCTCAGCTAAAAGGTTCGGAGGGGTAGGGTTCGTGCATATGCTTAGGTTCGTGACTTAAAGGGATGGCCAACCAAGGTTCGGGGACTGCTGGTTGTGCCTGGTTCGTCTGTTGGGTTCGTGGCTCATCACCAGGGTTCGTTCATGATCCAAGGAAGGTTCGCAACCAGTGGAGGTTCGTCACAGGGATTTGTTTGCTCCGTACACCGATAGTAACATGGTTCGGCTAGACCACTAGGGTTCGGCCAAGGCAAAGAAGGTTCGGTGGCCCAAGGGTTCGGCCCCCTACTCAACACCCACGAACCTGTCAACTGTTTGCTGCGACTCCACCATTCTCAAATCCACAAGCCTTGCAAGTTATTCTCGTGGTCAGGGTGGTGTGAAACAGTTTCACGTGCACAAGGGTTTCTAGATCCTATGAAAATCAACCGGCTAAAACACTTGGCCGAATAATTACCCTTGAAACCCTATTTCCCGCAACTTTACAATGCTCATACCTCGATTTTCTGTTGATGTTTCTTCCGATCGACTGTACTTTCATGTCGAGCTCGTCAAGGGCTTCGAGTGGGTTCGAGAATCACTCAAATCCGTTGAGAAATGAGCTAGATATGGTGGATTGAAGCTTGAATGTGGTGGTGAGAAGGTGGGTTCCGAATTTAGAGAGAGAGATATGAGTAGCTGATGGATTAAATGAAAATAAATGCTTGTGAGTGGCTTTTATACCCTGTGTGTATTCGGGTTCATTTCGGTTGCTCGTTCGTAGTTCCGTCGCGTATCCGGCACGTCACGCGCGTAAATCATAATTTAAATAAAAAGAGTTTATTTTAACAAGTTAGATGTTATTTATTTCTAAAAATTATTTTAAATATCGTTGCGTTTATTTATTTATCAATTTATAATATTTTACGCGTTTCGTAAATTTGTTTCGCAATTTTATAAAATAGTTTAGTTTATTTATGATGAGTTTCAAAAATGTAAAATAGGAAATATTTTATTTCCTTAGATTTATAATCGATCGTATCGTTATTCGTTTCGTCAGATCGCGTCGCCATCGCGCGTATTCTTTCGAATCGTCATTCGAACGAACACATCGATGGTTTGGCTTTCTGATTCTTGTTTTCTACTGTTAAGTCATTATTTCAGAACGTTAAACTATCAGAATCATTCGTACAGATCGTCACCTATACGAATGACTCGTCGGTTTAGCATTCCGTAACAACAACTGTTATAGTTTTGTTTTGTTTAACCTCACATACGTTTACACCAAATAATATCACATCAAGTATTTATGTTTCCACATTGTGTTGTCTGACATGTTTTCTGACGGTTAAACCCTAAGGTTTAAGTCAGATTCAGACAATCGTTTAATAGTTTCATGTTAATCAAATGCATCAATAGTCTAAACATAGTTTCACGTAATGTGTACCTGAGTTACTGTACAAGTTTACTGTTGCGATCACTGTTCCGGCACAAGTCCGGCACTGGTGTTACAATCATACAAGCATGCATACAAAGATAAGCGATAATAGGCAATTTGTATTATCTAAAATAAATGTAATAGCAATATGTTAAGCAAAACTTTTAAATAGATAAAAGTAAAGCATATTTCTCAGCCCCGAGAGTTTAAAATCAGTAAGATTAAAGTAAAATGGGCATATGAACTCACCTTGTTGTTGTAGGGTTGACTTAGCTTAAAAGAAAAATGCATGCGCTCCTTGATTGTATTTGTTGTATGTTCACGATCCTGTATTGATTTCATGTTGTTTTCGACTCATAAGTATCACTTATTGTTATTTTTGTGTGTGTATGTGTTAGCCTTAATTTGACTAACACTCGTTAGTCGCGATCATCATTCGGCCCAATCCAATTTAAATACACTTTATTGACTTTCAATCAATTAAATATAAGTGTGGTGTATGATTGTAACTTATAACTAAATACTTGATTTTCCTTACTTCTTCTTGTCCCTAGCTTAATCTTGTAACAATTTAGGGACTTAGTCATCATTAGTTGTTTTAACCCACCAATTCCATCACCTTTGTATTTTCATTTGTAAAATTCTATATACACCATGTATATCCCTACTCATATGAATTTTTAGTATTTGTGTTTGTCTTAGTTAATGTGGGCCGAATGTAGGTGGTCTTGGGCCGATCTAGTTTGTTATGGGGCCCAATTGGTCATATGGTTAAATATGTGAGCCAAAACAAAGGAGATGAGCCGGTTGAACCGTGTGGATCAATGTAACATCAGTGCCGGAATCGGCACCGGAATAGTGATCGCTACAGTAAAACGAACAGTAAACAGGTACGTACTATATGTGTTCCATTGTTTATAATATTCATATCATGTTTCATAGTTATTTCATGTCATCAACAAACAAATTCAGAATCAGTTCTGAAAACAAAGTTCAGAACAATGGTTCGTAAGTCAGATAATTATCTAACGACACAGAACCATCATGTGATTATGTGTTAGGGTTTTATTATGTATAAACGTACGTGAGGCTTTACAGAACAAAACAACAACGGATGTCGTTACGTGAATGCTAAATTGACGGATTATTCGTATAGGTGACGATCTGTACGAATACATCTGAAAGTTTAACGTTCTGAATGATGTCTAATAACTAGAAAACCATATTGAAAAGCATAGTTATTGTCGTGTTCGTACGGGTGACGATCTGAACGAACGCGCACAACAACTACACGATTCAATTTAATCAGTAACTTAATTATTTCTGAAAATTTTAAATAAATAAAAGATATTAGTTAATTTATTAGGAATCACAACCTAAAATAATTTTATTAACCTTATTCTAAAAACCGAGTCGTTTCGTTACGAAAACGGCGAGAAACCGACGCGTCTACGCGAAACCGAGCGGAACCGAACGAACCCGAACAAACCCGGGTATTTTACCATCATTTAAGATGGCATTTAATACCATCTCTTTCCCCCAACAACCAGCCATTCACCCTCTCTCTTCCAAGAAAATTCATCACTTTCTCTCTCTAAGATCTCACCATCTTCTCTCTAAGGTTTCTTCCTCATCTCTTCACGAAATCATGTGTTTTTGGTGTCTAAACGACCACCATCCCACGAGGATCATAGAAGTACAAAGGATCTGTGTTGTTGATCAGGAAATCTTAGGTAATAATACATTTTTGTTGCGATTCTAGGGTTTTGAAAACCCTAGATCGAACCCTTCTTAAAACCCGGCCTACACACCACAAAATCATAGGGAAACCCTCACAATATACACATAGGAAGAGTAGGAACAAGTGCCATACAAATCTCTGGTCGAATGTCTTGAAAACCATGGAGGTATGGGGTCGGGATACGAATAGCCGAATGGCTAGGTCCAGCTCCCCGAATGGCTTAGTTGAGAATGAATCTCATACGCCAATACTCATTCGGCGAATGGCCTTGGGCCACATTCGATTGACTTGAACTCATTCGCCACTAGCTTCATTCGACGACTCAATCATTCGGCCAAGTTGCCCATTCGATCGACACAACTCATTCGGCAATAGCCATTCGATCGGCATGCTCATACTCGAACCCAACTGGTTCAGCCCATCCCTCATTCGGTGACTAGTTGGTTCGATTATGATGGCTAGAGTTGGGTAGGTTTGGATCGCATGAATGCATAGGAACCGGATGCGTGTGTGTGTGCATGGGATCAATATTAGGGTTCTATCTCATGCAACCAACCTAGGATAGGTATTGGGATAAACATGGAAAAATTATCTACCCAAGGGCCTTAAAGTTGACAAAGAAACTAGTAGGGCTTTCAATAACAAGAGATCTTAAACCTTATTATCGCTTGGATATAGATTTAAACATTTGGGAAGCATGAGGATCAAAATGATAACTTAAGGTGTTGAGTGTTAATATAATTCTTAACACCTAGCCTGGGGAAGATCTTTAAAGGCATACAACTAAGCTAGATGGTTACTTAAACTATCACGGCTTAGTTAATCAAAGAACTAGCAAGAAATCGTTTGAAGATCAAAGTTTAGTAATGGGCCCGAGGTTGGCCCAATGGGCTTAACCAAGCCCATCATGTGTAAGTCACATTTTCTTAAATTAATTATGTTTTAACAAAAGAAAATGGACTTATAAATCTTATTAAATTAATTAATTGATTTTCTACATAAATGTTTAACTTAAAAATGAATTATCTTGAAAAATGCTTTATTTAAAGACTTTAAACGATTAATGCGGGATAAGGGTTAATAATGGGTAATAAGTTACACTAAACTAGATGAAATTTTAGAATCACATTAGTAATCTAGGACACTTAGTTGCACACCGAGACCAAACCCTAGACCCGACGTGTATTATAGATACTTATTGTATTCGAATCTCTTAAAACAACTCAGGTGTTAAAGATACATAAGTAACAATCAAAGAGCGCGCATTATCTTTTGTGATTCATTTGCACATCAACACAGGTGAGTTCATTGCCCCTTTTCTAAACATTTTTGTTTTAAAACGCGGGGCTGAGAAGCATGCGTAAACTGTTTTAACTAAATTGTTTACTTAAATGCTTTTAAATTGTACATGTTTATCATGAATAACTGTTTATTTTAGACTTTGTCTAGGTGAACTGTTTATTAAACTTTAAAAACAACAAGTTATCTACTCATCATGAGTACATAACTTTGTGAATCAAAGAACTAATTTCAAAGAACTATTTCAAAGAAGTAAAGATCTAAAACAAAGTACTATTTTCAACGATCTATTTCAAAGAACTAACGATCTACTTTCAACGAACTATTTCAAGAGGGTGTTGTCAAAGAACTAACGGTTTAACGAACTATTTACAAAGAACTATTTTGAGGAAAATCTAGGAAATATTCAAAGATAGCATGTGAATGGTCATTAACGGTCAAGAACGGTCATGAACGATCAATAACGGTCAAGAACGGTCAAGAAAATCCTATTACTCAAAAGATGTCCTATGTAGACTGATTGAGTATAGGTCGCATGCTTGATGATATTTACAGATCTCCTTTACTACTAAGTACCTGATTGCTATACTAGTCTACTCGAGTATGACCAAGGCCCAATCATTAGGACTTAGATTTTGTATTAAATGTTTATTTATTTATTTAATTAAGCATTTATATCACTGTTTGTACAATTATTGTGGTTGATCACATTTTGTGATGAACTTAAGAAATCAATAGAGATTTCAAATCGTTGTAATTACAGGAACAAAGAACTGAAGGACAAATGGGTTTATGGTAGGGGTAAAATGCTTAATTATCATTAACAACAATGTCCTATGTGGATTAGTATGTGGTGGGACGGCGTCTGGGCGGGTTGTAGGCTCGACTCAGTGGTATGCCCTATATATAAGCATACCGATCTAGATGATACATGTGATGTTAATGAGATTAGGGTTGTTACCCGAGGGTTTAACAAATGTTTTGAGAGTACATTAGAACTATAGTGGAAAGGAAGTGTAAGGTAGGTAAAAATGCTTAATTATCATTAACAACAGTGTCATATGCGCATTAGTATGTGGTGGGACGGCGTCTGGGCGGGTTGTAGGCTCGACTCAGGGGTATGCTCTAAATATAAGCATACCAATGTGGATATTACATGTGGCGTTAATGAGATTAGGGTCTTTACCGGAGAAGGTTTTCAAATCATTTTCAATTACTAAACTATATGAACTCACCAACCATGTGTTGACTTGGTCTTTTTGCATGACTTCTCAGGGGACGAACATGTCAATTAAGAAGCTTATGCTTTTGGACTAGGACTTCTGATAGAAGACTTAGCATTTTTGGACCTGCATACTTTTGGAAACATCATTATACAATTATTTTGTATATCTTGTATAGTTACAAGATAGAAACTTTATGATGTTTATGGTAGATTTACATAGTTAAATTATAAACGATACTAATGTAATTTAACTTTGTAATTCTATTCTATTTACCATTTTCTCACTTATATCATGTGCAATGTAAACAATCTGATCATCATGATTATCACTCACGATATCGCGCCCCGGGAACCTTCCGCCCGTCGGGGACTTCGATCCAACCCCACCGGCTCGGGGTGTGACAGATTGGTATCAGAGCCAAGTTATAGAGAAATATAGGTCACGTATTTAAACAGTTTGGCCTAGACTATAACCTAGGGACCCTGCATGTAGAGAACACATGATTTAATACTTATTGCATTGTGTCTTCTGTATTCGATCATTGCACTAACCAATAACTTTATTGGTTATGATCAGAATGCCGCCACGAAGACAACCTCCCCTGTTGACATCAACACAAGACCAAGCTCCACACTCTTCTACACCATCACCACCTGATTCACCACCGCCACCTCCTCCACTGATAACCCAATCATCTGGCCCGAGCACACCACCAATGCTGGATCCTGCCACTATTGCATTGGTGACTTTTCTGAGCAGTCAGATGACCAGGCAGATGAAAGAAGCACTACCGGAAATGTTCAGCCGTTTCCGTAACGAGATCAACAATACTGACAACTCATCAGGAGAAGTCAGTGGAAACACTGGTGGTACTTCAAACCACTCCTACAAGTCCTTTATGGGCTGTAAGCCACCCAGCTTTAGAGGATCTGAAGGAGCCGTTGGATTAATCCAATGGATAGAGAAAATAGAAGCCACTCTGGATCTTTGTAGTTGTCCAGAGCATCACAAGGTTCGCTACTCTGCTGGAACATTCAACAAGCGAGCCTTGACTTGGTGGAACGGCCAAGTTAATGCCAGAGGAAGAGATGAAGCTATGGCAATGCCATGGGAGGACTTCAAGACTCTACTAAGGACAGAGTTTTGCCCCAAGAACGAGCTACAAAGTTTGGAAGTGGAACTGTCTAACCATGTGATGAAACAGGCAGACCACATGGGATATACGACTCGTTACCACGAGTTGGTTGCTTTGGTGCCGAATATGGTACCGACTTTGGAGAAACGGATTGACATGTATGTATGTGGGTTACCCATCTGCATACAAGGATTAGTGGTTTCAGCAAACCCTGTCACACTGGAGTCTGCGGTGAGGAGTTCTAAAGAAAGAGGCTGACTCCGGCAAGAACACAGCAGAGCCGTCAAAGAAACCTCAGCACCATCAGAAGAATAAACAAAAGTTCATCAAGAACTACACGATGGCCACACCTCTCCAGCAAATAGCAGTTGCACCACAGAACCCCAACAAAAGACCCTACACTGGTACATATCCTTTGTGTGCCAAGTGTCAATACCATCATGCTGCTAACACCCCTTGCAAGCAATGCACTGGGTGTGGAAGGATGGGTCATTGGGTTCAATATTGTCGGATGACACCAAATCAAGCAGTCAACAATGCTGCTTTAGCTCTCCCTCCACCAGTTAATCAGAACAAAGGTGGATGCTATAACTGTGGCGAACAGGGCCACTTTGCGACGAACTGCCCAAAGAAGACACAACAAGCAGTTCAAGCACCCTGTGGAAGAGCTTTTGTCATAGGAGCTCCAACTGCACGCCAAGACCCGAATGTGGTCACTGGTACATTTCTCTTACATGACTTTTATGCATCTGTTCTATTTGACACTGGTGCGGATCAGAGTTTTATCTCTGCCGATTTTGCATGCCAACTAGATTCTATAGAGGAATAGTTAGACTCCCCTTATATCATAGAAGTAGATAACGGAAAACAGATCACGGTTAGTACAGTATACAGGAATTGCCCGTTGACACTTAATGGTCATACATTTGCCATCGATTTGATACCGATGGAATTGGGTAGTTTTGACATCATTGTTGGAATGGATTGGCTTTCTTCTAACCGAGTGGAAGTCATCTGTTCTGAAAAGCTGCTTCGAGTTCCATTGCCAGATGATCAAGTATTGGAAGTCACAGGGGATCAAGCAAAACGAAGTGTCAAAATCATTTCTAGCATAAAGGCACGTAAGTGTTTACAGAAGCAGTGTGTAGCATTCCTAGCTCACGTAGTGGAAAAGGAGAAAGACAAGAAAAAGATAGAAGATGTACCTGTAGTGAAAGAGTATCCAGAAGTATTCCCTAAAGATATACCAGGTTTGCCACCTGCGCGACCGGTAGAGTTCCGAATTGACTTAGTTCCTGGAGAAACTCCTGTTGCTAAATCTCCTTACAGGTTAGCACCTTCAGAGATGCAGGAATTGTCGAACCAGTTACAGGAGCTACTTGACAAGGCATTCATCAGACCAAGCTACTCACTTTGGGGAGCTCCGGTCTTGTTCGTGAAGAAGAAAGACGGATCGTTTCGGATGTGCATCGATTATCGGGAGCTGAACAAGTTGACTATCAAGAATCGGTATCCATTGCCGAGGATTGATGACTTGTTTGATCAGTTACAAGGAGCACAATATTTCTCAAAGATCGATCTACGGTCCGGGTATCATCAGCTTAGAGTTCAAGACGAAGACATACCGAAGACGGCATTCCGAACCAGATACGGGCATTACGAATTCATGGTGATGCCTTTCGGATTGACAAATGCACCAGCGGTTTTCATGGACCTCATGAACCGAGTGTGCAAGCCGTATTTGGATCAGTTTGTCATTGTCTTAATCGATGACATCCTGATTTATTCGAAAAGTAAAGCTGAACACGAGGAACACCTCAGGAAAATCTTGGAGCTGTTGAAGGAGCAGAAACTTTATGCCAAATTCTCTAAGTGTGAATTCTGGCTAAGAGAAGTTCAATTTCTGGGTCATGTAGTCAACAGCGAGGGAATACATGTAGATCCCGCCAAGATTGAGGCAATAAAGAACTGGGACACTCCGAAGACACCGACGGAGATACGGTCTTTTCTGGGTTTGGCAGGCTATTATAGAAGGTTTATCTCAAAATTTTCTAAGATAGCTTTGCCTCTAACAAAATTAACTAAGAAGAGTGAACCGTTTGTCTGGGAGCAACAACTAGAAAATGCTTTTCAGACTTTGAAACAGAAGTTGTGTGATGCTCCAATTCTATCTCTCCCAGAAGGATGTGATGATTTTGTTGTTTACTGTGATGCCTCCTATCAGGGACTCGGTTGCGTACTAATGCAACGGGATAAAGTCATTGCTTATGCATCAAGACAGTTAAAAGTTCATGAGAAGAACTACACTACTCATGATCTTGAACTGGGAGCTGTAATCTTCGCATTGAAGATTTGGAGACATTACTTATATGGCACCAAGTGTACCATATTCACTGATCACGAGAGTCTGCAACACATATTTGATCAGAAGGAACTCAACATGCGACAACGCCATTGGGTTGAACTTCTGAATGATTACGATTGTGTGATCAAGTATCATCCGGGAAAGGCGAACGTTGTAGCTGATGCCTTGAGCCGGAAGGGACGGGTCAAACCCTTGCGTGTTAGAGCAATGGGAATGACTGTGCAAACCAGTTTACAAGACCAGATTATTCAGGCACAACAAGAATCAGTTGACCGGGGAAATCTAAAGAAAGAACTTGATTGCGGAGCGGAGAAACAGTTTGAGACTAAGCCTGATGGAATGATCTACTCCCGGAATCGTATATGGATTCCGGCGGTAGACGAATTGAGAAGACTTATATTCGATGAAGCGCACAAGACCAAGTACTCTGTACACCCGGGCGCTGATAAAATGTACCAAGACTTGCGTGGATTTTACTGGTGGACGGGAATGAAGAAAGACATAGCTGAGTACGTCGGTCAATGTTTAACGTGTGCGAAGGTAAATGCGGAACACCAGAAACCGTCAGGTTTACTGGAACAGCCTGAGATTCCGCTCTGGAAGTGGGAACAAATAGCTATGGACTTCATTACCAAGCTACCCCGCACTTCCAGTGGTCATGATACAATTTGGGTGATCATTGATCGTTTGACAAAATCTGCTCATTTCTTGCCGATGCGTGACACTTTCACGATGGATAAACTGGCGAGATTGTACATCAATGAGATAGTGATACGCCATGGTGTACCATTGTCTATTATTTCAGACAGAGATAGCAGATTTACATCAAGGTTCTGGCAATCGTTGCAGAAATCTCTAGGGACACAGTTGAACCTGAGTACAGCTTACCACCCACAAACGGATGGTCAAAGCAAACGTACTCTTCAAACCCTAGAGGACATGTTAAGAACCTGTATATTGGACTTCGGTGGGAACTGGGATTCCCATTTGCCACTGATCGAGTTCTCCTACAATAACAGTTATCACAGCAGTATCGGATGTGCACCATTCGAGGCTCTCTATGGCCGAAAATGTCGATCACCGATCTGTTGGACTGAAGTTGGAGACAATCGAATAACTGGGCCAGAACTTATTCAGGAAACCTCTGACAAGATTGCCCAGATTCAACGAAGACTACAAGCTACAAGAAGCAGACAGAAAAGCTATGCTGACAAACGGCGCAAGCCATTGGAATTCCAAGTGGGAGATCGGGTTATGTTGAAGGTTTCCCCATGGAAAGGTGTAGTACGCTTTGTAAAGAAAGGCAAATTAGCACCACGATACGTGGGACCGTTCGAAATCATCGAACATATTGGTCCTGTGGCGTATCGACTGAGATTACCAGATGAACTCAGTGGTGTGCACGACGTGTTTCATGTCTCAAATTTAAAGAAATGCCTTGCTGACGAATCGCTCGTCATTTCAATCGAAGAAATTCAAGTAGACGAACAGTTACACTTCATCGAGGAACCTTTAGAGATTATGGATCGCAAAGTTAAACAACTGAGGCGAAGCCGTATTCCGATTGTGAAGGTTCGATGGAATTCAAGGCGCGGACCCGAGTTCACTTGGGAACGTGAAGATCACATGAAGTTAAAGTATCCCCAACTATTTGAAGAGGAAGCTGTAACCGGTAACACTTATTAAATTTCGGGACGAAATTTCTTTAACAAGGGGAGACTGTAACATCAGTGCCGGAATCGGCACCGGAACAGTGATCGCTACAGTAAAACGAACAGTAAACAGGTACGAACTATATGTGTTCCATTGTTTATAATATTCATATCATGTTTCATAGTTATTTCATGTCGTCAACGAACAAATTCAGAATCAGTTCTGAAAACAAAGTTCAGAACAATGGTTCGTAAGTCAGATAATTATCTGACGACACAGAATCATTATGTGATTATGTGTTAGGGTTTTATTATGTATAAACATACGTGAGGCTTTACAGAACAAAACAACAACGGATGTCGTTACGTGAATGCTACATTGACGGATTATTCGTATAGGTGACGATCTGTACGAATACATCTGAAAGTTTAACGTTCTGAATGATGTCTAATAACTAGAAAACCATATTGAAAAGCATAGTTATTGTCGTGTTCGTACGGGTGACGATCTGAACGAACGCGCGCAACAACTACGCGATTCAATTTAAACAGTAACTTAATTATTTCTGAAAATTTTAAATAAATAAAAGATATTAGTTAATTTATTAGGAATCACAACCTAAAATAATTTTTTTAACCTTATTCTAAAACCCGAGTCGTTTCGTTACGAAAACGGCGAGAAACCGACGCCTCTACGTGAAACCGAGCGGAACCGAACGAACCCGAACAAACCCGGGTATTTTACCATCATTTAAGATGGCATTTAGTACCATCTCTTTCCCCCAACAACCAGCCATTCACCCTCTCTCTTCCAAGAAAATTCGTCACTTTCTCTCTCTAAGATCTCACCATCTTCTCTCTAAGGTTTCTTCCTCATCTTTTCACCAAATCGTGTGTTTTTGGTGTCTAAACGACCACCATCCCACGAGGATCATAGAAGTACAAAGGATCTGTGTTGTTGATCAGGAAGTCTGAGGTAATAATCCATTTTTGTTGCGATTCTAGGGTTTTGAAAACCCTAGATCGAACCCTTCTTAAAACCCGGCCTACACACCACAAAATCATAGGGAAACCCTCACAATATACACATAGGAAGAGTAGGAACAAGTGCCATACAAATCTCTGGTTGAATGTCTTGAAAACCATGGAGGTATGGGGTCGGGATCCGAATAGCTGAATGGCTAGGTCCAGCTCCCCGAATGGCTTAGTGGAGAATGAATCTCATACGCGAATATTCATTCGGCGAATGGCCTTGGGCCACATTCGATCGACTTGAACTCATTCGCCACTAGCTTCATTCGACGGCTCAATCATTCGGCCAAGTTGCCCATTCGATCGACACAACTCATTCGGCAATAGCCATTCGATCGGCATGCTCATACTCGAACCCAACTGGTTCTGCCCATCCCTCATTCGGTGACTAGTTGGTTCGATTATGATGGCTAGAAACTAGTAGGGCTTTCAATAACAAGAGATCTTAAACCTTATTATCGCTTGGATATAGATTTAAACATTTGGGAAGCATGTGGATCAAAATGATAACTTAAGGTGTTGAGTGTTAATATAATTCTTAACACCGAGCCTTGGGAAGATCTTTAAAGGCATACAACTAAGCTAGATGGTTTACTTAAACTATCACTGCTTAGTTAATCAAAGAACTAGCAAGAAATCGTTTGAAGATCAAAGTTGAGTAATGGGCCCAAGGTTGGCCCAATGGGCTTAACCAAGCCCATCATGTGTAAGTCACATTTTTCTTAAATTAATTATGTTTTAACAAAAGAAAATGGACATATAAATCGTATTAAATTAATTAATTGATTTTCTACATAAATGTTTAGCTTAAAAATGAATTATCTTGAAAAATGTTTTATTAAAAGACTTTAAACGATTAATGCGGGATAAGGGTTAATAATGGGTAATAAGTTAGACTAAACTAGATGAAATCTTAGAATCACATTAGTAATCTAGGACACTTAGTTGCACACCGAGACCAAACCCTAGACCCGACGTGTATTATAGATACTTATTGTATTCGAATCTCTTAAAACAACTCAGGTGTTAAAGATACATAAGCAACAGTCAAAGAGCGCGCATTATCTTTTGTGATTCATTTGCACATCAACACAGGTGAGTTCATTGCCCCTTTTCTAAACATTTTTTTTTAAAACGCGGGGCTGAGAAGCATGCGTAAACTGTTTTAACTAAATTGTTTACTTAAATGCTTTTAAATTGTACATGTTTATCATGAATAACTGTTTATTTTAGACTTTGTCTAGGTGAACTGTTTATTAAACTTTAAAAACAACAAGTTATCTACTCATCATGAGTAAATAACTTTGTGAATCAAAAAACTAATTTCAAAGAACTATTTCAAAGAACTAAAGATCTAAAACAAAGAACTATTTTCAACGCTCTATTTCAAAGAACTAACGATCTACTTTCAACGAACTATTTCAAGAGGGTGTTGTCAAAGAACTAACGGTTTAACGAACTATTTACAAAGAACTATTTTGAGAAAAATCTGGGAAATATTCAAAGATAGCATGTGAATGGTCATTAACGGTCAAGAACGGTCAAGAACGATCAAGAACGGTCACTACAAAAAAATGCCATTTAGTGGCACACGTTATTAGTGACACTTAACTTTTATGCCACTAATAAAGGGTTTAGTGGCACTTTGTTTGTGTCACATTTGCTTGAATCATACTTGTAGTGGCATTTATCATTTATGCCTTTAAATTATAATTTTAGTGGCACTTTATGTATGCCACACTTAATCAATATATATTTTTATGGCTTTTAATTTTGTGCCACTAAATCAATCTAGTATTTTCATTAAAATTTTATCATTTTATTAGAAGAATTCCTACCATAAAATTTTCTAATTTTTTTAAAGTTCCCTCCATATAATTTATTCCCTCTGTATCCAGGTTTTAACCCTAAACTTCCCCATCATTCTTCTCGTCTCAATCGATCTTCAAAAAAGAAGACGACAACATTCTGCTTTTGAAAGAAGACGACAACAACCCCTCTACGGTCGCTACTCGATTTCTGCTTCATGAGATCTCGCGTTTTCAACTTCACAGGTGATTGATTGTGATTTTCTTTGTGATTTGAAGCCCTACGTAATTGATTTCTACCCATCATTCAATTTCTTATTACGAATGGGTTGTTGATTTTGTATTGTTTTTGATGAAGTGAAGTGATATTAAGTTATTGCAAAACATAGGTTGAAATCCGTTTCTTTGGTGTTGATTGTCATTACCCATGGGATGTGTGTCTGCATCGGTTAATTAGGCGCTTAAATCTTCTTGCTTTAAAAATTAATTTAATGAATGCTATTTATGTTTATGTTCAAAACCATGTCTGGATGCTGGTATATTAGATTTGGGTACTGGATTAGGTATGAATATGTTTCAGTTTATATTTTTGGACTTATGTTTTTGGTATATTTTGTCCAAAGTCTTTATCTGTCAAGGATTGGGTGGAAAGCCTTAAAAGGTTGTTGCCTCTTACAATGGGAGTCTTATTTGGGTTTGAACTAACAATTAGTAACTCCATTGTCTGGATATTAATAAAACTTTGGTCTGTCTTATCTTTAAAATTTCCATGGACCACTTTTTCTTCATTTAAAATAACTATGCCCTGAAAAATAGGCGGGTTGGGTCGGGTTGGGTAACGGGTCAAAACAGGTTCAGGTCATTATGGGTGCGGGTCGAAACATGTTTTAAGCAAAAAAAGTTCGGGTCTAAATGAATTGTTCTTAATTTAGTGGCACAAAAATTATGCTACAAAAAGTCTCTTTTTATTTTGTGGCAGAAAAAGTGCCACTAAAAATCTAAAGACTTTGTGCAGCACATTGAAAAAGTGCCACTAAAAGCCTTTAGTGTCACCACTTCTAGTGGCACTTTTTTTGTGTACCACACAATCTTCAAAGGGTTTATAGTGGCATTTTTTTAGTCTTTTGAAGCACTTTTTGTATGCCATTAAATGACATTTTATTTGTAGTGGGTCAAGAACGGTCAAGAAAATCCTATTACTCAAAAGATGTCCTAGCTAGACTGATTGAGTATAGGTTGCATGCTTGATGATATTTACAGATCTCCTTTACTACTAAGTACCTGATTGCTATACTAGTTTACTTGAGTATGACCAAGGCCCAATCATTAGGACTTAGATTTTGTATTAAATGTTTATTTATTTATTTAATTAAGCATTTATTTCACTTTTTGTACAATTATTGTGGTTGATCACATTTTGTGATGAACTTAAGAAATCAATAGAGATTTCAAATCGTTGTAATTACAGGAACAAAGAACTGAAGGACAAATGGGTTTATGGTAGGGGTAAAATGCTTAATTATCATTAACAACAATGTCCTATGTGGATTAGTATGAGGTGGGACGGCGTCTGGGCTGGTTGTAGGCTCGACTCAGGGGTATGCCCTATATATAAGCATACCGATCTAGATGATACATGTGATGTTAATGAGATTAGGGTTGTTACCCGAGGGTTTAACAAATGTTTTGAGAGTACATTAGAACTATAGTGGAAAGGAAGTGTAAGGTAGGTAAAAATGCTTAATTATCATTAACAACAGTGTCATATGCGCATTAGTATGTGGTGGGACGGCGTCTGGGCGGGTTGTAGGCTCGACTCAGGGGTATGCCCTATATATAAGCATACCGATGTGGATATTACATGTGGCGTTAATGAGATTAGGGTCTTTACCGGAGAAGGTTTTCAAATCATTTTCAATTACTAAACTATATGAACTCACCAACCATGTGTTGACTTGGTCTTTTTGCGTGACTTCTCAGGTGACGAACAGGTCAATTAAGAAGCTTATGCTTTTGGACTAGGACTTCCGATAGAAGACTTAGCATTTTTGGACCTGAATACTTTTGGAAACATCATTATACAATTATTTTGTATATCTTGTATAGTTACAAGATAGAAACTTTATGATGTTTATGGTAGATTTACATAGTTAAATTATAAACGATACTGATGTAATTTAACTTTGTAATTCTATTATATTTAGCATTTTCTCACTTATATCATGTGCAATGTAAACAATCTGATCATCATGATTATCACTCACGATATCACGCCCCGGGAACCTTCCGCCCGTCGGGGATTTCGATCCAACCCCGCCGGCTCGGGGTGTGACAATCAAAGTTGTGGGCTAAAGTGTATGCTATTGGGCCATGATAAGTCAAAAAGATTTATTGGGCTGGGCCAATCAAACGGGACCCAAACAATCCTACTGGGCCGGTTCATGACTTGGGCTATGCTTGTAAGTGGGCCTTGGACCGAAAATCCCATGGGACGAAAGAACATGTTTGGGCCGCTCAATTAATGTCTGGGCCGAGATTCACATGACCAAATCTTTTATGATGTTTGGGCAAAGGAGTCTGTTATTCAATTTGGTTGTTAAGGCCCAATAGGAGAAAGTGGCCAAATTAAATAGCTGGGTGGGATAAGTTGCACGGCTTGGGTTCGGTCATCAGCAGGTTAACGAACCTATTAGACCTAAATGACTAGGGTTCGGCCATGATTGGTTCGGCTAGTGTTTATGGCTATCAAAGGTTCGTCTACTAAGATGCATGGTTCGGCTGCCCCTGCACAAGCCCATAGGTTCGGTGGTTTTCACAGGGTTCGGCTAAGGACTAAGATACATAGGTTCGTCTAGGATTCTAAAGCCATGCAGGGTTCGGTGATGCTAACTGGTTCGGCCACTGGCAGGTTCGGCGCCATAAGGGCTCGTGACACACACAGGGTTCGCCACTCTCAAAAGGTTCGGGACATTATGAGCTCGCCCCTTAGGGTTCGTCTGCATGGGCGAAGTATGCAGGTTCGGCTTGATATTGGTTCGCTGAGCAGGGTTCGGGAGATGATCAAGGGTTCGGCTGATTGTCCTACTGGTTCGCTGATTATGTGGGTTCGCAGTCACCATAAAGGTTCGGCTCCTGCCAGTGAGAGGTTCGTGACTTGTAGGTGAGGAGCAAGAAGGTTCGGCTAAGGCACAGAAGGGTTCGTTGGAAATTAGGGTTCGGCCATGGCTAAAGCACCTCACGAACCTGTAACCACTACCCATCATCACCAGCTGCGAGTTCACTGTTCCCATGGTTGTTGCTGTGTTGTCGATATGCCAAGAGTAACATTCGAAGGTTTAGTTCGACTCACAAGAGATCTAGACCGGTTGGGTGGACTTAGGTCGATTAAGGGTAACGAAAACCCTATTTCCAGATTTCTTTATGGCATCATACCTCGTTTTTCAGTGGCTATCTCCTCCGATCTGTTGTACTTTCACGTAGAGGGCTTCAAGAGCTTCGTGTAGGTTAAAGAATCACCCAAATTCGTTGAGAAATGAGCAAGATATGGGGTTTTGAAGGTTGAAAGTTCTAGAGAGAGAGTGTTTTGGAATTGGAGTTTTAGAGAGAGAAATAGCAGCCAACAAATGGGAAAACACTCTCATTTGGTGTTTAAATACCCTCGGGGTATTCGGGCCCGTTTCAGTTGCTCGGTTCGCGTTTTCGTCGCGTATATGGAACTTTACGCGTAATTTGTATGTAATAATTTAAAAGAAATGTTAATTTAATTATTTTGATTAGTTTCAAAATCGTAAAACATTATTTATTTAATTTTATTAATTTATGATCGTTCGTGTCGTGTTTTCATTTTCGTTTCGTCGGATCGCGTCACCATCGCACGTATTCCTTCGAATCGTCACTCGAACGAACACGATGATGGTTTTGCTTTCCAACTTTTGTTTTCTACTTTCTAGTTATGATTTCAGAACATTAAACTCACAGATATGTTTGTGTGAATCGTCACCCACGCAAACACATTGTCAGTTCATTATTCTGAAATGACACTGCAACTTTGTATTAAATTGCATTTTCTCACTATCGGACTCAACTAAACATCCTGCTTTCACCTTGTTTTCACATTGAATTTTCGGCCATCTGATTCCTGTCATCTATGGATATCATATCGCAACCGATTTGTTGTTGTTATTCTCTTGAACACTGTTGTTTCTCATGATCTGTTGTGTTAACTATACTTACGTTTCCACTTAAATACACACAACTATTGTTTTGAATGAGTGTTGTACTTACAGTATTTAAGTTTACACAAAATACGTACAACTGTTTCTTGTATTTAGAATTCTGTTAATACAAGTACTGTTCACACACATGTATTTACACATAGTTACTGTTGATAGTACACATACCGTACGGACTTGCCGGCCGGTCAGGTACTAGTTGTCACAATTATATTCGGCCCACATGGATTGGGTTACAATCAATACAAGAAACTAAAGGGTAAGGTGGGTAACATGCATGGATTTCTTAGTTTACTACAAAGATGGTAATAATTGGACTAGGCAAATCATGCAAAAACCTAAAACTCTAATCTTTGAGGTTTTGGTGAAGGATTTCAAGAAGGACAATACAAATGGAACAATGATAACATATAGCTATGTTACAAGATGTTAAGGGTTACTAACCCTTCATCTAAAACCTAAGTTTTTATACTTGGAACCTCTAATAATATGACATTGAATCAAGTTGAGCATAAAATCAATAACAAAGTATATTAACATTAAGCTAATTGGGTTAAGTGTTATTAAAGTCAATAACAAGTAAACAGGGCCGAATGCTGACCGAGACTCGCAAGTATTAGCCAACTTTAGGGCTAACACATACACACACACAAATCTCAATTCATACTTACAAGTTGCAAACAACGTGAAATCAATACATAATCGTGAAAACAACAACAAATACAACAACGAGCGCGTGCATTCTAGTTAGGTTAAGTCCACCACATCAACAGCAAGGTGAGTTCATTGTCCTTTTCAAAACCATTTTGGATTTACATTGGGACTGAGAAACATGTTTAAATGTTTTGTAAATTTTAATGCTATAAGCTGCATGCCAAGCTATATGCTAATGCTAATGCTACAAGCTACATTCTATAAAATATGCTAATGCTCATACTAGTGCTACAAGCTACATTCTAAACTATATGCTAATGCTAATGCTACAAGCTACATTCTAAACTATATGCTAAAGTTAATGCTACAAACTACATGCTAAACTATATTCTAATGCTAATGCTAATGCTACAAGCTACATGATAAACTATATACTAATGCGAAAGCTATGAACTGTATGCTCAAACTATATGCTATTATTAGATGCTTAATGCTACAAGCTATGATTACATGCTAAATGCAAAGCTTGTATCTATGCATCAGATACGTGAATGCCAAACTATGCTAATGCAAAGCTGGTATCTATGCATGAGATACGTGAATACTAAACTATGTCAATGCAAGGCTTGTATCTATATATGGGATACATGAAGGCTAAACTATGCTAAAACAAAGCTTGTATCTGCATATATGAGATACGTGAATGCTAAACTACGTTAATGCAAAGCTAGAATCTATCCATGATATACGTAATGGCTAAACTATGCTAGAGCAAAGCTTGTATCTAATCATGGGATATGTGAATGCTAAACTATGCTAGTGCAAAGCTTGTACCCATGAATGAGATTCGTGAATGCTAAACTACGATTCTGTGAAACTATTACCCGCATACAGTACACTTAAAGGTCGAGCGATGTGAATGCTATAAACTTGTAAACTTTTAAACAGTACGCTAAAGCTTTGATTGAGACGAGATTAGGGTGTAGGTAAAATTCCTAATTATCATTAACAACGATGTCATATGTGATTTAGTATGTGTTGGGACGGTGGCTGGGGGGGCGGTAAGTTCGACCCTACATACGCCCTATATATAAGCATACCGAATCGGATATTACCGTTGATGTTAATGAAGTTAAGGTTGTTACCGAAAAGGTTTGCTAAAGCTATTTTTTAACTACTAAACTCTATGAACTCACCAACCATTGTGTTGACTTTTTTTCTTACATGCTTTCTCAGGTGACGTGTAGGAATAAGCTAAGGTTAAGGAATGCAAGCTAGGATGCCCAGTTAGAGGACCTAGTAGACTTTGAAAAGCACGTGTTTTGATGAACGTTGTGAAGCCATTTTGATATCTTGTATAGATACAAGATAGAAAACATTTGATTCTTTTGATAAGTTTACTTAGTTAAATTATCAAACATTAACAGTTGTAATTTAACTTTGTAATCCTAGTTAAATGTTATTTGTGCTTTAGTTATTCTCAATGTTGATGCTATGTAAACAATCTGATCATCA
This sequence comes from Mikania micrantha, assembly GCA_009363875.1. NCBI lineage: Eukaryota > Viridiplantae > Streptophyta > Magnoliopsida > Asterales > Asteraceae > Mikania > Mikania micrantha. Next base: position 53,402,970 of record CM018687.1, on the reverse strand, counting down.
CGATTATCACTCACGATATCGCGCCCCGAGAACCTTCCGCCCGGCGGGGAAGTCGATCCGTCTCGCCGGCTCAGGGTGTGACAATCCAACATTTAACTAACTCATAAATAATTTATAGCATAAGTTTCAAACCAAGAGAACCTATGGAGTGACTGCATTGACAATCAAAAACCCCAGGTGAGTTCATAGACCTCATTTTCTTTAACATATTGCCTTCCAAATCATTTTGGGCTGAGAACATGAACCCTCTTATTGGAATGATAATCGAATAAGAGTTATTTTCAAATAAGTTAAATGAAAAGGTCAACTCTCAACATCTTATTCGAATGTTATTCGAATAAGTGCATTTTCAATCATTTTACTGAGCACTCATCGTATCATCAACAATGTTTTCAAAGTCAAACAAAGATTTTGAGGATTTGGAACATAGTTGTACAGAAGTGTCCGTTAATCACGACAGTTCAAGGCTTTGTGCCCAACCAAGAGGTGAACGGACACAGTTTGTCACACCCCGAGCTGGCGGGCCGAATCGTGTGTCCCGTCGGGCGGAAAGGTCCCGGGGTGCGATATCGGGAATGATAATCGTGATGATCAGATTGTTTACATTGCACATGATATATAATGAGAAAATGCTAAATAAAATAGAATTACAAAGTTAAATTACATCAGTTTTGTTCATAATTTAACACTGTAAATCACATTATATAGGGCATAAATAGGTTCAAACTTACCGCATGCCCAGCCGCCAGCCCACCATATACCAAATCACATGATATATTGTTCCTGGTGATAATTAAGCTTTTCATCCCATACATTTGATTCACAACATTTGATCAACCTGAAAACTTGTTAACACTGATCACCCGTAATGACAACCTTAACCTCATCAAAAACCACCTATGTTATCCAATCAAGTATGCTTATATATAGGGCATTTGTAGGGTCAAGCTTACCGCCAGCCCACCACATACCGAACTGCATAACATATTGTTGTTAGGGATAATTAAGCATTTCATTTCTCATCATCCACTCAATAGTTCTTTAGTTCTTAGTTCTTGTAGTTTCACCAAATATGGAAATTCTTTTGATTCCTTAAGTTCATCACACAATCATGATCAACCATAGTATCTGTTGTAACATCACTGTACTTTCGGTTGTCCGTACGTCCGTACATCCGTACGAATGTACTGTTATGACTGGATATTTATGATTATTAATGATTATGAGATTATTGATTGACTTTACTGATATTATCACTATACTGGTATGCATGTTCATAATTTATTATACGCGCAAACCACGGGAAGTTTAGTTGTAATTCAACTAAACAGACCCGTAGTGTTTATCGCAGTTACTTATTATTGATGATGATGGATTAATGGTCTGAGATTGGATTGAGGTTAGAACTGGTAGTTATTTGAGTCTGGTTACTAAACGTAGTCAAGGACACATGGTCATGGTTTATCGAAATAGCGGTGGGACGGTGGCTAGGGCAGTTGCGACTGACCCTTACATATGCCCTATATATATGCATATTTCGGTCTATCATGGATGTGTCGGTGACTAGGGTTTAGTGGGTTTTGGTTTGGGAAATGATAATATTAAAGATGATTAATAATGAGAATTGATTACGCGATGGTGAGGTTACGGATATCATTTAAGCGAGAATATTAATTCAGAAATATTAACTTAATAATGTATTCGCGTGGGTGACGATTCACACGAATATAATTATTAAGAATAATATACTGAAACGATATTCCATAAATAATGAATCAAATCGAAATACGGTACGAGCATCGGATTCGTAAAGGTGACGATCTTTACGAATACGTACGCGAGTAACGCGTTTCGACGAGATAATTAAATAATATCAAACGATATTAATCTAATAAATTGGAAACTAAAAACGTTTATTAGGAATCACAACCTAGAATGTTTTCGAATAAATTAATTTACTTAAATATTTATTTAACGAAAACGAAACGGAATTTATTTTATGAAACAAACTATTTAAACTTATTTTAATTTAATAAAACTAATTTATTTAAAACGAGTTATTGTTTAAATATGTTACGTTAGAGAAACGAGCATGTTATTATATTTCACGCGTATGAAACGAGATTCGCTACGAGACAAAGTTTATTTAGAAATAATGATAAATAATGAAACCATATGATTATTTAAGCACATTATATTTAAATATATTTAACGAGAGAAACCGAGTTTTATTATGATTATCGCGATAAAAACGAGACCGACACGCGGGAACGGGAAAAGCTTAAATGGTGGAAGACTCCACCATTTCCTTTTCATTCTCCCAACTCCCTTTCTCTCTCTAATTTCACCACAAAACACACACACAACTTCTCTCTACGATTACGAGCTCGTTTCTTGGTGGATTCGCGAGATCTTGGTGTCCACGCGTTCGGGTGAACAGGAGCTACAAGGAGATACAAGAAAATCTCACGTTTGACCGTCAAAACGAGGTAAATCTAGCCTTATGTTTTCGGTTTTGTTATTGGGTCGTGAATATTGTGCTTGTTGTAGTTATAATTTGATAAATCCTTTGTAAAACACTAAAACGAGATTATAGGATTGTATAGAAGCCTTGTATGGTCATGGATTAACAGGAGCTTGAGGATGATGAAGAGGAGATAACAGGTTCGCGGCCAGCAGGGGGACGAACCTTTGGCCGAACCTTATGAACCCCACGAACCTTGCTGAGCAAGTTTGAGAGGAACGAACCTTTTTGGTCGGCCGGACCTTTGGCAGCAAGCTAGGTGCCAACGAACCTTTCTTAGCCGAACCCTATAAGGGATCGCGAACCTAGGGGCTACGAACCTTAGGCTAACGAACCTTGCATGGCCGGCAAACCATAGCCGAACCTTTACCCATGGCCGAACCTCTCCCGACTAACGAACCATAAGCGAACCTTGGGGTGAACCTAATGGTTCGTGAGTCTACTTGGCCGAACATAGTGTTTGAGGCGAACCTTATGGACAACGAACCTAAAGGTTCGCTGGTCCTAGGGTGACAAAAATCCAATTTCGTTTAATAAGCGGATTAAGGGCAAACGGGTGATATAATTAAGTGGTTATATATATATATTTACATACATGTAATACCATGCATGCATGAGCTAACTTAATTACTATCTTTTATAACTAAAAGAAGGCTTAATTTATGAGAAATGACATATGAACACATATGAGACTAATCTATGTATGTTTTCTTAAGATGGAATTGAAATCCTATTAATTAGAACTTTTGAAGACACATAATCAAGCATGTATGCATGGTTAAGGGTAGGATGAGGGTTATCCATAAGAATCACCATATGGCCTCATAATAACTCATATTTAAAAGGTGATTTGACTATAACAAGTCTAAATTATGTTCTAACATCAACATTTATATGAAATAGTGTAAATCTATTTTATTTAGGAGTTATCGATCTATGAAATAATACATCTTATGATGTAGAGATACATCATAGGTAGTCAATTTGATTAAGACATCTATACCTATAAACACGAACACCTATTAACTACAGATTCCTGAGTTGCTTTGAGTTTACATACGCGAGCGCGCATAATACAAGAACAAAATTCTAAGGACTTCAGGTGAGTTCTCATAACCTCCTTTTCTTTAAACTGTTTTAGTTTTAAAACCCGGAGGTGAAACATGTATACCGGTTTAAATATTATTTTGATAACACAAGGATAATACCTGTTTATCATTATGATATTCACGATTATAAATTATCATTATTATGGATTATCACCGATTATTATAAATCCGTGTAAACATTGTTATTGACTTCGGTGAATAACAAAGATTACATGTATTGTCTCATACTCCGTGAAATCATTACTTTTAACTTCGGTTATTTGTTTTGACTTCATGTATTGTCACATGGAGGGTTTCCACATCCGTGAAGTATTGCTTTTGACTTCGGTTAATTGCTTTGACTTCATGTATTGTCACGTGGTTAGCGACCACTCCATGATTCATGTATCTAACTTATGTTAAATACATAAGGAATCATGTATAGTCACGAACATTGATTGAGAATATGATTGATTGAGTTTGGTTGATTTGTTGTGGATTGATTGCTTATATTCGATTATGATTAATTGTGATTGATTATGATTGATTGGTTATGTGGTTATGTGAATGTGTGTGTGTTTGGTTGTTGAATTGATGGGTGTGTGTTGGATTATCTCATACAGGTATTCATATGGAATTTCTTAAGAAGATCATAAGTTTTATACCCGTTTTAAACAAAGCATTTTATAAAACCATTTTAAGCATAAACTTTCAAACGCATTTTTACTAAAGCATTTTTAAACATAAAAACTTATGATTACTCACCAACTACTTTTGTAGTTGACACTTGATTTTCTTACATGTTTCAGGTGATGGAGACAAGTAGGAATGAAGAGAGGATCTCTTCTATTTTGGACATCATCATCATATAGGATCTTGGACTTAGTTAATTAACTAAATTTCTGGCGATTAGAGTTTAGTTAGTTTAACTAAATCTTTTGTGTATTTGACATACTTGATTCATGATAAACATGATTTTGTGTAATTATTGTGGTTGATTAAATGATATATGATGATATGATCTAGATGCCCATGAGCTTGTGAACAATCTACACATCCCTCGTGGCATCCCGATGATTCCGCCGTCGGTCGGGGTGTTACAGATTGGTATCAGAGCCTGGGTTATAGGGAATTAGGTTACTAGTAATGGTTGACCTAGTCTATAACCGTAGGATACCCTAGTATGAATTAATTTCATACACTAGTTAGTATACTCAGGATTTCATGCTTATGTGTTTATTACATGTTAACTGAACTTCTGATATACATCTGATTACATATGCTGCTTATTAATTTCTTGCTTATGTGTGCCCTAATGATTCGATAAGGACATGCACGTGGTGTATCGTAAAGGTGGTGGGACGTTGGCTAGGGCAGTTGCGACTGACCCTTACATATGCCCTATATATATACCATTTACGGTACATTAGGTGGATGTCAGTATTGAAGAATGTGGGAACTACCCGTTTGGGAAATTACTTGCTTAGGAAATAAATTGTTTATGAATTACTTGCTTTAGGAATTATCTGTTTGATCTATAAACTCCAGACAAGGACACACTCGTGGTATACTACAAAGGTGGTGGGACGGTGGCTGGGGCAGTTGCGACTGACCCCTACATATGCCCTATACATATACCATTTGTAGTATATCGGGGGTCTGTCAGTGTCAGGAACTTAGGATATTACTAGGAACTATTGTGAGATGGATGTTGAAGGTCTGTTGGTTAAGGTTGGTTTGGATTGACACTTTGGATGATCACATTTGATAAACATTTCCAAATTCCCTTATAAAAACATACGGATTGGACACGTAGGGTGCATAGGATTAATGAACGATAATGAGCGATTAGTGATGTGATATGGACTTGGGTGATGATATAGACACTTGATGATAATGTAAACGCATAGTGATGATACTAACACTTAGTGATGGTATGGACACTTGATGAGAATAAACTATAGGGAGGATATGAACACTTAGTGACAATAAGAGCACTTTGTGATGATATGAACCCTTAATGATGATTATTGACATTGGGATTGATATGGATTTTAGTGAACTTAGACAATTAGGGGAACTTAATGTCAGGTGAACTTAGACATTAGGTGAGCTTAGAAATAGGCAAGCTTACATGTCAGGTGAACTTAGACATTAGGCAAACCTAAAAGTCCAAGGGAACTAGAGATCACTTCACTCAAAATTATCCTACTAAGGATAAGGTTTGTGAAGTGAGATTTATGGTGAACTGCATGACGCACTCTACACACTAGCAAGGGCATAATCGTGGTGCAATGGAACGGCGGTGGGACGGTGTAGGGGAGATTGCGATCTACCTCTGCATATGCCCTATATATAAGCTTGTTGCATTGCATTGGGAGGTTGTCAGTGTTAGTATAGAGTGAGGAATGTATAGGACCTAGGAAATAGTTAGTTAACACTAGTTATGACCCACTAGGACACTTAGAATAATAATAGGAAATTACACACATTTTGAGTTTAATGACAGATAGGAGATAAATATAGTTCCTATATGTAATCTTAATTGTCTAATGAACTCATTTAAACATTGTTTGTATGACTTACGTTGTAAACGGTAGTAACATGTTTCTATTTCCTTCAGAAACATGCCGCCTCGCCGTCACAACGGAGATGATACGAACGCTGAGGATGCTAACGGAAATGCCAACCCTGGCATGCAAGAGTTAGCTAACCTCATCACTGGGTTGGTGAATCAGTTGACTCAGGCCAACCAAAACATCAACCAGAATCGAGGTGGTGCAAATCAGACAACTTGCACATTCAAACACTTCAATTCCTGCAATCCCCTGAAATTCACGGGTGCTGAATCGGCCACTGGTCTGCTGCAGTGGTTCGAGAGTATGGAGAACACCTTCGTCAACAGCGAATGCCCTGAAAGTCTGAAAGTTCGCTATGCCACCAGTGTTTTCCAAAAGAGAGCACTGACTTGGTGGAATGGGGAAAAGCGAACTAGGGGAGTGGATACTGCACTTGCACTGACATGGACGGAGGTCAAAAATCTGATGACCACTGAATTCTGTCCTAGAAGCGAAATGAGGAAACTGGAGACTGAGTTCTGGGAACTCAAACAAGATAGTGGCGAGAACGTCATCTACAATACTCAATTCCATGAGTATAGTCTGCTAGTGCCTCATATGGTGACACCCTTGGAGAGGGCGATTGAGAAATATATCGGCGGGCTGCCGGTACAGATTCAGGATATGGTCTACGGGAGTAATCCCAAAACACTGGAGGCTGCTATCCGTCTATCTGCAACTCTTACTGATAACCATGTGAGGAATGGGACTCTTACTCGGAAGGGACACAAGAAGGCTGACACCAAGACTACTGCAAAAGAAGTCAAAACTGAAGTCAAGTCTGAAGCTGCTAGCTCATCCAAAAGTAGCAACAAGAAGAGGAAGACCAGAAACTTCATGGTCACTGCTCCTGCTGCCAAATCTGCGCAGCAATCCTCAAACAACTCAACTGCCAGGAATTTTACTGGGAACACTCCTCAGTGTAATACCTGCCGATATCATCACGCACCGAACTTGCCTTGTCGCGTCTGCAATAACTGCGGCAAGTTCGGTCATTTTGCTAACGTCTGTCGGAGTGCACCGCAAGCACAAAGGATGCAACTTGCACCGCTTGCACTGCCAGCTCCTCCTGCACAACCTATTCCTGCTGTACCCATTCGCCAGGTACCTCAAGCACAGGCAAGAGCCTGTTATGAATGTGGTGAAGTGGGTCACTTCAGAAATCAATGCCCAAAGTTGACTGGAAATAATCAAAGGGTGGCAAGAGGCCGGGCTTTTCAGTTGAATGCTCCAGCTGCTCAAGCCAACCAGGATGTGGTCAACGGTACATTTCTGATCAACAACTCTTATGCATCTGTCTTGTTTGATTCTGGTACCGATAGGAGTTTCGTTTCATATGATTTTGAATGCTTGCTTGGTAGAACACGTACATACTTAGATAAACCGTTTAACGTGGAAGTGGCTGACGGAAACACTATTGATATTGACACTGTTATTATCGGATGTACTGTGAACTTAAATGATCACGTTTTCCCGATTGATCTTATACCTATGCATCTTGGTAGCTTTGATGTTATCATAGGCATGGACTGGTTAGCCACCCACAGAGCGGAGATTGTTTGTCATGAGAAATATATTCGTATTCCTTTAGCTTCGGGTGAAACTTTGAGAATAATTGGAGAAACTGCTAGTAAAGGTCTTAAGCTGATGTCTTGCACTAAAGCACATAAGTACCTTAGGAAGAAATGTATAGCCTTCTTAGCACACATTGTGGAGAAGAAAGAGAAAGAAAAGAGAATTGAAGATGTTCCGGTGATACGAGATTTTCCAGAAGTTTTCCCAGATGATTTGCCGGGTCTTCCACCAGAACGTCAAGTTGAGTTCCGAATCGACTTAGTACCTGGTGCGAACCCAGTCGCCAAAGCTCCTTATAGACTTGCGCCTTCGGAATTACAAGAATTGGCGAGCCAGTTGCAAGAACTGACTGATAAAGGATTCATTCGCCCGAGCCATTCACCATGGGGTGCACCGGTCCTGTTTGTCAAGAAGAAGGACGGGTCATTCCGAATGTGCATCGACTACCGCGAGTTGAACAAGCTCACAGTCAAGAATCGATATCCACTGCCGCGTATCGATGATCTCTTCGATCAGCTTCAAGGCTCGGCATGGTTCTCAAAGATCGATCTTAGGTCTGGGTATCATCAGCTTCGTGTACATGATGAGGATATTCCCAAGACTGCTTTCAGAACCAGATATGGCCACTATGAGTTTTTGGTGATGCCTTTCGGCCTTACCAATGCACATGCGGTTTTCATGGATCTCATGAACCGGGTTTGCAGGCCATACTTGGATAAATTCGTAATTGTATTCATAGATGATATTTTGATCTACTCAAAGACTAACGAAGAACACGAGAAACACCTTAAGTTGGTTTTGGAGGTCCTAAGAGAGGAACGGCTGTATGCCAAATTCTCTAAATGTGAATTTTGGCTTAAGGAAGTTCAATTCTTGGGGCACATAGTCAACGAATACGGTGTTCACGTGGATCCTGCCAAGATTGATGCTGTGAAGAATTGGAGTACGCCGAAAACACCGACGGAGATTCGATCGTTTCTCGGACTTGCCGGTTACTATCGGCGGTTCATATCGAATTTTTCCAGGATTGCTGTCCCTCTCACTGCTTTGACTCAGAAGAATAGGCCATACGAGTGGGGACCAAAGCAAGAAGAGGCATTTCAGACTTTGAAGCAAAAACTTTGTGATGCTCCTGTCTTGACACTGCCTGATGGAAATGATGATTTTGTAGTTTATTGTGATGCATCCAACCTAGGTCTCGGTTGTGTTCTCATGCAACGGGGAAAGGTCGTGGCTTATGCATCAAGACAATTGAAGATTCACGAAAAGAACTACACCACACACGACTTGGAACTTGGTGCAGTCGTGTTTGCTTTGAAGATATGGAGACATTATCTTTATGGCACGAAGTGTGTAGTCTTTACTGATCATAAAAGTTTGCAACATATTCTGAATCAGAAAGAGCTCAATATGAGACAACGGAGGTGGGTTGAACTGTTAAATGATTATGACTGTGAAATTCGCTACCATCCTGGCAAAGCGAATGTAGTAGCAGATGCGCTTAGCCGCAAAAGTCAAGTTCAGATCCATAGTGTCCGAGTGCACACTAATCTCCGTAATGATGTTCTCACAGCCCAACAACTCTCATTAGCTCAGGATAACTTGAAAAATGAGATGTCTTGCGGGGCTGAAATTTTATTGGAAACTAAGGATGACGGTTTGATGTATTATTTGAATCGGTTGTGGATACCGAACAAGGGTGATCTGAGGATGCTGATTATGGATGAAGCCCATAAATCTCGTTATTCAATCCATCCAGGCTCTGATAAGATGTATCAAGACCTTAGGGGCTTGTACTGGTGGCCTGGAATGAAGAAGGATATTGCTGAATATGTGTCTAAGTGCCTTAACTGTGCTAAAGTCAAGGCGGAACATCAGCGACCTTCAGGATTGTTATTACAACCAGAGATACCGATGTGGAAGTGGGAGAATATCTCTATGGATTTCATTACTAAACTCCCACGTACCGCGAACGGTAAAGATAGTATATGGGTGATTGTTGATAGATTAACCAAGTCGGCTCATTTCTTACCGATACGCGAAACTTACCCTGTGCGGAAGTTAGCTCGTATCTACATTGATGAGATCATTAGCCGACATGGCATTCCCTTAAGCATAATATCGGACCGTGATGCTCGTTTCACGGCACGATTTTGGGAATCACTTCATGAAGCTTTTGGAACAAGACTGGATCTTAGCACCGCTTATCATCCTCAAACGGATGGTCAAACGGAACGAACGATTCAAACTTTAGAAGACATGTTGAGAGCTTGTGTCATCGATTTCGGTGGCAGTTGGGATAGCCACTTACCATTGGTTGAGTTCTCGTATAACAACAGTTATCACGCGAGCATCGGTATGGCACCGTTTGAAGCTCTGTATGGCAGGAAATGTCGGTCACCTATTTGTTGGACCGAAGTCGGCGATTCGCAGATTACAGGTCCAGAGATTATTCAAGAAACGACTGACAAGATCCGCCAAATCCGCGACAATCTGTTAGCTGCTCGCAGTCGACAGAAGAGTTACGCGGATAAACGAAGAAAACCTCTAGAGTTTGAAGTGGGAGATATGATATTACTTAAAGTATCGCCTTGGAAGGGCGTTGTTCGATTCGGAAAGAAGGGGAAGCTTGCTCCACGATACGTTGGTCCTTTTAAGATCCTTGAACGGATCGGGAAGGTTGCTTACAAATTAGAACTTCCTCCAGAACTTAGTAATGTGCACCCGACGTTTCACGTGTCCAATCTAAGAAAGTGCTTAGCTGATCAGGATCTTCAGGTACCACTCGATGACATCCGCATCGATGATACCATGCACTTTGTTGAAAAACCAGTGGAGATAATGGATCGGGAGATTAAACAACTCAAACGCAGTAGAATTCCAATTGTCAAAGTACGTTGGGAATCGAAGCGGGGTCCAGAATTCACATGGGAGCGGGAAGATCAGATGAAGCTTAAGTACCCACATTTATTTACTACAGTCACTCCAAGTTGAATTTCGGGACGAAATTCCTTTAACTAGGGGAGACTGTAACATCACTGTACTTTCGGTTGTCCGTACGTCCGTACATCCGTACGAATGTACTGTTACGACTGGATATTTATGATTATTAATGATTATGAGATTATTGATTGACTTTACTGATATTATCACTATACTGGTATGCATGTTCATAATTTATTATACGCGCAAACCACGGGAAGTTTAGTTGTAATTCAACTAAACAGACCCGTAGTGTTTATCGCAGTTACTTATTATTGATGATGATGGATTAATGGTCTGAGATTGGATTGAGGTTAGAACTGGTAGTTATTTGAGTCTGGTTACTAAACGTAGTCAAGGACACATGGTCATGGTTTATCGAAATAGCGGTGGGACGGTGGCTAGGGCAGTTGCGACTGACCCTTACATATGCCCTATATATATGCATATTTCGGTCTATCATGGATGTGTCGGTGACTAGGGTTTAGTGGGTTTTGGTTTGGGAAATGATAATATTAAAGATGATTAATAATGAGAATTGATTACGCGATGGTGAGGTTACGGATATCATTTAAGCGAGAATATTAATTCAGAAATATTAACTTAATAATGTATTCGCGTGGGTGACGATTCACACGAATATAATTATTAAGAATAATATACTGAAACGATATTCCATAAATAATGAATCAAATCGAAATACGGTACGAGCATCGGATTCGTAAAGGTGACGATCTTTACGAATACGTACGCGAGTAACGCGTTTCGACGAGATAATTAAATAATATCAAACGATATTAATCTAATAAATTGGAAACTAAAAACGTTTATTAGGAATCACAACCTAGAATGTTTTCGAATAAATTAATTTACTTAAATATTTATTTAACGAAAACGAAACGGAATTTATTTTATGAAACAAACTATTTAAACTTATTTTAATTTAATAAAACTAATTTATTTAAAACGAGTTATTGTTTAAATATGTTACGTTAGAGAAACGAGCATGTTATTATATTTCACGCGTATGAAACGAGATTCGCTACGAGACAAAGTTTATTTAGAAATAATGATAAATAATGAAACCATATGATTATTTAAGCACATTATATTTAAATATATTTAACGAGAGAAACCGAGTTTTATTATGATTATCGCGATAAAAACGAGACCGACACGCGGGAACGGGAAAAGCTTAAATGGTGGAAGACTCCACCATTTCCTTTTCATTCTCCCAACTCCCTTTCTCTCTCTAATTTCACCACAAAACACACACACAACTTCTCTCTACGATTACGAGCTCGTTTCTTGGTGGATTCGCGAGATCTTGGTGTCCACGCGTTCGGGTGAACAGGAGCTACAAGGAGATACAAGAAAATCTCACGTTTGACCGTCAAAACGAGGTAAATCTAGCCTTATGTTTTCGGTTTTGTTATTGGGTCGTGAATATTGTGCTTGTTGTAGTTATAATTTGATAAATCCTTTGTAAAACACTAAAACGAGATTATAGGATTGTATAGAAGCCTTGTATGGTCATGGATTAACAGGAGCTTGAGGATGATGAAGAGGAGATAACAGGTTCGCGGCCAGCAGGGGGACGAACCTTTGGCCGAACCTTATGAACCCCACGAACCTTGCTGAGCAAGTTTGAGAGGAACGAACCTTTTTGGTCGGCCGGACCTTTGGCAGCAAGCTAGGTGCCAACGAACCTTTCTTAGCCGAACCCTATAAGGGATCGCGAACCTAGGGGCTACGAACCTTAGGCTAACGAACCTTGCATGGCCGGCAAACCATAGCCGAACCTTTACCCATGGCCGAACCTCTCCCGACTAACGAACCATAAGCGAACCTTGGGGTGAACCTAATGGTTCGTGAGTCTACTTGGCCGAACATAGTGTTTGAGGCGAACCTTATGGACAACGAACCTAAAGGTTCGCTGGTCCTAGGGTGACAAAAATCCAATTTCGTTTAATAAGCGGATTAAGGGCAAACGGGTGATATAATTAAGTGGTTATATATATATATTTACATACATGTAATACCATGCATGCATGAGCTAACTTAATTACTATCTTTTATAACTAAAAGAAGGCTTAATTTATGAGAAATGACATATGAACACATATGAGACTAATCTATGTATGTTTTCTTAAGATGGAATTGAAATCCTATTAATTAGAACTTTTGAAGACACATAATCAAGCATGTATGCATGGTTAAGGGTAGGATGAGGGTTATCCATAAGAATCACCATATGGCCTCATAATAACTCATATTTAAAAGGTGATTTGACTATAACAAGTCTAAATTATGTTCTAACATCAACATTTATATGAAATAGTGTAAATCTATTTTATTTAGGAGTTATCGATCTATGAAATAATACATCTTATGATGTAGAGATACATCATAGGTAGTCAATTTGATTAAGACATCTATACCTATAAACACGAACACCTATTAACTACAGATTCCTGAGTTGCTTTGAGTTTACATACGCGAGCGCGCATAATACAAGAACAAAATTCTAAGGACTTCAGGTGAGTTCTCATAACCTCCTTTTCTTTAAACTGTTTTAGTTTTAAAACCCGGAGGTGAAACATGTATACCGGTTTAAATATTATTTTGATAACACAAGGATAATACCTGTTTATCATTATGATATTCACGATTATAAATTATCATTATTATGGATTATCACTGATTATTATAAATCCGTGTAAACATTGTTATTGACTTCGGTGAATAACAAAGATTACATGTATTGTCTCATACTCCGTGAAATCATTACTTTTAACTTCGGTTATTTGTTTTGACTTCATGTATTGTCACGTGGAGGGTTTCCACATCCGTGAAGTATTGCTTTTGACTTCGGTTAATTGCTTTGACTTCATGTATTGTCACGTGGTTAGCGACCACTCCATGATTCATGTATCTAACTTATGTTAAATACATAAGGAATCATGTATAGTCACGAACATTGATTGAGAATATGATTGATTGAGTTTGGTTGATTTGTTGTGGATTGATTGCTTATATTCGATTATGATTAATTGTGATTGATTATGATTGATTGGTTATGTGGTTATGTGAATGTGTGTGTGTTTGGTTGTTGAATTGATGGGTGTGTGTTGGATTATCTCATACAGGTATTCATATGGAATTTCTTAAGAAGATCATAAGTTTTATACCCGTTTTAAACAAAGCATTTTATAAAACCATTTTAAGCATAAACTTTCAAACGCATTTTTACTAAAGCATTTTTAAACATAAAAACTTATGATTACTCACCAACTACTTTTGTAGTTGACACTTGATTTTCTTACATGTTTCAGGTGATGGAGACAAGTAGGAATGAAGAGAGGATCTCTTCTATTTTGGACATCATCATCATATAGGATCTTGGACTTAGTTAATTAACTAAATTTCTGGCGATTAGAGTTTAGTTAGTTTAACTAAATCTTTTGTGTATTTGACATACTTGATTCATGATAAACATGATTTTGTGTAATTATTGTGGTTGATTAAATGATATATGATGATATGATCTAGATGCCCATGAGCTTGTGAACAATCTACACATCCCTCGTGGCATCCCGATGATTCCGCCGTCGGTCGGGGTGTTACATCTGTAGAAACATAACATTAAATTCTTAAGTAAATAAAGAGATAAACATTTAATTAAACCTAAGACCTAACGATTGTGCTTGGTCATGCTCGAGTAGACTAGTCTAGCAATCAAGGTTCTTAGTAGTGAAGGAAATCTATAAACATCATCAAACATGCGACCTATAATCAATCAGTCTACTTAGGACATCTTTTGATGTATAGGAATTTATAGTTCGTCTAGACCGTCCATAGTTCGTATACTTCTTTAGTTCTTTGGCACATGTTATCTTTGAGTATTTTCCAGATATTCCTTGAAAACTGGTTAGGGGATGTTGTAAATATCATCAAGCATGCGTCCCATATTCAATCAGTCTAGCTAGGACATCTTTCGAACCTGGGATTGGCACATGCTATCTTTGATATTTCCCTGACAGACCCGTGGAAATAGTTCTTTGTATATAGTTCTTTAAAATATATCTTTAGTTCTTTGACAACACACCACCGAAAATAGTTCTTTGTACATAGTTCTTTGAATTAGATCTTTAGTTCTTGACAACACACCGCCGAAAATAGTTCTTTTATTAGACCATTAGTTCTTTGAAATTACACCTTTGAAAATAGTTCGTTGTTTTATATCTTTAGTTCATTGAAAATACACCGTTGAAAATAGTTCGTTGTTTTTAGATTAGTTATACACTCCTAAAGAATAGATAGTTTGAGAACCTGCTGAGTGTTAACCTAGACAAAGTCTAGGATAAAACTATACAAGTAAAACATATATTTAGAAAAAGCATTTAGGTAAATATAATCCAAGGAAAATAATTTACGCATGCTTCTCAGCCCTGCGTTTGTAAAACAAAAATGTTTAAAAAAAGGGCAATGAACTCACCTGTGTTGTTATGCTATGGGTCTCAAAAATATGCACGCTTGTTGATTGTAAATTATGTATCTTCAGTACCTGTGTTGATTTATTAGGATTTGAATACGATAAGTGTTCGAAGATGACGTATATAGGGTTTGGTGTCGGTGTGTGACTAGGTGTTCTATGACTTTCTATTGTGTTACTATTATTCTCTCTAATTATGCTATGTTACTTACCCTTTATGAACCCTTATCCCGTAGGTAATCACAACTAAACCTTAGTTATATAAGGTTTATATTAACTAGATCCATGACTCTTTTAAGTATAACATCATTTATAAAATCCGTTTTAAGTTGTAAAACATTAAGTTTAGAAATCATCTAAGGTGTTTTAAATCATTTAAATAAAGAATTTTATAAATCATTTTACTATAGTTAAAACATAAGTTTGCTTGTTAAAGAAATTATAAGTTAACATGTTGAAACTTAGGTCAATCTTATTTGATTACCTCTAAGTTCATTGCTAGATCTTTGTTACTCATAGTTCTTTGATCGTTCTTATGTATAACTTGCTTCAGAAAGTTCAGTTGAACTATCTAATTTAGTTATATATATGTTTGCATAAAACTACTAAGTATTCAGTGTTAACAATATAGTCAACACATGTATACTTTGCTTGTTTCTTGATCTTTAATTAGTTCTCAACTCGTTTTCTTGGTTCTTTGAACTCATAAGTATCAATTAGGTTACTCATAGTAACCTACTAAGTACAAGTTGCATTTATGACTTCCAAGGTTACTAATTTTAGTGTTTATGAACATCAATCATTCGCTTAGCACTTGTTTAAACCTCCAAACTTACCTTCTATATTGTCCATTGTTAGCCCATGGTCTTAATGACAACGCAAGTGTTTTTAATCCTCTTTTCATCTTTAAAACCCATGTCTATGTGTTAACATGGTTCAGAAAAGTTTTGACATTGAAATCCTTAGCACAGTTGATTATAATCCCGGTTAACACTTCTCAAAAACCCTAATGGTTCTCATTCGTGCACACCAGCCATGTAAAAACATTTAGGACATAACTAGGGCTGTCGTACGAATGAAGCTCTGTTCATTCATAATTTCATACGAATGTTAAAGGATCATACGAATGGCTGCATGCGAATGTAGGTGATCGACCGGATAAGGAGGTTCATGTGCATGGGGTTGATCACACAAATGGAACTGACCCGAAAGTGACAGCACACCCGAATGGGAAGGTTCTTCGCCTGATACCTTGCTCCGGCCTCCCAGCTCGTCCGAATAGGGCTGTCACACAAATGGTATGATTCATTCGTATGAACCCACCTAGTCTTTCCCTTTGCAGCTACCATTCGTGCGAGCTGTACAAAATGGATCCATTTAATTGTTCTTTAATGTTCTGACACGTTCGGGTACGTTCGGGTACGTTCGGTTTCGCGTAGGAACGCGGGTTTTCGGTTGTTTTCGTAACGAAACGTTACGATTTTTAAAATAAAATTTATTAACTTAAAAATAGGTGGTAATTCCTAGTAAATTAACTAATATCTTCTGTTTATCTTAGTTTCTTAAAATGTTTAAGTTTAATTGTTTAATCGAATTGTACAGTTGCCACGCGTATTCGTTCGGATCGTCACCCGTACTAACACGACGATAACTACACTTTTCGATGTGATTTTCTATTTATTGGACATCATTCAAAGCGTTAAACTTTCAGATATATTCGTACAGATCGTCACCTATACGAATATCCTGTCAGTTTAATATTCACATAACGGCATCCAGTATTGTTTTATTCAGTACAACCTCACATACGTCTATACATAGTAATGTCCTAACTAACATTCAGCTAATAGTTATGTGGTGTCAGATAGGTTTCTGAATGTTAAACCATGGATTTTGAAACATGTTTCTGAAACAAATGTGTAACAGTTTTGTGTCAAACATCAATTGATAATAGTATACTTCTAATACACATAGTTCGTACATGAGTTACTGTGTAAATCACTGTTCCGATTACGCTTCCGGCACTGATGTTACAGTCTCCCCTTGTTAGAAAAATTTCGTCCCGAAATTTAAGAATCATTATCCGGTACGGCTTCCTCTGTAAACAGGTGGGGATACTTGGACTTCATGTGATCCTCGCGTTCCCAAGTAAACTCGGCCCCGCGCTTTGAATTCCATCGAACCTTGACAATTGTAATACGGCTTCGCTTCAGTTGTTTAACTTCGCTACCCATAATCTCCAAAGGTTCTTCGATAAAATGTAATTGTTGCTCCACTTGTATTTCCTCGACAGGTATGACAAGTGATTCGTCCACGAGGCATTTCTTAAGGTTTGAGACGTGAAACACGTCATGCACACCGCCGACTTAATCTGGTAATCTCAGATTATACGCAACAAGACCGATTCGTTGAATGATCTCGAATGGTCCGACGTATCGTGGTGCTAATTTGCCATTATTTCCGAAGCGGACTACATCCTTCCATGGGGATACCTTCAACATGACACGGTCACCCACATGGAATTCCAACGGCATGCGTCGTTTGTCTGCGTAGCTCTTTTGTCTGCTTCTGGCCACTTGTAACTTCTGTTGTATCTTATAAATCTTATATGTGGCTTCTTGAATAAGCTAAGGCCTAGTTATACGGTTATCTCCTACCTCGGTCCAACACATCGGTGACCGGCATTTTCTACCATAAAGTGCCTCGTATGGAGCGCATCAGATGCTACTATGGTAACTATTATTATAGGAGAATTCTATCAGTGGCAAATGGGAATCCCAATTCCCACCGAAATCCAAAATACATGTTCGCAACATGTCCTCAAGGGTCTTTATAGTACGTTCGCTTTTACCGTCCGTTTGTGGATGGTAAGATGTGCTCAAGTTCAAGTTCGTCCCTAGTGACTTATGCAATAACTGCCAAAATCTTGATGTGAATCTATTATCTCGATCGGATATGATAGACAATGGTACACCGTGACGCACCACTATCTCCTTGATGTATAATCTCGCCAATCTATCCATCGTGAAGATTTCACGCATTGGCAAGAAAGGAGCGGATTTGGTCAACCGATATATGATAACCCAAATTGTATCATGCCCAATAGAAGTGCGGGGTAGCTTGGTAATGAAATCCATTGCTCTTTCTTCCCACTTCAATAGCGGAATCTCGGGTTGTTCCAGTAGACCTGACGGATTCTGGTGTTACGCCTTAACCTTCGCACTTGTCAGACATCAACCGACATACTCGGCTATATCTTTCTTCATTCCCAGCCACCAATAAAATCCCCGTAAATCTTGGTACATCTTATCGGTGCCCGGGGGTACCGAGTACTTGGTCTTGTGCGATTCGTCAAAAATAAGCTTTCTCAGTTCATCTACCGCAGGAATCCACACGCGATCCTGGTAGTAGATAACTCCATCTAGTTTCGTTTCAAACTGTCGCTCCGCTCCACAATAAAGTTCTTTCTTCAGATTCCCTCATTCTACTGTTTCCTGTTTTGCTTGAATAATCTTGTCACGTAGACTTGTTTGCACTGTCATTCACGTTGCTCTTACGCGTAGTGGTTTGACCCGTTCCTTCCGGCTTAAGGCGTCAGCTACAACGTTCGCGTTATCCGGATGGTACTTAATCACACAGTCGTAATCATTTAGAAGTTCAACCCATCGACATTGTTGCATGTTGAGTTCCTTCTGATCAATGATGTGATGTAGACTTTTGTGATCAGTGAATATGGTACACTTGGTTCCATACAAGTAATTTCTCCAAATCTTAAGTGCAAAGACTACTGCTCCCAGTTTTAGATCATGAGTCGTGTAGTTCTTCTCATGAGTCTTCAACTTTCTCGATGCATACGCAATAACTTTGTCTCGCTACATTAACACACAACCGAGTCCCTGATGGGAAGCATCACAGTTCACTACAAATTCGTTTGTACCCTCTGGGAGAGATAAGATCGGAGCATCACATAACTTCTGCTTCAATGTCTGGAAAGCATCTTCTTGTTTTTGCTTCCAAACAAACGGCTCACTTTTCTGAGTTAACTTGGTGAGAGGCAAGGCTATCTTAGAAAAGTTTGAAATAAATCTTCTATAATAACCTGCTAGTCCCAGAAAAAAGCGTATCTCTGTCAATGTCTTCGGAATATCCCAGTTCTTGATCGCCTCGATCTTGGTAGGGTCTACATGTATTCCTTCGCTGTTGACTACGTGACTCAAAAACTGAACTTCCCTTAGCCAAAATTCACACTTAGAGAATTTGGCATAGAGTTGTTCTTTTTTCAACAGCTCCAAGATCTTCTTGAGGTGTTGCTCGTTTTCATCTTTGCTCTTGGAATAAATCAGTATGTCATCAATGAAGAAAATGACAAACTGATCCAGATACGGCTTGCACACCCGGTTCATGAGATCCATGAAAACCGCCGGTGCATTTGTCAATCCAAAGGGCATCACCATAAACTCATAATACCCATACCTGGTTCGGAAAGCCGTCTTTGGTATGTCTTCTTCTTGCACTCTGAGTTGATGATATCCTGAACGCAAATCAATCTTTGAAAAATATTGCACTCCTTGTAGTTGGTCAAAAAGATCGTCAATTCTTGGCAATGATACGGATTCTTGATGGTCAATTTGTTCAGCTCTCTGTAGTATATACACATCCGGAAAGATCCGTCCTTCTTTTTCACGAACAAAACCGGAGCTCCCCATGGTGAGTAGCTCGGTAGGATGAAACCTTTATCTAGTAATTCCTGTAGTTGATTTGACAATTCCTGCATCTATGAAGGTGCTAACCTATAAGGAGATTTAGCAACAGGAGTTGCTATAGGAACTAAGTCAATATGGAACTCTACCGGTCGTGCAGGTGCCAAACCAGGTAGATCATCAGGAAACACGTCCGGATACTTCCTTACTATTGGCACCTCTTGAATCTTGATCTTGTCTTTCCCTTTTTCCACCACTTGAGCAAGAAAAGCTACACACTGCTTCTGTAAACATTTACACGCCTTTATGCAAGATATGATTTTGACACTACGTTTTGCATGATCCCCTCGAACTTCCAACACATGATCGCTCATCAATGGAATTCAAAGCAACTTTTCGGAACATATGACTTCCACCCTGTTGAGAGATAGCCAATCCATCCCGACAATGATGTCGAAACTACCCAATCCCATCGGTACCAAATCGATGGTGAATGTTTGACCGTTAAGAGTTAACGGGCAGTTTCTATATATTGTACTAACTGTGATTTGTTTCCCATTTCCTACTTCAATAATGTAAGGGGAGTCTAAAAGTTCTTCAACCTGATTAAGCTGGCATGCAAAGTCGATCGAGATAAAACTCTAATCTACACCAATGTCAAACAAAATAGATGCATAAAATTCATGTAAGAGAAATGTACTAGTGACCACGTTTGGGTCTTGATGAGCAGCTGGGGCTCCTATGGCAAAAGCTCTTCCATGCGGTGCTTGAACTGCCGGTTATACTTTCTTTGGTCAGTTCTTTGAAAAGTGGCCTATTTCACCACAGTTATAGCATCCACCATTGTTCTGGTTCGGATTGTTGGGTGGAGGGAGAGTTAAGGCAACATTGTTGACTGCGTGATTAGGTGCCATTCTGTAGTGTTGGACCCAGTGGCCCTTCCTTCCACATCCCATGCAGTGTCTGCAGGGAGTGTTTGCAGCATGATGATACTGGCATTTGGCACACAGAGGATACGTGCCGGTGTAGGTTTTCTTGTGAAGGTTATGTGGGGCAACAACTAATTGGTTGAGTGGAGTGGCCATTGTGTAGTTCTTGATGACCTTTTGTTTCTTCTTGGGATGATGGTGTGGTTTCTTTGATGATTCCTCCTTGTTATTTCCTGAGTCAGCCTCCTTCTTTAGAGTTCCAAAGGCTACCATCACGTTTGTGAGTTTCCCTAACAAGCTAATACCTGATTCCAAGGTGACAGGGTTTGCTGCAATGACCAAACTCTGTATCGAGTCCACCTACATATCTGTCAATCCTTTTCTCCAGAGTTGGTACCATGTATGGAACCAATGCTACCAACTTGTGATAACGAGTAGTATAACCCAAGTGATTTGCTCCTTTCATCACATGGTTTGACAGCTCAGTCTCCATCATTTCTAGTTCATTCTTGGGAAAAAATTCGTTCCTCAGTAGAGTCTTGAAATCTTCCCATGACATCGACATAGCTTCTTCTCTTCCTCTAGCCTGAATGTGTGAGTTCCACCAAGTTAAGGCACATTTGTTGAATGATCCCGTAGAGTAACGAACCTTGTGATGCTCTAGACAACTGCAAAGGTCCAGAGTAGTCTCGATCTTCTCAATCCATTGGATTAAACCAAAGGCTCCCTCATTACCATTGAAGTTAGGCGGCTTACATCCTACAAATGACTTATAGGAGTAATTGGATGCATTGCCAGTATTCCCACTGGCCTCTCCTGACGAGTGCCAGGAGTTGTTGCCGTTGTTCTAGATACGGTTGATCATATCCGGTATCACCTCTTTTAGCTGATTAGTCAGCTGAGTGCTTAGTAGGGTTGCCAGTGCAACAGTGGCAGGATCCAGATTCTAGTTCACGTTCGGATTAGGGGATGGAGAGTGTGGAGGAGGAGGAGGAGGTGGAGGAGGTGACAGTGGTGGTGCAGTCAGTAGAGGAGGTGGTCTTCTCGGCGGCATTCTGATCACAACTAATAGAATATTGTTAGTACATGTTTGTAATAGGTTGCTTATCAAAATATGTAAATTATAGAAAGTTTAGTTGAGGTTTGGCTGAGGTTCGTCTGGCCCACGAACCTTAGCAAGTTCGGCGAACCTAGTAGGTTTGTTTGTACAGGTTCGTCCAGCGAACCCCAAGGTTCGGCTGGCGATCCTATGGGTTCGGCTAGGTTTGTCTGATCCCTTGTGTATATAATGCAGGTTCGTCTAGAGGTTTGGTAACTTTTGCAGATCTTGAGTGTGTTTCAAACCTGATTTCTCTGTGTGAGATTATCCATTTCATTGTAATCATTCAAGCTTGATTAATGAAATGATGATTATTGAAATGCTTGTTCTTCTTTGATTCATATAGATCAAACATAGATTCCGCATATATTTGATTTTTATTAGTTGAGGTTTGGCTGCGGTTAGTATGGCCCACGAACCTTAGCAGGTTCGGCGAACCTAGTACGTTTGTTTGTACAGGTTCGTCCAGCGAACCTCAAGGTTCGGCTGGCGAACCTATGGGTTCAGCTAGGTTCGTCTGATCCCTTGTGTATATAATGCAGGTTTGTCTAGACGTTTCGTAACTTTTTCAGATCTTTAGTGTGTTTCAAACCTGATTTCTCTATGTGAGATTATCCATTTCATTGTAATCATTCAAGCTTGATTAATGAAATGATGATTATTGAAATGCTTGTTCTTCTTTGATTCATATAGATCAGATATAGATTCCTCATATATTTGATTGTTAATAGGATTTCGTTGGAAGATCAAGATCAAAATCAGAGATCTACAGTGGTATCAGAGATTTGGTGGAGTTCTATACTAGATTTTCCAAGATCTACAAGCATTTGGAGTTAAAAAGATCAAGAAATGGATTAAAATTAGTGTTTTCTTTGAGTTTGATTGCTGTTTTGAGTATGATATCATCATCTATTGCTGAGAAACATTACTATTCAGAGATTTGTAGGGTAAATTGGTGATTTTTGAAGAAATTTCATCAAATTAGGAAGGTTTTCCCTCCAAAATTTTTGAATTTTGAAGAACAGGTTCGTGAGCCGAACCTGTGATTGGCTGAAACAAGAGGTTCCCTATTAAAGAGATTTTTCTGGGATTCGTTTAGAGATTTTGAAGAGGTTCGTTTAAGGTTTACTGCAGAGGTTCGTCTGATCAAGGTTTGTTACATCAGGTTCGTGAGATAGAGGTTTGTCTCAGGTTCGGTTGAAGAGGTTTGTGAGATCAGGTTTGTCTCAAGGTTCGTTCCATCAGGTTCTTGAGATAAAGGTTTGTCTCAGGTTCGTGAGCTGAGGTTCGTGGATATCAAGATTTGGAGAAGGTTCGTTTGTTGATTAGGTTCGTGACGTGAATTTTTCATCAAGAGGTTCGCTGATTAAAGATTAAAAACCATGGCTGAGATGTTTGCTGCTATAGCTAGTCAAAATTCTAAGATACATATCATTTTGATTAGTGAAACTGACGCTGGGAGTACGAACAAAGTTCCAAAACTACTTGATTTGACAGAATATGAGAACTGGAAAGGAAGATTTGAGACACATCTCAATGGAACTGACACTAATCTATGGGAAAGAATTTTGTCACCTTATTAAAGACCGAAGGTTGTGGGGACAGATTTGGATCAAACCCTTGAAAGATTGGATGTTGATTAGAGAAAGAAATATGATTATGAGAGGAAAGCCTACTGGATGCTGAGCCAAGCAATTCCTAATCAGATACTTCATCCGTTTGATGAACACAAAACCTCATATGGGTTGTGGAATGCTTTGAAAGCGAGAATTGAAGGAAATACTAAGCTGAAGAAGATGAAAGCCACTGATATACGTAAAGAGCTTGAGAATTTCAATTTTATTGGCAATGAAAGTCTTGAAGCCTTAATAACCAGATATAGACATTTGTTGACTGAAGTCAGGAAATGTGGAATTGAATACACTAAGAAGAAGAAGATAGATTGCTTTGCAGATGCGTTACCTGAAAAGTGGAATTCGTTGGTGTTTATTTTGAGAAAAATTTACCTGGAATGACATTGGTAGAGTTTATTCAAAAACTAGAAGAACATGAAATGAAAGATAAGAGAAAAGCAAGAAGAATGAATGTTACTCAAGATCCTTCTCTATATGGTGCATCTGTAGTTACACCTCCTGTCTCTTTTGAAAAGATCCAGACAACATTTGTTTCTAGTACTTCTACACCTTCTGCATCTGCTAGTTCTATTTCATCCTATTCTGTTAATGAGAAGAAGTATGACTCTACAACAACTCCAGTTCAGTTAAACACAACAAATTTGGGAAATGTAACTGTGGAGGCTGTTCGGGATCATATGTCAATTTTGCCTTGTGCAGTCAGTGCTTATGATGAACAGATAGCAGGAAAGATTGGAAACTCAAATCTTACTTTTGAAGATTATGAGAAAATTGATGATGATGAAATGGAGTTGATTGACACTCAATGGGCATTGGCAAGCGCAATCAGAAGAATCAATAGATATGAAAAGAAAACTGGAAAGAAATTCACTTTTGATCGAAATACCAAGTTTGGATTTAATCCAAAGGCCACACTATGTTACAATTGTGGTGAGTTGGGCCATTTTGCTAGAGAATGTAAAAATCCAAAGAACCAAGGAAATTTAAACCCTTTCAAGCCAAAAGAAGCTTATTAGAAGAAGAAAGAAAAGCCTAAAGAGTCATCGAAAGCTTTAGTAAGTCAAGCTAATGAAGGATATGATTGGGGAAAGCAATATGATGAGTTAATGGGTGCATTCATGGCTTGTGGCATTTTTCAAAAGCAAAATGTAATTTCTAAAAAAGTTGACAAATTGGATGGTTTCTTTGATAAGTTTGGTGTTGGACATAAAGACAAATCAAAGAATTTTAAAAATCAAGTGCATGATTCAAAGATAAAGTCAACTGGTTTGAGAAACAGATTCTCATCTACAAAGGTTGTTTCTAAATCTTTCAGCTCATCAAAGTTTTATGACGAACCAAAACAAAAGAATCATCTGCAAAGAAAATGCTACAGATGTGGTAAATTTGGTCATTTGATTGCCGATTGTTATTTGGATGTCAGTTCTACTGATTGTAGCAGCTTTAGGTCTTTTACACCAAGAGAAACACGAAAGTGTTTTACTTGTAGTGGTAAAGGACATATTTATGCTAATTGTCCAAACAACAAAATCAGGAAGAGTTCAGATGATGAGAGTTGGGTAAATAGATCAAGGGAAAATCCTAGGAAAGTTAAACCTAGTGAAGATGAAATGAGAGTTCTTCGAATGTTTGATCCTGAATGTGTTTGGGTTAAAGAAGAAAATAATCAGAAGAAAAGAATTTTTGACAACAAAAGGAATGTGAAAAGGATTGTTAAAATGGTGACATCATCTGATGATGATTTTTTTGACAATATTTCTTGAAAATCATTTTCAAAACAAAATGGTACATCAAAATCACTTTGGAAATTAAAAAACAGGTTAGTTGATCAAATTTATGGGAAAGAAGATGGTAACAGTGATGATGGGTCTTTGAGTAGATCATCACAACAGAAAGGCAGGGGTCCATTTAGGGAGACTCGACGCCGAAATGGCGGGGGTCATCCCTTTTGATACTGATAGTTTTTTTTATTTATTGTGCAGGTGGCATACATGGGCCGTATCAATAGTCGTTGGATTGTTGATAGTGGATGTTCCCGGCACATGACTGGAGAATTCAACCTGTTCAGAGATTTCAAGCTGATCAAAGGCAGTTATGTTATCTTTGGAGGAGACAAAGGTGGTTAAATTACTGGGTTAGGCAGTTTGATGAATGGAAAGATTTCATTTGATAATGTTAATTTCTTCAAAGAATTAACTAATAATTTGTTAAGTGTTTCACAGATTTGTGATAAAGGATAAAAAGTGATGTTCGACAGAGACATATGTTATGTACTTAAGCAAGGATTTCAGATTCCTGAGGAGTGGATTCTTATGAGTGCTGATCGGAGCAAGGATTTGTATGTGCTTGACATGGCGAAGGCGGAAACAGTGAATAAAGTGGAGACATGTCTAATGTCCAAGGCAACTGAGCAAGATAAACGTTCTTGGCACAGACGAATGGGGCATATTCATATCCGGAAGATTAATCATCTTGTGCACAATCATTTAGTTGAGGGTGTACTGGTTAAACACTTTACACTTCCAGATGTGTGTGTGTCGTGTAAAAAGGGTAAACAGAAAAGGAAGTCTCACAAAACAAAGACAATGCTTTCTATTTATATGCCACTTGAACTTCTTCACATGGATTTGTTTGGACCAATCAATGTGAAAAGTATAGGTGGTCAATATTATTGTTTTGTGGTGACTTTTCTAGATTTTCTTGGGTCATGTTTTTAAAGCACAAATCATATACTTATTAAAACTTTGTGTTGTTGATTAATAGGTTGGAGACATTGTATAAGTTGAGAGTGAGAAGAGTAAGATCAGATAATGGGACTGAGTTTAAGAATCACCAAATGGAGGAATTTTGCAATTCCAAAGGCATTCAATAGCAATTCAGTGCACCGTATGAACCCCAGAAGAATGGTGTAGCTGAAAGAAAGAACATAACATTGATTGAGTCGGCGAGAACAATGCTAGCTGATTCTAAACTTCCCATTACATTTTGGAGTGAAGCTGTGGCTACAGCTTTTTACTCTTAACAGAGTGTTGATTGTTAAAAGACATAATAAAACCTGTTATGAATTGCTTCAAAATCGAAAGCCTAATTTGGAACACTTGGAACCTTTTGGGGATGCTTGTACCATGCTAAAGAAAGATTCAAAATTCAATTCTTAAGTTGAAGAGGATTTCTTTCTTGGCTACAGTCTTCCTAACAAACATGTGTTTAATAAACGTACGGGTGTTGTGGAATTATGGTATCATGTGGATGTTCAAAGACATACACCTATACCAGACGAAAAAGGACCAGATTGGCTTTTTGATTATGATAAACTGTTTGAGTCTTTTAATTTGTCTGCAAATGTTTTTGATTATGAAATAACCTTACAAATGTTATATGATTTTCAGAATTCTGAAGATCAAGGTATTCTCATCATTCTGAAGATGGTAATCATACTTCACATGAGGAAGGCATTCCAGAAGTAAATAATGATGATTCATCTAATGATGATAATGATGTTTTTGAAGATGCTATTTCTCACGATCAAGATGCTGATCAGAATATTATATATCTGGATCATAATGTGGGTGTTCCGCAAGTGCCTGTCACAAGAGTTCATGTAAATCATCATGTTGCTCAGATCATAGGAGATCCATCTGCTGGAGTTCAAACACGAAATCAAGTCATTAATGAGGAGAGTTTGTATGTAGAGTTAGAGAGAACTCATGGCAGTCAAGAGCTCTGGATGCATTCTGTGTCACACCCCGAGCCGGCGGGAAGGATCGACTTCCCCGTCGGGCTGAACGTTCACGGGGCGCGATATCGTGTGTGATAATCGTGATGATCAGATTGTTTACATAGCATCAACATTGAGAATAACTAAAGCACAAATAACATTTAACTAGGATTACAAAGTTAAATTTGAACTGTTAATGTTTGATAATTTAACTAAGTAAACCTATCAAAAGAATCAAATGATTTCTATCTTGTATCTATACAAGATATCAAAATAGCTTCACAGTGTTCATCAAATTATATGCTTTTCATAATCTACTAGGTCCTCTAACCGGGCATCCTAGTATGCATTCCTTAGGCTTAGCTTATCCCTGTACGTCACCTGAGAAAGCATGTAAGAAAACAAAGTCAACACAATGGTTGGTGAGTTCATATAAATTAGTAGTTGAAAAATAGCTTTAGCAAACCTTTTCGGTAACAACCTTAACCTCATTAACATCACATGTAATATCCAGATCGGTATGCCTATATATAGGGCATACGAAAGGGTCGAGCCTACAACCCGGCCAGACGCCATCCCACCACATACTAATCCACATATGACACTATTGTTAATGATAATTAAGCGTTTTACATACGATCCAATTCGATCATAGTTTCAAGCATTCTGTTTAGAGTTTAAGATATGCACCCAATAGCATTTACAACCCTTTCGATAACAACCTTAACCTCATTAACATCACATGTAATATCCAGATCAATATGCTTATATATAGGGCATATGAAAGGGTCGAGCCTACAACCCGCCCAGATGCCATCCCACCACATACTAATCCACATATGACATTGTTGTTAATGTTAATTAAGAATTTTACCTACTCCCTAATCCCGTCCTCATCATAGCTTTAGCGTAGTGTTTAAAAGTTTACAAGTTTCGAGCATTCACATAGCTCGGCCTTTAAGTGTACTGTATGCGGATAATAGCTTCACAAAATTGTAGTTTAGCATTCACGAATCTCATGCATGGGTACAAGCTTTGCACTAGCATAGTTTAGCAGTCACGTAACCCATGATTAGATACAAGCTTTGCTCTAGCATAGTTTAGCCATTACGTATCTCATGAATCGATTCTAGCTTTGCATTAGCATAGTTTAGCTTTCACGTATCTCATATATGTAGATACAAGCCTTGCTCTAGCATAGTTTAGCATTTACGTATCTCATATATAGAGACAAGCTTTGCATTTGCATAGTTTAGCATTCACGTATCTCATGCATAGATACCAGCTTTGCATTAGCATAGTTTGGCATTCACGTATCTCATGCATAGATACAAGCTTTTTATTTAGCATGTAATCATAGCTTGTGGCATTTAGCATCTGGTATTAGCATATAGTTTGAGCATACAGTTCAAAGCATTCGCATTAGCATATAGTTTAGCATGTAGCTTGTAGCATTAGCATGTAGTATTAACATATAGTTTAGCATGTAGCTTGTAACATTAGCATTAGTATATAGTTTAGCATGTAGCTTGTAGCATTAGCATTAGCATTAGCATTAGCATTAGCATTAGCATATAGTTTAGCATGTAGCTTGTAGCATTCACATTAGCATATAGTTTAGCATGTAGCCTGTAGCATAACCAATAGCATATAGTTTAGCATGTAGCTTGTAGCATTTGCATTAGCGTTGGGTTGAAGCATGTAGTTCATATTATTAGCATTAGCATTTAGTTTGAGCATGTAGCATATAGCGTTAGTATTAGCATTAGCATATAGCATTAGTATTAGTATTAGCATATAGCATTAGTACTAGCATTAGCTTATAGCATTAGCACTTAGATTAAAGTCTTAGCTTTTAATTTTTTTTTGAATAAGTGTAACAAGCACAAGCATTAGTATTAGCATTATGAATAAGTGTAAAAGCATTTATAAAAAATTTCAATACTTGTTTAAAATGTGTAACATGCTTCTCAGTCCAGAGGTAAAACAAATTAGCTTGAAAAGGGACAAATGAACTCACCTTGATGTTGAAGTGGTTGACTAAATATAAACAAGAAATGTACGCGCTCGTTGTTGTACTTGTGGTTGCTTTCAAGGTCCTGTATTGATTTCACGTTGTATGTAATCTATAAGTATAAGTTGTAGTGCTTTGTATACGTGTATATGTTAGCCCTAGAGTTGGCTAACACTTAGTGGTTTTGGTCATCATTCGACCTCATTTGCTAGTTAAGGATTGCACTCCCACTTAACCACTTACGTTGTTATTTTGACAAGCCTTTATGTTATATGTCTAGCTTTAAATCATTATTGAAATCTCAAAACTTTGCCATTGTGTGCTATTTGTTTTGATATGAGACTTAGTATGTAAACCCAATCAATCCCACCACCTTTGTAGTATATATTACAAATTTTCATGCAATATTTTCTTTTAACCTATTGTTTAATAAAAGTGTTAATTTTCTCTTGTCTTGTGGACCGAATAACATGTGTATGGGCCAATTCAATGGGCCTTGGCTGAATCCAATCACTCTGGGCCGAATGTGTCAATTTGGGCCGAATGTAAAGGGTTTGGGCCGGCTAGTTTGGGCCAAGGGTTTACTAAATCGAATGAGAGGTGGGTTAACCAAAAGTCTTGGGTCGAATACATACTGTTGGGCCAAATAAGCTGGGCCAAGCAGTCTGCCTAAACAAATCAGAATGTTGCGTGCCCATTCCGTGTCTAGCACCACTATGGTTTAATCAAATTCACACTCAACGACAATGGTTCAGCGAACCAATCCTCAGCAACCCTAGGTTCGGCTTGTCATTAGGTCCGGCTCAATTCCAGCAAACCTTGGGTTCCTTTGGCTATAGGTTTGGCCATGTTAGGGTTCGGTGATGAGGGTTCGGTGGTCCCTGAGGTTCGCCATACAAGAGGTTTGGTTGAGGAGAGGTTCCGCTAGCATGGGTTCAAGGATTTTGGTTCGTGGATGATGGAGGTTCGTAACTATGCAGGTTCGCAGCAACAGGATGCTAGGTTCGCAAAAGTAGGGTTCCGTTAGCTCCCTCATGGGTTCGGTTATCCTTATCAGCTCATAGGTTCGGTTGATAGCAGGGTTTGGCTACAGGAGGTTCCCCACCTTTTTGTCCATCTAGATCGAGGTTCGACTGGTCGTAGGTTCGGCCAGCCCTCCCCCCTTCGCAGACCTGCAACCGTTCCTCACCTCCTTCGCACCTCACCAATGTGTAGGGTTGTCTCCATGGTTGTGTTATGCCAAAAATGGGTTCGGGAGGATGTAGAGTTCGTGGAAGCTGATCTAGGACCGGTTTATGGGTTGGGGTTCGACATATGTTTTAAAAACCCTAATCTTTCATGACATACAAGTTTCCATACCTCGATTTTCAGCGGATAATTCTTCAGATCGGTTGTACTTCTTGGTAGAGGATGATTGCAGCTACATGTGGATACCAAGAACGCGAGATTTCACAAAGAAACGAGTGAGATATGGGGATTTGAAGCTTGAAAATGGTGGTAGGAGAGAGAATCCGGAAATTTGTTCTAGAGAGAGTAGAATTGAGAAAAATGAACTCATTAAGGGTATTTATACCCCGAGTGAGTTCAGGTTCGTTTCG
Organism: Mikania micrantha; assembly: GCA_009363875.1. NCBI lineage: Eukaryota > Viridiplantae > Streptophyta > Magnoliopsida > Asterales > Asteraceae > Mikania > Mikania micrantha. The sequence continues at coordinate 53,371,996 of CM018687.1, read as the reverse complement.
TTTGCTCGTTTCGTGTCTTCTTCGTATTTCTGGAACGTAACGCGCATATGATACGAATTTAAATAAAAGATATGTGTTTTTAATATTTTAAAGGTTGTGATTCCCAATAAATGTTTAATATTTATTTTCTTTATTTTATTATTGTTCGAGTCATTTTTCGTTTTCGTTTCGTCCGAACGCGTCACCTTTGTGCGTATTCATTCGAATCGTCACCCGAACGAACACGGCGTTGGTTTCACTTTCTGATTCTTGTTTTCTACTTTTCAATCATCATTTCAGAACGTTAAACTTTAAGATTTATTCGTACAGATCGTCACCTATACGAATAATTCGTCAATTTAGCATTCTATAACGACATCAGTTATCGTTTTGTTATGTTTAGCATGGCATACGTTTATACATAATAGCATTTAATCAAGCATTTGCGTGTCAGTTCAGTGTTGTCTGATGTGTTTCTGACTGTTAAACCGTGAGATTTAATCAGATTTTCAGAAATACTTGCATAATAGTTTAGTGTCAAGCATCATAATGTTAATAGCATATACATACATCACGTAGTTTGTACCTGAGTTACTGTGCAATTTACTGTTGAGGTCACTGTTCTGGTAACGCTTCCGACACTGATGTTACAGTCTCCCCTTGTTAGAGAAATCTCGTCCCAAAATTTAAGAATCGTTATCCGGTACGACTTCCTCTGTAAACAGTTGGGGATACTTAGACTTCATGTGATCTTCACGTTCCCAGGTAAACTCGGGTCCGCGCTTTGAGTTCCAACGAACCTTGAGAATCGAAATACAGCTTCGCCTAAGTTTCTTAACCTTGCGATCCATAATCTCCAAAGGTTCTTTGACAAAGTGTAAATGTTTGTTCAATTGAATTTTTTCAACTGGTATGACGAGTGATTCGTCAGCAAGGCATTTCTTCAAGTTTGAGACGTGAAACACGTCTGCACACCACTAAGTTCATCTGGCAACCTTAGTATATACGCCACAGGACCAACGCGCTCGATGATCTCAAACTGTCCCACATATCGTGGTGCTAGTTTGCCTTTCTTTCCAAAACGGACTACGCCTTTCCATGGGGATACCTTTAACATGACACGATTTCCCCCTTGAAATTTCAACAGCTTACGCCATTTATCGGCTTAGCTCTTCTGTCTGCTCCTTGTTGTCTGTAGCATTTGTTGAATCTGAACAATCTTGTCAGTAGTTTCCCGACTACGCTCTGGTTTAGTTGTTCGGTTATCTCCTAATCCAGTCCGACAGTTTGATGACCGACACTTCCGGCCTTAATGAGCCTCGAATGGTGTGCATTCAATGCTACTATTGTAACTGTTGTTCTAGGAGAATTTAATCAGTGGCAAGTGAGGGTCCCAATTCCCACCGAAATCTAACACTCAGGTTCTCAACATATTCTCCAGGGTCTGTATTGTACATTAGCTTTGACCTTCCGTTGGTGGATGGTAAGCTGTACTCTGATTCAAGTGCGTCCCTAGAGATTTCTGTGATTATTGCCATAACCTTAATGTGAACCTATTGTCTCTATCTAAAACAATGGACAATCCTACACCGTGACATACCACTATCTCGTTGATGTACAGTTTCGTCAGTTTATCTATCGTGAAGGTCTCACGCCTTAGCAAGAAATGTGCAGATTTTTGTCAATCGATCATTGGTGACTCAAATGGTATCATGACCACTGGAAGTGCGGGGTATCTTGTTAATAAAATCCATAGCTATTTGTTCCCACTTCCAGAGTGGAATCTCAGGTTGTTCCAGTAACCCTGACGGTTTCTGGTGTTCCGCCTTTACCCTTGCACACATAAGGCATCGACCGCCGCATTCGGTTATGTCCTACTTCATTCCTGGCCACCAATAACAATCTCTATAAGTCTCAGTACATTTTATCGGCGCCTGGATGCGCTGATTATTGGGTTTTGTGTGCTTTCTCGAGAATAAGTTTTCTCGGTTCATCTACCGTAGGAAATCCACCCACTATTTTGGTAGGAGGTATTCCATCCGGTTTCGTCTCAAGCTATTTTTCTGCTCTACAATTTGACACACTCCATAGAGTTTTCTTATGTGACTCTCACGACTCTAGGTCTTGATCGTCTTATCTAGATCTTCGTCTTGTATTCGCAACTGGTTCTCCTGGTCTACTTATCTAGTTTAGCTATGATCCCAGCACAGTTCTAACATTCATCCTGTCCTAACACCCTAGAACCGGAGTTCTCTAAATCAGTTGACTCGAGTTCTATGAGGTCTAGGTGAGAAAATGGCAGCTTACACACTAGCTTTAGCATTTTGAGTTCCTACGGGCCTTTATTGCTCTAATTAGATAAAGTTATTTTCCTAACTATAGTATCTAGACTGTAATTAAGAATCACCTTATTTTTATTTATTTACGTAACGCTCATTTGACTTAAGGCTTCTTAGGTTACTATTTCTATTATCTTATTTGCACCGAACTTGCTTACAGTTTCCTTGGATTTATTTTTTCTAAAGTCACAACACGGAATGCATTTCAAATTTGCACGTCAATAATTAATTTAACGTAACAGGATGAAGTATGCATACCTATGGGGTCATCCCACCCCAAACTTGCATCAGAAGCTGGTAAAGTAACCATTTCCTCAGAATGCGCAGGATCTGCTGAAGATACCCTAACGGGGCAGTCTTGTGCTATGTAGAGGAAGGGGATATGTAGTGTTTCCAAGGTTCTGATTATGAGTCGGGGGATTATTACAATCACGACTCCAATGTCCCTTCCTCCCGCAATTCAGACAATGTTTGCACAGCTTATTCTCTGCATGATTAAGATTGCACGTGGCTCGTAAAGGAAACTTGCCAGCATTCGGTTTGCATACTAATTCCATCGAAGATCTGCATTGATGATCCCAATGGCCCTTCTTACCACAACGGGTGCATTGTTTACATGGGTTATCAGCACGGTGGTGATAGGGGCAGCTAGTGCAAAGAGGGGCTTTTCCAGCATAACGCTTACGAACATCTGACTCTGAAGTAACGACCATTTGGCAAAGGGGAATAGCCTCCGTGTTGATTATACGATCTCTTGATTTCTTAGAACGACACCGCTTTCGCTTCTTGCTTGTTTCTCCTTGCACCAATCCTTCAGTTCCCATGATTGTCTTCGAGTAGCATCAAGTGTTCTCGTCACCGTTCATGACTTGAGTGACGATTCCAGGGAGAAACTTCATCAACTGTTCAGTGACTAGGGTTGCGAGAGCAATAGTTGCTGGTCCATCTCTTTTGTAAGAGAAGATGGTGATGGTTTTCTTCTTGGTGACATTACGCTTATACCCGAAAGAACATCCGTTAGCGAAATGACCAAATGTAAAAGACACAATGCAAGCTTAAAACCTATGTTCTCTATATGGGGTCCCTAAGTTATAGTCTAGGCCAAACCATTTAAGTAAATGACCTATTATTCTCTTTAACCTTGACCTCTAATACCAATCTGTCACGCCCCGAGCCGGCGGGACGGATCGACTTCCCAGTGGGCGGAAGGTTCTCGGGCGCGATATCGTGAGTGATAATCGTGATGATCAGATTGTTTACGTAGCATCAACATTGAGAATAACTAAAGCACAAATAACATTTAACTAGGATTACAAAGTTAAATTTCAACTGTTAATGTTTGATAATTTAACTAAGTAAACCTATCAAAAGAATCAAATGCTTTCTATCTTGTATCTGTACAAGATATCAAAATAGCTTCACAGCGTTCATCAAAACATGTGCTTTTCATAGTCTACTAGGTCATCTAACTGGGCATCCTAGTATGCATTCCTTAGCCTTAGCTTATTCCTCTACGTCACCTGAGAAAGGATGGAGGAAAACAAAGTCAACATAATGGTTGGTGAGTTCATATAGTTTAGTAGTTGAAAAATAGCTTTAGCAAACCTTTTCGGTAACAACCTTAACCTGATTAACATCACATGTTATATCCAGATCGGTATGCTTAGATATAGGGCATACGAAACGGTCGAGCCTACAACCCGCCCAGACGTCATCCCACCACATACTAATCCACATATGACATTGTTGTTATGATAATTAAGCATTTTACCTACACCCTAATCCCGTCCTCATCATAGCTTTAGCGACTGTTTAAAAGTTTACAAGTTAAGAGTATTCACATAGCTTGGCCTTTAAGTATACTGTATGCGCATAACAGCTTCACAGAATTGTAGTTTAGCATTCACGAATCTCATGCATGGGTACAAGCTTTGCACTAGCTTAGTTTAGCATTCACGTAACCCATGATTAGATACAAGCTTTGCTCTAGCATAGTTTAGCCATTACGTATCTCATGAATCGATTTTAGCTTTGCATTAGCATCGTTTAGCATTCACGTATGTCATATATTTCGATACAAACCTTGCTCTAGTATAGTTTAGCATTTACGTATCTGATATATAGACAAAAGCTTTGCATTCGCATAGTTTAGCATTCACGTATCTCATGCATAGATACCAGCTTTGCATTAACATAGTTTGGCATTCACGTATCTCATGCATAGATACAAGCTTTGCATTTAGCATGTAATCATAGCTCATGGCATTTAGCATCTAATACTAGCATATAGTTTGAGCATACAGTTCATAGCATTCGCATTAGCATATAGTTTAGCATGTAGCTTGTAGCATTAGCATGTAGTATTAACATATAGTTTAGCATGTAGCTTGTAGCATTAGCATTAGCATATAGTTCAGCATGTAGCTTGTAGCATTAGCATTAGCATATAGTTTAGCATGTAGCTTGTAGCATTAGCATTAGCATTAGCATATAGTTTTGCATGTAGCTTGTGGCATTAGCATTAGTATATAGTTTAGCATGTAGCTTGTAGCATTTGCATTAGCATCAGGTTGAAGCATGTAGTTCATAGCATTAGCATTAGCATTTAGTTTGAGCATGTAGCATATAGCATTAGTATTAGCATTGGCATATAGCATTAGTATTTGCATTAGCATATAGCATTAGTACTAGCATTAGCACTTAGATTAAAGTCTTAGCTTTTAGTTTTTTTTTGAATAAGTGTAACAAGCACAAGCATTAGTATTAGCATTATGAATAGGTGTTTAAGAAAAGTGTTAATTTTTAGAATAAGTGTAACAAGCACAAGCATTAGTATATATTACAAATTTTCATGCAATATTTTCTTTTAACCTATTGTTTAAGAAAAGTGTTAATTTTCTCTTGTCACGTGGACCTAAGAACATGTGTGTGCGCCAATTCAGTGGGCCTTGGCTGAATCCAATCACTCTGGGCCGAATGTGTCAATGTGGGCCGAATGTAAAGGGTTTGGGCCGGCTAGTTTGGGCCGAGGGTATACTAAATTGAATGAGAGGTGGGCTAACCAAAAGTCTTGGGCCGAATACATACTGTTGGGCCAAATAAGCTGGGCTAAGCAGTCGGCCTAAACAAATCAGAATGTTGCATGGCCATTCCATGTCTAGCACCACTATGGTTTAATCAATTTCACACTCAACGGCAATGGTTCAGCGAACCTATCCACAGCAACCCTAGGTTCGGCTTGTCATTAGCTCCGGCTCAATTCCAGCGAACCTTGGGTTCCTTTAGCTATAGGTGCGGCCCTGTTAGGGTTCCGTGATGAGGGTTCGGTGGTCCCTGAGGTTCCCCATACAAGAGGTTCGGTTGAGGAGAGGTTCTGCTAGCATGGTTTCGTGGATTTTGGTTCATGGATGATGGAGGTTTGTAACTATGTAGGTTCACAGCAACAGGATGCTAGGTTCGCAACAGTAGGGTTCGGTTAGCTCCCTCATGGGTTCGGTTATCCTTATCAGCTCATAGGTTCTGTTGATAGGAGGGTTCGGCTACAGGGGGTTCGCCACCTTTTTGTCCATCTACGCCGAGGTTCGGCTGGTCGTAGGTTCGGCCAACCCTCCCCCCTTCGCGGACCTGCAACCGTTCCTCAACTCCTTCGCACCTCACCTGTGTGTAGGGTTTTCTCCATGGTTGTGTTATGCCAAAATGGGTTCGGGAGGATGTAGAGTTCGTGGAAGCTGATCTAGGACCGGTTTATGGGTTGGGGTTCGACATATGTTTTAAAAACCGTAATCTTTCATGACATACAAGCTTCCATACTACGATTTTCAGCGGATAATTCTTCAGATCGGTTGTACTTCTAGGTAGAGGATGATTGTAGCTACGTGTGGACACCAAGAACACGAGATTTCACCAAGAAACGAGTGAGATATTGTCACACCCCGAGCCGGCGGGGTAGGATCGGAGTCCCCGTCGGGCGGAAGGTTCCCGGGGCGCGATATCGGGAGTGATAATCAGAAGTGATCAGATTGTTTACATTGCACATGATATAAATGAGAAATGCTAAATAAAATAGAATTACAAAGTTAAATTACATCAGTATCGTTTATAATTTAACAATGTAAATCTATTGTAAACATCATAAAATGACTATCTTGTATTTACACAAGATATACAAAATAAATTGTATAATGATGTCTTCAAAAGTATGCAGGTCCAAAATACTAGTCTCCTACATGAAGTCCTAGTCCGAAAGAAATGACTTCCTAATTGACCTGTTCGTCACCTGAGAAGTCATGCAAAAAAAAAAAGATCAAGTCAACACATGGTTGGTGAGTTCATATAGTTTTTAGTAATTGAAAATGATTTGAAAACCTCCTTTGGTAAAAACCCTAACCTCGTTAACACCACATGTAATATCCGAATCGGTATGCTTATATATAGGGCATATGTAGGGTCGAACTTACCGCCCGCCCAGCCACCGTCCCACCACATACTAATCCGTATATGACACTGTTGTTAATGATAATTAAGCATTTTTACCCTTATCACAATTTCATAAGTTCCTCTGTTTGTTGTCCCTGTCATTACAATCATTTGAAATCCATGTTGATTTCACAAGTTCATCACACATTATGATCAACTACAGTAATTGTATAAACAGTTATAAATGCTTAATTAAATAAATAAATAAACATTTAATAAAATCTAAGTCCTATTGATTGGGGCCTTTAGTCATACTCGAGTAGACTAGTCTGTCAATCAAGGTACTTAGTAGTTAGGGAAACTGTAAATATCATCAAACATATGACCTACAAATCAAACGGTCTAGCTAGGACTTCTTGAAATGTAGGATTTCTTGTTTCGTTCTTGATTTGTTGTGTTGGCATATGTTATCTCTGATATTTCCCAGACTTTCCCTTGAAAATGATTTATTGATTCGTTTGATTCTGTTACAAGATGTACTTAATTTGTTGATCATAGAATACTAGATTCATGGATCAATTGTACACTTGATTCATTGTTTAACAAACACTTGGTTTGTAAAACATTGAATATAGTCTTTGCAAAGATTTGTTCGTCTGATTCGCTGAAATCCCGCACTTGTTTGTCAAAATGTTTGGTTTGATTTCCTTGAATTCACCCACTTGATTTGTCAAAATGTTTGATTTGATTTCCTTGAATTCACCCACTTGATTTGTCAAAATGTTTGATTTGATTTCCTTGAACTCACCCACTTGATTTGTCAAAATGTTTGATGTGATTCTTTTGAAATGTTTTGATCCGTTGAAATCTTTTAGTTTAAATCTGATTATTCACTTAGTTTATAAGTAAATCAGTTAGTAAACCTGCATAAAATCTTCCTAGACATGGTCTAGGATAACATTTATATATATGTAAAACATATAAATTTAAAAGCATTTAAGTAAACGATTTCAATAACAGTTTACGCATGCTTCTCAGCCCCACATTTTAAAACAAAAATGTTTGAAAAGGGGCAATGAACTCACCTGTGTTTGAAAAGGGGCAATGAAATAGTCGTTGTGCCTAAAGATGGGTCTAGTTGTGTGTGCAACTAAGTGTCTTAGTGCTAAGTGTAACTAAGATCTAATCTATCCTAGTTATCCTATTTGATCCCAATCCCATGTTGAATTACAATATTTACTTTTAGATTTTAGAAAATTTCGGCAGAGTTTCCTTTATTTTTCGTTTAAAATCCAGACAAATAAGTTGTCTATTTATAACAAGTCCCAATTCAATCAATTCAATAAATATTTATATCAAAACATTACAATTAATCCTTTATAACAAAATTTAATCAAAGGAAAACGATGCCATTTATAATTCACATTTCACATTAGGCAAGACTTTAGAAATTATTGAAGTAACTGTTATAATTTATAACATCTTCATTTTATGTAAACGTCTTTAATTCAATGATAACGTTTTTAACTTATAATGGGCCTTAATTAGTCTATCAAGCCCACTTTAGCCCATCACTTGTTGTTGATTTCCAAATGATTTGTTATAATCCTTACACGACCACTCTCCCAACTTTAGATATAAGTATTAGGTTAATTCCATGTCAAGAACCCTATTTCTCATCCATGCACACACACACATAGCTAAATTAATCCATGCATGCAACGTATTGAATCTATACCTCGTTAGAACTTAAATTAATAACTAATTAATCCATCCTTAGGTTGTTAACACTAGTCTTGTTGATCATGGATCCACATTAGTCCAATTAAACGACCTTGAGGTTCGGTAGGGTATATAGGGCAGCGAACCCTTTAAGATTGGTCCCCAAGGTTCGGCTAACGTGGATGTAAGGTTCGGCACATACACCACCGAACCTTTAGGATTCGGTTCCTAGGGTTCGCCATGCTAAGGTTCGCTGCATGATAATAGCTTCGGTCGAGACTGGTTCGTGAGCCAGGGGTTCGTGACTGATGGACCAGGGTTCGGGGCTCAGATTCGTGCAGGTTTGTGGCAGACAACAGGGTTCGTGGATCAGGGGTTGCAGGGTTCGTCGCAGAAGCCATGCAGGGTTCGGCTGCATGGGTGGGTTCGTGTAGGGTTCGGCCAGCAACCTGTTTCATCAACCGGTTCTTTGATCCCATGAACCTGTAATTCCTTCCCTTTTCTAGTTCCAATTTGTTACAACAGCATCCTACCCTAGTTCTAGCCGATTACCATGGTTTATTTAAGGGTCTTATGTGCTTAGACACCGATTCTAATCACAAAACAACTTGAACTCGTGAAAACCCTATAAACCCGAAAATAACATGATCTTTTACCTTAGATTTCGTGGATGGAAACTTGAAATACTTGTACTTCTGTAATCTGAGTGATGAGAGGGTCGGTTTGACACCAAAAATGCTCGAATCCAATGAGAAATCACCAAGAATTTGTAGAGAGAAGGAGGAGAAACTTGTTCTAGAGAGAGAGAGGGTGAAAACGAAAATGGTAGGGAAAAATGAGTTTGGTGGTGGTGGTTGGTGCCATTATGAGCTCATTAAAGACTTAGGAAAATACCCGGTCTTTCGGTTTCGTTCGGTTTCGCGTAATATGTCGATTTCGCGTATTTCTCGTGACGAAACGATGCGATTTATAAAATTAGAAATCTTTTAATTATTCAAGGTTGTGATTCCTAATAAATTAACTAATATCTTCTTATTTATTAAAAATTTAAAACAAAATTAACTGTTTAAATCGAAATGTACGGTCGTCGCGCGTATGCGTTCGAATCGTCACCCGTACGAACACGGCGATAACTATACTTTTCAACCTTGTTTTCTAATTATAGAATATCATTCAGAACGTTAAACTTTCAGATATATTCGGACAGATCGTCACCTATACGAATAACCCGTCAATTTAGCATTCACATAACAATATTCGTGTGTTTTGTTCTGTAAAGTCTCACATACGTTTATACATAATAAACTCCTAACAAATAAACCAATGAAGGTTCTGTATTACCAGATTATTATCTGACTCAAGAACCGTTGTTATGATCTGTGTTCCTGTTAAATGTGTCTGAAACTGTTCTATGACAACTCACCATGATAATGATAAATGATATGAATATGAAAATTACTGAAATGTGTATGATTCATACCTGTTTTACTGTTCATGTACTGTAGAGATCACTGTTCCGGTAGCGGTTCCGGCACTGATGTTACAGATATGGGGATTTGAAGCTTGAAAACGATGGTGGGAGAGAGAATCTGTAAATTTGTTCTAGAGAGAGAGAGTATAATTGAGAAAAATGAGAAAAATGAACTCATTAAGGGCATTAATACCCCGAGTGAGTTCGGGTTCGTTTCGTTTGCTCGTTTCGTGTCTTCTTCGTATTTCTGGAACGTAACTCGCGTATGATACGAATTTAAATAAAAGAGTAGTGTTTTTAATATTTTAAAGGTTGTTATTCCTAATAAATGTTTAATATTTATTATCTTTATTTTATTATCGCTTGAGTCATTTTTCGTTTTGTTTCGTCAGAACGCGTCACCTTCGCGCGTATTCGTTCGACTCGTCACCCGAACGAACACGGCGTTGGTTTCACTTTCTAATTCTTGTTTTCTACTTTTCAGTCATCATTTCAGAACGTAAAACTTTCAAATTTATTCGTACAGATCGTCACCTATACGAATAATTCGTCAATTTAGCATTCTGTAACGACATCCGTTATGGTTTTGTTCTGTTTAGCCTCGCATACGTTGATACATAATAGCGTTTAATCAAGAATTTACGTGTCAGTTCAGTGTTGTCTGATGTGTTTCTGACTGTTAAACCATGAGATTTAATCAGATTTTCAGAAACAGTCGCATAATAGTTTAGTGTCAAGCATCACAATGTTAATAGTATATATATAGATCACATAGTTTGTACCGGAGTTATTGTGCAATTTACTGTTGAGGTCACTGTTCCGGTAATGCTTCCGACACTGATGTTACATTCTGCATTTATTTCGCAAATATAGCCAAAGACTGTTACTGAAGCGTTGCGTGACCCTGCTTGGGTGGAGGCGATACAAGAAGAGTTAAATCAGTTTCAGAAGTTGGGTGTTTGGCATTTAGTTGATTTGCCAAAAGGCGAGAAGAAAATTGGCAGTAGATGGGTGTTAAGATGCAAACGAGATGACCGTGGAATAATTGTCACAACAAAGCTCGTTTAGTGGTTCAAGGTTTCAAACAAGTTGAAGTAATTGATTACGATGAAGTGTTTGCCCTTGTGGCGCATTTAGAAGCAATTAGACTTTTTCTTGCTTTTGCTGCTCACAAGAAATTCAAAGTGTTTCAGTTGGATGTCAAATATGCATTTCTGTATGGCTTTTTGAAGGAAACAGTGTATGTTTGTCAGCCACCGGGCTTTGAGGATCCCATCCATTGGGATAAGGTTAACCTCTTGGACAAAGCATTGTATGGTCTTCATCAGGCTCCGCGTGCCTGGTATGAGACATTATCGACTGATGTGTTGTGAAACACATCTGTTTTTCCATTTGTTTTTATCATGTTTCTGTACAGTTTTGTTTGGTTTTGGAATCGATTTAGCTAGAGCTTCATAATTTGGTAATTTCATGCTTGCAAGTAATAAACATGCTTATTTGATGCAAAAGATCAAGAAATCGAGCTCCCGATTGGATTAAGACGGACCTGAAGCTAAAGAGAGGAAAATCTAATTTCTGGAACCCTTCCCTTACCGCGAAGCCTATCTGAAACCCTGTCGCGGTACGCGACAGGTGGAAAAGTCCAAAGTGCCCTTTTTAATGATTATGTGTTGACCCGATTAATTGGTCGGGTAGCGAGATCCCTCGCTTAGCGCGAGGGGGTTTTAAGGCTCCGTCGTGGTACGCGACGTGTGGGAAAATTCGGAAAATCGAGTTTGTTCGATTAAAAACGGCTGTGAAGGAACATTTAGTGCATCACGCAAGATCAGACGATTTGGGACGAGTTCTAGACGGCTGGAGCCGACAGGGGAGGAGATTGGAAAAGTTAAAAGGCAAGAATTGGCATTTGGAAGCCCTAGGATTCACAATCAAGGGTGTACAACTTTCGGTTTTTGGTTTCTTCTTGTTTTCCTTTGGATGATCATGTTTTCTTTTCAGTACTGGATTGTATCTTTTACTGTTTATGAAATGATTATGGGCTAGACCCTTAGAATGACCTAGGTTAGATGATTATGCATGTTGAATAACGGTTTAATTCGGTTTTGGAACATATTGATGTGATTGATTTATGATTTAAAGATTTGGTTTGGAATATTGGATGTGTATGTGTATCTTTGATTGTCTTTTGATTGATTTTTCACTCCTCATGGGTCTTGATGATTGTTTGTCATATAATAGGCTTATGCTATGTCAATGACTGTGTGTTTTTGATTAATAGATGAAATATTTTGATCAGGTAATTCATAGGAGTGTTTTATTATGATTTGGACGATTAAGATGTGTAACTAACCTTAATAGCCATGAGGTGAGAAGTTGTCAATAAGTCTTGGTTGTTAGATTGCTAGGTTAGAGGCTTCGTGAGAAGATCGGTCTAGTCGTCTATCAAACTTTGTCTTAAAACTGTCAAGCCGTGAGGTAGATAGTTTGTTAGATTTTATCATATGTGTATTGAGACGATCGCGCTGTGAAGTAGATTGTCAAGCGGGTATTTCATAAGTGGTTGGATGTCCTGTGAGGGAAATCCATTTAACCGGTGGTTTAACAGCTTTTAGGGATTTTAGTTGACTATCCTTGAGAAGGGTCGAGGGTGCTCTAAGTCTTCTTTGAGTTTAGTATTTTAAGATCCCGGTAGCATATCAGTTCCATTACCGATAGAACCTTGTCAAGCATGTATAGGATTCGAGCCTAGGTAGTGTTTTGTCCACCTGATTCTTTTCTTTGTCCACCGTTTGTTCTCGTTTTAGTTTTTCATCCTTTTAATTCATTTTTAGTTACTAGTAAAATCCCCCTTTTGCAATATTAATTTAAGTTACATACATTTGTATAGATAAGTAATTGAGTCTTAGTTAGCATAGTCTATAGAAGTCCGTGGATTCGATATCCGGACTTGCTTTGCTATGCTACATACGATAGGTACACTTGCCTGTCGGTGGCTTAGGTTTTAGAGAGTCTAGATTTATTACTTTGTGTCTACTTTAGAGTCGGTTTTTAGTTAGTTTGATAGCTAAGCTCCGTCGACATCAAGTTTTTGGCGCTGGTGCCGCGGACTTCTTAATCGATTGTGCTTACTAGTTCTTGTTCTTATCTGTGCATATTTGTGTTTATTTTGTTTTCAATTTTATTTTATTTTATTTCTTTTTTATTGGTTTTTGTTTGTTTGCAGGTTTGGTAGTGTATGCCACACTTACGCTCACACGGACCGCCACCTGAGCTTTGATTGCCTTCAAGGAGCGATTCGCGGGACTTTCTCTGAGGGTTCCACGAGCGAGGTAAGTGCTTCTACTCCCATTTCTGCTGATTTTTCTGAGCATACACCACCTTCTTCCTCTAGTTCTTCTACTCATTCCAGTCCACGCTTGCTTTTTGTTCCACAAATGTCGGAGCGTCGCACTGTTCATCAGCAGGCTACCACAGGTTTCACAGGGCTTAATAATGCTCAATTCGTGGCAGATTCCTTCATATATCATGACCGCTATTAATAATGCTCAATTCAGCGGTCGAGATGATGAAGATGCACTTGCGCACCTTGCTCGGCTCACACGCATCTGTGGCACCTTTAATCTTCAAGGTGCCACCGAAGATGCGACATTCATGCACCTGTTTCCCTTCTCTTTATCGGGGTGAGCAACTACTTGGCTTGACTCTCATCCGCCAGGAACTTTTACCACTTGGGCTAGCCTCCGGGATGCTTTTATTAAAAAGTACTTCCCACCTGCTAAGGCCGCCCGCCTAAGAGATGAGATCCATTCGTTCCGAATGACCCCTGATGAGCCCTACTATCTTGCTTGGGAGAGGTTCCAAAACCTTCTAAGCCGATGCTCCCAGCATGGTTTGTCTGAATGGGCCCTCGTAGAGAAATTCTACAACAGGCTCACATATGAGACTCGTGCCAGATTTGACACTTTTGCTTGAGGCCACCTCATGGGTAAGAGAGATGTGGCCGAATGCAATGATTTATTTGAGAGTTTTGTTCAGGCCGAGTATGAGCAGCAGTTTGCAAATAGGAATTCAACTCCTATCACTAGTTCTTCCTCGTCAATGAGGGGTGTTCACCATGTGAACACAGACACTAGTGCTGCTGCTGCTCTTGAGTCTTTAGCTAGGGATGTTTGGGATCTGAAGATGAGAGTAGACAGGTGTGAGATTTACAGAGGTGGTCATGCCACCTCGGAGTGTTTAGTGGGCCAGGAACAAGCCAATTTTGTAGGCGGGCAGGGCCGGTTTGGGCAGTCTTATAACCCCGGTTTGGGAAATCCTTCTAACCAAACCTATAGATCTTCCGGTAATCCCTCTGGTTTCCATCATAGTTATCCTCAAAACCAGGGGCAGGGTAAGCCTAGCGGTAGTGGTTCTGGTAGCACTTCTGGTGGTGGTGGTAGTATGGGTAGGATAGAGGAGTTATTGACTCAGTTAGTGGCAAAAGATGCCACTACGCAAAAGATCCTACATGAACTCGATGTTCTCCTCAAGAACCAGCAATCTGCGTTCTTGGATTTACAGCGAACGGTTGGTGACATCGCCAAGCGGTTGGATGAACGGCACCAAGGCCAGTTCCTGGGTCAGCCCCAAACCAACCCAAACGCCCACGTTAAGGCGGTCACTACTCGTTCTGGAGGAGGTGGAGGGGAGAGATTCATACCACCGGTGTTGGTGGAAGTTGAGGAGAGTGAGAGAGTGGTCCCACCGGTTGATTAAGATGAGGAGGAACCGGTGGATGAGGAAATTGAGATGGAGACTCCTGGGAGGGTGCCATTAAGGCTAGTCCGAGCTGGTACATCACCTAACAGTGAGTCTCCTGCTGAGAAGCCGGCAGTTGGTAAGCCGGTCATGTTTAAACCCACTTCGGAGATTGACCTTTCCCGTGTTCCTTACCCAGCGTGTTTAACTAATCAAAAACACGCTAAGGAATACAGGCACTTTCTTGACTTTAAACAGCTCAAGATCAATCTCCCGTTTATTGAAGCCCTTCAGCATATACCAAAATATGTCAAGTATCTCAAAGAGTTGCTGAAGAGTAAGGATCGGTTGGGAGAGGTTGCCAACACCCCTGTGAGCGTTGGGTGTTCTGCGGTGATTTTAAATAAGCTTCCTGAGAAGCTTGCAGATCCGGGGATGTTTACAATCCCGTGTTTATTTGGAGACGATATCAATAGACACGCCTTGGCGGATTCAGGGGCTAGCATCAATCTGATGCCATATTCTCTATACGAGAAGCTAGCCCTTGGTGACTTGTCCCCCACGCGCATGACGCTCTCGTTAGCCGACCGATCGGTTAAATGTCCACGGGGAATTTTGAAGAATGTGTTAGTCAAAGTGGATATATTTGTGTTTCCCGTGGATTTTGTTGTGATGGATATGGAGGCAGACACGACGGTTCCCATCATTCTTGGGCGCCCATTTTTGCGGACTACTAAGGCTATCATAGATGTGTGTGAGGGTAAGCTCACTTTTAGGGTGCGTGATGAGAATGTTAATTTGAAGATAGCAAATTCTGTGAGCGCTGGTGGTGAGTTAGTCCATCATGTGGATGGTGTGATTTTGGTGAGTGATGAGTTAGTTGTGAATGAGGTCATGGGAGGAGGATCATGGGATGTTGGTGATCGTGGTTCTGATTTGATTGCAGGAGAGGATGTTTCCATTGATCCTCCTATTTGAGTTGAGTTTGAGTGAGATCTTGGGTTAAACTCCCAAGTGTAAAGTTTGTAGAGTTAGTTGTTTTCTAATGTCTTTGGTGTGTTTTTAATTTTTCGGTATTGTTTTTCGTTTTTTTCGTTTTCGTGTGTTTTAATGTGTTTTGTAGGTTTTTGATCAATTTGATGCAATAAAGAAGGATGCGAGTCACCAGGTATATTTTCTTTACCTTAGAATGCTTTTGGATGGTTTAATTAAGAAAAATTCGTTGAAAATTTGGCAAAGGCATGAAAATGCCAGAAACTCTCTGGAAAAATGACCCCGCGCGTCACACGACACCCACAAAGCCATCTGTCGCGCTACACTACAGATTTGGTCAAAACGCAGGTCAAACATCCGTCGCGCTTTGCGACGGCCAATTGAGAATCTGTCGCGGTACGCGACGGGTCTCTGAATTTTTCAAAATGTTTAAAAACCCTAGTTTTCAATTTTTTCCCCCAAATTGCCTCTCCTACACCGCTTTCACCACCATCCTTCACCCACTAAATACCCATTCAACCATCTTTCACCACCATTCCACCATTTTCATTTTCATTAACGGGTATAGCACAAAGGCGAGGTGTTCTAAGTCGATTTCAAGGTAAGGTGGCTTTCTAATTTCATTTTTGTTGCATTGGATTGATATTTTGTCAAAATTTTAGTTAGTTCTTAATTTTCTTTGTTTGATTTGTGTTTTCCTTTGTTAATTTTAGTGAAATGGTAGGATTGGTTTGTGGTTGGACTTAATCATGGATATCATTAGTAGTATGTTTTGGACGTGTTGATGCTTGTGTGATCTTTGCTTTTGTAGATCTTATGTGATTGTTTGTAGCCTGCGGAGCAAATTTGTAGATTGTGGAGCTACGTGGAAAGATTGGCACTCGACAATCTTCTCTTCAACCAGCTAAGTCATTTTCAGTTTTTAGTATTTAGTTTTTCTTTTGCGTTTCCTTTTTCTCTACATTGGGGACAATGTAAAGTTTAAGTGTGGGGATGGGGAACTTAGTTTAAATTTGTTTCAGTAGTTAGTTTTGAATTTTAGTTTTAGTTTACTTAAGCTTTTGAGGTAAAAATTTTTGAAAATTTTTGTTTTTATTTTTGTTTCTACATCTTTATCTTAGATCTTTCTTGTCCTTGTTTAAGTTGGTTGCAAAAACATGATGGGAAATGATAGGAAAGTTGGGTTTTGTGGTTTCAGCCAAGGTTAACTTGTTGGTTTGGGTTTTATGCTTTGGTTATGGGATGTGTAGGTAGACTCAACTGGTTGTTTTTGTCCCATAGGTTTGGTTTAAATTTTACTTAAATGCATGATTTTCATGGGAAACATCTTGGGGATTCGGAATTAATGAAACTGTTCTCTAGTTATAAAGGAGTCTTTGCATAATAACATATTAGAGTTTTGAAAATCTGATTTTTGTTTGGCACATAAGTACTCTTTTTATGAGAATAAATCCTAGTCTTATGGCGCCTCCATTTCACCAAATGAGCAGAGCTAAAAGAAAAAAAAGAAAAGAAAAGAAGTAGAATGAAAAACTTCTGTGTCACACGCCGGGTTGCAGCCTGGTTGAAACACCACTAAGTTAATTTCAATGGATTGAAAAATAAAAGAAAAATGCTCACGCTTCCATCTGCTTTCATTATAAAAATCTGATTTGAGAAGTTTCTTGTTTGCTTACATGTGAGGATAACTTAAAAGCTAGAATTCAGGATTGATTTGGTTTTAAATTTCCTAAGTGTCGGTCTAATGAAATGAGATGTAGAACATTAACATAATAAGACCATGACTAAGGGACTTGAATAATCAGTATGGGTTTAATAGGATAACAATACTTGCAATCTTTTCCAAAGCATTTAATTTTGAATTAATGAGTTTAATTATGTGGAAACCATTTTACCTAGCTATGACCCCAGGTTTTTGCATAAGCCTTTTTCATGGACGAAAAAGAGATAAGTGTGGGGAAGTGATGTGTTGTGAAACACATCTGTTTTTCCATTTGTTTTTATCAAGTTTCTGTACAGTTTTGTTTGGTTTTGGAATCGATTTAGCTAGAGCTTCACAATTTGGTAATTTCATGCTTGCAGGTAATAAACATGCTTATTTGATGCAAAAAATCAAGAAATCGACCTCCCGGTTGGATGAAGACGGACCTGAAGCTAAAGAGAGGAAAATCTGATTTCTGGAACCCTTCGCGTACCGCAAAGACCCTATCGCGGTATGCGACAGGTGGAAAAGTCCAAAGTGCCCTTTTTAATGATTACGGGTTGACCCGATTAATTTTTTGGGTAGCGAGATCCCTCGCGTAGCGCGAGGGGGTTTTAAGGTTCTGTCGCGGTACGCGATGCGGGGAAAATTCAGAAAATCGAGTTTGTTGGATTAAAAACGGCTGTGAAGGAACATTTAGGGCATCACGCAAGATCAGACGATTTGGGACGGGTTCTAGACGGCTGGAGGCGACAGGGGAGGTGATTGGAAGAGTTAGAAGGCAAGAATTGGCATTTGGAAGCCCTAGGATTCACAATCAAGGGTGTACAACTTTCGGTTTTTGGTTTCTTCTTGTTTTCTTTTGGATGATCATGTTTTCTTTTCAGTATTGGATTGTATCTTTTACTGTTTATGAAATGATTATGGGCTAGACCCTTAGAACTACCTAGGTTAGATGATTATGCATGTTGAATAACGGTTTAATTCGGTTTTGGAACATATTGATGTGATTGATTTATGATTTAAAGATTTGGTTTGGAATATTGGATGTGTATGTGTATCCTCGATTGTCTTTTGATTGATTTTTCACTCCTAATGGGTCTTGATGATTGTCTGTCATATAATAGGCTTATGCTAGGTCAATGACTGTGTGTTTTTGATTAATATATGAATTATTGTGATCAGGTAATTCATAGGAGTGTTTTATTATGATTTGGACGATTAAGATGTGTAACTAACTTTAATAGCCGTGAGGTGAGAAGTTGTCAATAAGTCTTGGTTGTTAGATTGCTAGGTTAGAGGCTTCGTGAGAAGATCGGTCTAGTCGTCTATCAAACTTTGTTTATTGAATCCAATAGGAAATTCCAGGTTACCCCGTGCATTTAGGTGTCTTAAAACTGTCAAGCCATGAGGTAGATAGTTTGTTAGATTATATCTTATGTGTATTGAGACGATCGCGCTGTGAAGTAGATTGTCAAGCGGGTATTTCATAAGTGGTTGGATGTCCTGTGAGGGAAATCCATTTAACCGGTGGTTTAACAGCTTTTAGGGATTTTAGTTGACTATCCTTGAGAAGGGTCGAGGGTGCTCTAAGTCTCCTTTGAGTTTAGTATTTTAAGATCCCGAAGCATATCAGTTCCATTACCGATAGAACCTTGTCAAGCAAGTATAGGATTCGAGCCTAGGTAGTGTTTTGTCCACCTGATTCTTTTCTTTGTCCACCGTTTGTTCTCGTTTTAGTTTTTCATCCTTTTAATTCATTTTTAGTTACTAGTAAAATCCCCATTTTGCAATATTAATTGAAGTTACATACATTTTTATAGATAAGTAATTGAGTCTTAGTTAGCATAGTCTATAGAGGTCCGTGGATTCGATATCCGGACTGGCTTTGCTCTGCTACATACGATAGGTACACTTGCATGTCGGTACCTTAGGTTTTAGAGAGTCTAGATTTATTACTTTGTGTCTATTTTAGAGTCGGTTTCT
The DNA here is from genome assembly GCA_009363875.1 of Mikania micrantha. Lineage (NCBI taxonomy): Eukaryota > Viridiplantae > Streptophyta > Magnoliopsida > Asterales > Asteraceae > Mikania > Mikania micrantha. Next base: position 53,352,651 of record CM018687.1, on the reverse strand, counting down.
GGTTAGTTTGATAGCTATGCTCCGTCGACATCATCGACTCACCTTATTGAACACAGGTTCAATAGGGGTCAGTTTGACAAAACCTTGTTTTATCGAGAAAAGGGCAACGATATTATTCTTGTTCAGATCTTTGTAGATGATATTAACTTTGGATCTACTGATGAACAAATTTTTTTGGAGTTTAAAGAGGTGATGATTGAGAAATTTGATTTGAAGCTTTTATTCCTCTTTGTAGATGATTGAGAAATTTGACCCCGTCTCCAACTGAGGTCTTCTCGCCCGCTGCCAGGAAGATTCGATCCCAACGACCGCCTCGCAAGACCTCTGTACTTTTTGATTGCCATTCCTTTTGAAATAAGGAAATCCACTTCTTTACTAGAGAGAACTCGATTTGAAGCTTTCATTCCTCTTCGGGTAGTTTGGTTTATCTTGATTTAGCTATTGAGCAAAAACAGTTCGCTACCTTTCTGCGTCAGTCTTGTTTTCGGGGGGGTTCATACGCAGCAAGAAAGGAGAGAGAGGCAGGCTATCTATTTTTGGAAGTCAGTGCTCGTATTTTCTCGTCCAGTTCTTCCTATGGACTAAGGGGAGGAAAAGTACTCTAACGTAGATGATGACCTATAGATATAAACGCGTCTGTCTCTAGGGCTCTTAGCTGAACTAGCGTAGTGTTTCAGTGAAGAGATAAAACCCATCCAAGAAGGCAGCTGCGACCTTAGGATTTATCTCTCTTCCTGCTGCTCCAAAACCTGCTACTGAAAAAAAGGAAACTTGGAAGGGCGGGCAAGCACAAGCAAAGCCATTCTCGTTCACTTGTTATTAGTCACTCATTCCCATGCTAATGTAGGTAGAGAAAGAATGAGACAAAACAACAGATTCATTCTTGAGTGAAACTCCCATATCCCCACCGGATGAAACGAGAGCAGACTTCGCTCAATCAGGTACAACTATTCCATACTTCAAGAAAACAGTCTAATTCCATGTCTTATGGGAACGCAGTGTCATAGTTAGTTTCGAAAAGACTAGAATATCCAGCCTATCCAGCTACTCGTGCAACAAAGACTACTGCCTCGCCTGCCACTTCTCTCCCGATGACTGACTCTCCTGAAAAAGCTGTGGACACAGCAACAGACTCTTTCTCATCAACTGACTCGGCGGGGGACATCAATTTTTTCTGGGTTTACAAATTGATCAAACTGATGATGGAATTTTCATTCATCAAACAAAATATAATCAAGATGTTCTAAAACCGTTTAGCATGCTTGTTTCAAAACCAATTTCCACGCCCATTCAGCCTAATCACGGGATTGAGCCTGATATTAAGTGGGAGACAATTGATCTTACTCTTTATCATAGAATTATTGGAAGTTTTATGTATCTGACTGCCTCAAGAGCAGATATTGTCTTTGCTACAAGTATCAGTGCTAGATATCAATCTAAACCCAAAGTGTCACATCTGATTGCAGTCAAGAGAATACATCGTTATCTGAAGGGTACACCAAACACCGGTCTGTGGTATCCTAAGGATGATAACTTTTCCTTTAATGCCTACAGTGACTCCGATTATGGAGGTTGTAAGACATATGCGAAATCTACAACTGGAGGTGCACAATTTTTGAGGGAACGATTAGTTTCTTGGCAGTGTAAAAAGCAAACATCTTTTGCTACCTCTACTTGAGAGGCTGAGTATGTAGCTGCTACCAGTTTTTGTTCACAAGTTTTGTGGATACAACAACAGATGAGTGACTATGGTTTGAATTTTCTGACAACCCCAATTCATGTTGATAACAAGGCTGCTATTGCTATTACAAAGAATATTGTGTATCATTCACGATCTAAACACATTGATATTAGGTTTCATTTCATACGCGATTGCTATGAAAAGAAACTTATTGATGTGGTGAAGATACATACAAATGAGCAAAGAGCATACCTTCTCACCAAGGCTTTTGATAAAAATCGTTTTGATTATTTACTCAAATTAAATGGCATAAGGGTCATGGGTGAGGTAATTCCAAATCAACTTTCTTCATAATCAATTTTTATTGAATTAACGTCAGATATTTTTATTTTTTTTGTTTTGTGTTTTAGTTTTTAGGGGGAGAAAATTTTGAAAAACTCAAAAACATTTGAAAAATAAAAAAAAAAACACTTAAAAAAATTTGAATTCTGAGAAACTGATTCGACCTAATGAGAAATGATAGTACATTGTAGCAATGAGCCGGCGGGCTGGATCGACTTTCCCGCCTGGCGGAAGGTTCCCGGGGCGCGATATCGTTGTGATAATCGAAATGATCAGATTGTTTACATAGCACATGATATATAACTGAGAAATGCTAACATGACAATGAAATAGAATTACAAAGTTAATTTACACTGTTTCCTCGTAATTAAACTAAGTAAATCTAATCAAAAGAATCAATGAGTTTATATCTTGTATCTTTACAAGATCTACAAAAGATGATTCATTGTTTTGTCATCCCAAAAGTATGATCACACAAAATGTAGCTAGGTCTTCTAAAAGTCCACTAGCTATTCTTGAATATGGCAACTACACATGTTCGTCACCTGAGAAAAACATGCATTTAAACAAAGTCAACACTAGGTTGGTGAGTTCAGAAGTTTGATACTTGAAAGCCTTGAAATGTTCACATGCACAATCACAATGTTAAACTAGTAGTTTATAAGTTGCTTGATTCACCCGTTCACACAATGGCCTTTCCATAGTTATATTTACAAGTGATATCTCATCCTATTAGCTATGCTTATATATAGGGCACATGTAAGGGAACCAAGCCCTAGCCAATATCCCACCACATATCTAATAGAACTTAATGCCACTTGTAATACAACTATATCCATCTCATTTCACCCGTCCGTCTGTGTTCATCACCCGTTGTATCATATGTAGAATAATATAATAAGAGGATTTTAGTTATCAAACCGAAGTATTGATAAACCCTCAATGTGTTAAGGAAATTAGGTTAATTAATCTGATCCTTGTTATTATTCTATTCTTGTGTGGTTAACTGTTAATTACTGTTAATAATAAGAGTGTTAGTTAACCATTTGATATTTGTTCTTAACTTGAAGTGCATAGAGCCTAAAAGGGATCCATTGCAATCCTCACGTATTCAGATTACAATGCATCCGATTTACCTCTATCACTATGTGTAACCATAGACCTCATCGAAACGGTTACTAGTGTTATGACTTGAGAGAATAAATTCCTCAGTCTACTAGTCAACAGGTAACGATGGATTAATAACAATTATAACTGTAGATTTATATCACCATGTGTCGCTTACCAGACCCTGACTTGAGTCGCCCTGTCACCGGTCATACGTTACCGGTCAATGATTGAGTACGATCAACATACTAGCCCTACAAGCTAGAGGTTTGTCAAACCTGTGGTACCACTATGCTATCGTCGGTTTAGTCACATCTAAGTAACTGGTCAGCGATTTATGAAAGGACTTACAATGATCAAACTTGAGTACATGGCACATGATTGAAATGATATAATGCAGACAGTTCAATAGTAATCAATTGTATTGTGTTCATCAATGTTGTTTGTTATAATGTTGTATGTTCTCGTTGTTGTTAACAAAGTTAAATAAGAACTTGGCTTATTTCATTATGTTAATCGTTGTGTGAATGATGTTGTTATCATGAAGTTACATTATCATGATTATCATTCAATGTTATTTCATATAGTCACCATGTTGCCACTAAGCTATGGTAAGAACTAGTCTTACTACACTTAGTCGACTCAGGCGGTGGATGTTCCTTGTTTCATGTTATCTTGTAGTATGTAACGAGTTATAAGTTGAGTGTTATAAGAACTTGTCTTATTACACTTAACTAACTCTGGTGTTGAATGATATTATGAAGATATATTATCTTCATATCATTCATGTTTGTGTTGTTGTTGTCATCATGTTCACCTGTGAAAATCTCAATGCTTATTCTTGTAAGAATAACTATGTGTTGTAAGGTATAATCTCACAACTATGTTATTCTGTTGTGTTGATGAGTTATGAAGTTATATTATCATATTCATCTTAGTTGTTCCTGTCATATCATGATCATACAAGCATGCATACAATGATAAATGATAATAAGTCAAACAATATTATCTAATCAAAGTATAAGCAATATGATAACTGAAAATTTTAAATAAATAAACGTAAGCATGTTTCTCAGCCCCGATAGTTTAAAACCAGTTAATGATTAGAAAAGGGGCATATGAACTCACCTTGTAGTTGTCGTGGTTGACTTAGCCTAAAGCAAAAATGCATGCGCTCTTTGTTGTATTTGTTGTTGTAATCACGATCCTGTATTGATTTCATGTTGGTTGAAACTTGTAAGTATAAGTTGTAGAGTTTCATGTATGTGTATGTGTTAGCACTAGAGTTGGCTAACACTTGTGAGTCGCGGTCTTGGTCATTATTCGGCCCTTATTTCCAATTGTCATGGATTGTTATTACTATATATCCTTATGTTGTCTGTTTAGACTTGATTCACTATTTCTGATCTATAAACCTTGTCATTTGGTGTTAGTCATTCGTTTTGATATGAGACTTAGTAAGTAAACCCAAAAATAACTTAGCTTCATGATGTAAACCTCACGTGTTGTTATTGTTATTCCCAAAGACATTATTACATAGCAATTATGTCACACCCCTGCGCCGCGTGCGGAATCCACGGCGCGGTGACGTATGATCAGTTGAATCATGCACAAGTATTGAATAAGAACAACCACAATGGATTACTAAGTTGCATAACGTTTAGACAATTGTTTAGTTACAGACAATCTATCTACCAAAAGAAAGACAACTACAGACCCAAAATATAGTTACAAAATAAGACTCCAAACAAGACAATTAAACATTTAGGATTTAGTGTGTTTCTAATCCATCCTAGCATGTTTCTTCATCTTGTTCTATCTTAGAATGGTCTCCTTAGTTGTCCCTGAGATTGTCTTAAACCTGATTTCCTGAAACACGTGAAAAGTAACTGTCAACTACAGACGTAGTTGGTGAGAACAATAGGTTTAAACATTTGTAAACATGAGTTATATGATATAAGACATAGGTAAGTTAAAGCCACAAAGATTCACACGGATGAGCTGTAACCCAAACTAACATCAAGTAAGAAAATGAGTGTAAACAGTCCAATCATTGTTCGCACGAAAGCCAATAATATCAAGTCCCAAACCACGTTTGGAGTTAGATAATACGTCAGCAGTTTTGATAACCATATGACACCAGACCTGCAGTTGGCTTTTAAAATAAATTTAAAAGCCAACTCCATCCTGGATAAGAAAACAATGACACCAGACCTACAGTTAGCTTTTAAAACAAATTTAAAAGCTAACTCCATCCTGGATAAGAAACAATGAGTCCGCTTTCCCTTGTTGTGATCACCCAGTACTAACGACAATGAAACTTGATGGGTTTATAAGTTTGTTTACAACAATGGACACCATGTTTATGAATCTTACTTTAACCGAATGTGTTAATGTCTTATTGAAAACCTAGATTTAATTCCACGAATTAAATCCTTTGTTTATGTAACATGAAATGAATCCCTTGATTTGATTACCATGATGTGAACCATTTGATTTGAATACCACAAAATGAACCACTTGATTTGAATACCATGATATGGTAACCTTGTGTAACAACAAGGTTTATAACAGAAGAGAGTTTATGAAATCATTTATTTAAAAGTGTTTATCCTTTATAAGAAATTTTGAGTAACTCTGTTATAAAACATTTCAAAGAGTCATTATAAAAATCCTTTTTAGTAATAAAAGTTTAATAGTGAATAATTCCATCAAAACCGTTGTTAATCTCCTTTAAACAGTTGATGAATCCCATGGATTCGTAAGATGAACCTGTAATTTTCATGAATACACATAACCTGTGTAATGAAACAATATTGAAATAGTGGTTTTGATCACGTGTTTCACCCCAAAACAGTTATAAAACAGTAAAAGAGGGGCTAATGTTCTCACCTGTCTGCAGTAGACTCTGAACATAAGACAGATAGCAAGTAGCAAACAGGACTTCTAATTGTTTCCTATAACATTGTAATCATACATAAGATATAGGATTTATAATTGTATAACTTTGATTCATTGATTGACTTGTGATCTCTTGAACTTGATTAACACTTGAAAGTTATGTCTTGGATTTATTGATTGATCATGGGTTCAAGAAACTAATGTGAAATGTTCTTTTGTGTACTCTCCTTGTGCATACAATGATAAATGTTTGTGAATTCTATCACCATTTGATTAACATGTATTGTGAAAAGATGTTCAATTGTTTCTTAAGTTCTTGAGATTGTGATTTGATGCTAGGATTAGGTCAATTTGTAAATTCAACCATAATCAATCAATTCACAATTATCGAATTTACAACCCCATATTGGCCCGTGACCTAGGTAACATGATGGTCCTTACTCGAGTCCATGGGCCACTTGGGTTAACAATTGGGCCAATTAATTGTGATGTTAGCCCAATCAACATGTAACTAACCCTTGTAACAAGCCCAAGCTTATGTCAACCCACTTAAAATCTTAGTGGACCAATGAAATTAGATGGGGCCTAAGGATTTAAGTTGGCCAACAATTGTGAATGAAATCTACGTAACATTCCAAGGTGTTATCGAGCTATTTGAAAGTCTAATGGACCAACCTAACTCCCTTGGGCTTACCTCACACCTATGGGCCTAGTACTAATGCATTTGGGCCAAATAGGTTGAAGTTGGGCCGAAGAAAGGGAAGCTGCCAACTTTGGGCAGCGAACCCTCTTGGGTTTCAGCCTAGGGTTCGTCCCTATAACCAAAGGGTTCGGTCGTTATGGGAGGTTCAAAGGTTCGGCCTAGTATCCAGCATGGTTCGGCTAAGATAAGTATGGTTCGGTTGTCATGATTTCATGCAGGGTTCGTTGGTCCTTCAAGGTTCGGTTTAAGGGGTTCGTGGCATCTAAGGTTTGTGACTTGAACGAATGTCTCATGCAGGTTCGTTGGCCTGGGCATGGTTCGGCTACATCATCCAAGATTTAGGGTTCGTAGCCTGCATGAGAAGGGTTCGCCAATCAAGTCAGGGTTCGTCTAGGTTGCCTGATCGAAGGAGGGTTCGTCTGACAAAGCTGATGATGGTTCGTGAGCTGGTTGGTTCGGCCACCACCAAATGGTTCGGTCACAGCAGATTAGGGTTCGGCCGGCTGTGGCTCACGAACCATGGGTTCGTTCACTTCGTAGGTTTGCCCAGAAAGGGTTCGGCCAACGAACATGTTACCTGCATCGTCTCCATCATCAAGTTAACTGATTCTAGACCACGATCTAAGCCTGTAAAACTTCAAGGGAGGTTGCTATAGATGCGAAAATAGGAATGGTGTACTAGAACCGGTTATATATCAAGTTTCAAGCACATACACATCCAAAACCCTAATTTCGTGATTGTTCAAGCTACAATACCTCGTTATTGGCTGGATAAATCTGCGATATTCTTGTACTTTCGTGTAGAGTTTGTCGAGGGCTTCGCGTGGACACCAAGAATGACGAAATCCGTTGAGAATCGAGCGAGATACGAACGATTAAAGTTGGTTTTCTTAGAGAGAGAGGGTAGACGAAAATATAGAGAGAGAAAGTGTTGTAGGTGGAATAAATGAGATAAATGATCTCATTCAAGGCTTTTATAGCCCGGGTGGTATTCGGGTCCGTTTCGGTCGCTCGGTTCACGTTTCCGGAACGTAACGCGTATTTTACGCGGTTTTAATTAAAATAACATATTAAACTCATTAAGATGATGAGTTTCAAAATTGTAAAATATAAAATAATTAATTTAATTATTTTACTCTTCGTGCGTTGTCAGATCGTTAAACACATACAATTACGTGTATACCCGCAATCGCACGTTTTCCGATCGTATTAATTATTTAAAGTCGTTTAATCATAATTATAAGTTCAACATTCGTATTATTATGGATCGTCACCCATAATTATACTCAGTCTCGCTTACAAATTACGATTTTTGTTGAATTAATTAATTGTTATACTATTCGTCTCGACACTACGCACTAACACTAACCTGTTACACCGAACGCAGTATATGTATAGGGCTCACTCTCGCTGCCCACCACTGTTTCGATATAACAAGTTACTGTTCTTGCCTAGTGAAATCGACTGTAATTAAATAATACATACTTGTTAAATGATAAAGATTCTAACACACAAGCACATAATGACACATGATTCACATTGACTGACTGAACAAGTACACACACTGTTCTAACACTGTTCACGACTACATGACTAAATGCACAAATGTTACAAATTATTTACTAAATAATAACCACTTTAACACTTCATGTTATGAGTTTGTGAAATGTTTAAAACCCAAATCCATCACCTTTATAGTATGAGGTTACCCACTCCTATACATGTTGTGTTACGTTTAGATTGTTTCATGTGTTTGTTTCCAAATGATCCTTGAGGGCCGAATGTGTGCGTAGGTTGTATGGGTTGTGTGGGCCGAACCAAGGAGACCATGGGCCAATAATTTGGGCTTTGGGCCGAATGAGACTGTTGCAGGCCGTATGAGTATGGCCCATACATGGGATTAGCCGAGTAAGTCTCCTATCGAATGAGCCATGATCAGCTCGAATGAAAGTGACCAAATAAGTGTGTTCAACCGACTGAGGTTGCCAGCGAATGGGTGTGGCCGAATCAAGATAGTTGACGAATGAAATGGTCCGACCGAGGGGGTGGGTTGCCGAATGAGAAGGCACCGAAAGGATCTAGTCGGCCAATGGTGATTCGGTAGGGTGGTCGGCCATTTGGCCGAGGGCCATTCGGCCAGGCTAGCCATTCGTCATGCTAAGGGTTGGTCGCACCCAGGTGGCTCCCAAAAATCTCTCAGCCCCTTTCTCTTGTGATATAAGGTGTGCAACGATGGTTTTCGAGGGTGTATGGGTCGTGGAAGTTGGTTTAGAACTGGTTATGGGTAAATGGGTCGACTAGGGGTTTAGAAACCCTAGTTTTCGTGACCTTTGAAGCTAAATACCTCGAATCACAGTAGTTTTTGCTCTAGATCGGTTGTACTTTCGTGTAGAGGATGTCGAGATCTTCGTTTAGACACCAAGATGGAACGATTTCATCAAGAAATGAGAGAGATCTATGGATTTGAAGTTCAAAACTTCTAGAGAGAGAGAGGATCCGAATTCTAGAGAGAGAAAGGTGTAAGTGAGAGTATTAATGAAGAATAAATGCTTGAAATGGGGTTTTTATACCCCACGTATGTTCGGGTTAGTTTTGTTTGCTCGGTTCTCGTATTCGTCACGTTTCCGGCACGTTACGTGCGCGTTTACGGATTTTAAAATAAAAGAGCTTCTTCAATTACTTTTTGATGAATTTCAAAATTGTAAAACGTAAAATATTACCTTTTCTTAAATTAGTTCGTTCGTATTGTTTATCGTTTTAGTTTCGTCAGATTGCGTCGCCTTCGCGCGTCTTCGTTCGAATCGTCACCCGAACGAACACGACGATGGTTTTGCTTTCTGACTTTTGTTTTCTACTTTTCAGTCATTATTTCAGAACGATAAACTCACAGATATGTTTGTGTGAATCATCACCCACGCAAACACACTGTCAGCTCCTTATTCTGAAATAACACTGCAATTGTGTTTGAATTGTGTTTCCTCACTGACGGACTCAACTAAACTTCCTGTTTTCACATTGTTTTCATACTGATTCATCGGCCATCTGATTCCTGTCATCTATGGATATCAGATCGCAACCGACATGTTCTTGTTGTTTACTTGTACACTGTTGTTTCTCTTGATTCGTTGTATTAACTGTACTTAGGTTTCACCTAAATACAAACAACTATTGTTTATCATGAGTTGTTGTACTTACGGTATTTAAGTTTTCACATAAATACGTACAACTGTTTCTTGTATTTTGAATTCTGTTATCACAAACACTGTTCATGCAATTGTATTTACACACAGTAAATATTGAAAGTACACATACTATACGGACTTGCCAGACGATCAAGTACTGGATGTCACACAATTGGAAGCATATATGTATCATACTAGAACTTAAACATAAAGAGCATTTATAATTACTTAGTATGATATGTTGGTAAGTTTATAACTTAGTTAAGATAACATTTGACAAAATTTTGATTATACTTTATGAGAAATAGATGCTTAGAATACAGTGCTTACCTTTGTCCTGTATGAGTGGTGATTAATCTTACAAAATGATTCTTGAACAAAATTGAAGTTACTAGTTTTGATCATGTGTTTATTTTCAAAAGAAATTCTAAATTTGTTTTTTCTTTTGTTTTAGTTTAAAGCTAAAATATTCTTTGCGTATACTTACGTATCGACCAGATTGTTATAGCTTTAAATGATTCTAGTTTGTTTTCTTGGTTTTGATTATGATTTGGACAATCTTTGCGTATATGAGAATATCGATCTGATTGTTAAAAGCTTAATCTTAAATTATTGTTTCGTTCATTTTCTGGATCATCTGAGCATACGAAAGTATCAACCTTGATTCCAAGATTTTGAACAAATTTAATTTATTTTATATTTTGTTACTTTCAAAAGATATTCAGCTTTGTTTTTGCATGATCAAGCTAGTTAAAATTGAAGTAAATTGTTTCAAGAACATTATTGTTTGTTTAGTTATTCACAAAACGGGGATGTGTTTAAGTAAATGGAGAACATAAAGTATTTGATGGTTTTGTTTTCAATTGATATTTTAACCAAGTAATTAAACTTAAAGTGGATTTATATACTGACAATCATCTTTGAATTGTAATTTGCTATTATATATGTTCATTAATTCAATCAGATGTGTTGATGATTGTAATACGATATGATTTCATGTCTGGATCTTTCTCAAACAAAAATATGTGTTTGTTGCGTTAGTTTATATTTCTTAGTTAGATGTGTTAAATTTTGTAGTGTGTTAGTTCTAAAAATTGAAAAATACAAAAAGATTTTTTGTTTTTATCTGATGTTAAATCAATAATTTTTGGTTATTTGTTTTTGACTTTGGAACATTAAAACATTGGTTTGTTTGAAATTTAAAATAAAATTGAATTTCAAAAGGTTTGTGTCACACCCCGAGCCGGCGGGGTTGGATCGGAGTCCCCGTCGGGCGGAAGGTTCTCAGGGCGCGATATCGTGAGTGATAATCTTGATGATCAGATTGTTTACATAGCATCAATGTTAAGAATAATTAAAGCACAATAAAACATTTAACTAGGATTACAAAGTTAAATTACAATATCAATGTTCAGTAATTTAAATAAGTAAACCTATCAATGAATTAAATGTTTCTATCTTGTATCTGTACAAGATATCTAAAGTGATTCGTATCAATCAATCCAAACTATGTGCTTTTCAAAAGGCGGCTAGGACCTCTAACTGGGCATCCTAGCATGCAATCCAAAGTCTTAGCTTAATCATGTACATCACCTGAGAAAGCACGTAAGAAAACAAAGTCAACACAATGGTTGGTGAGTTCATGTAGTTTTATGTAAAATTAGTTTGAAAAATCATTTGAATGACAACCTTAACCTCACCATTAACCACCTATACCATTTGTTTCAATATGCTTATATATAGGGCATATGTAGGGTCGAACTTACCGTCCGCCCAGCCACCGTCCCACCACATATCAAACCACATGATATATTGTTCCTGATGATAATTTAGTGTTTCATCCTACATCTTTGAATTCATAATAATATTCATAGAATTCGATTACCCTGTAAATGTTTACCTTGATTCCCGGAATGACAACCTTAACCTCATCAACGACCACCTATGCTAACCAACCGAGTATGCTTATATATAGGGCATATGTAGGGGACAAGCCCCAGCCACTGACCCATCACATATCGGGCTGCTTATAATATTGTTGTTAATGATAATTAAGCACTTTATTCCACTACCTTGATTCCATGACCTATGATTCTTAGCATTTGATTACCCTGAAAATGTTTACTTTGCTTTCCCCGAAATGACAACCTTAACCTCACTAACAACCACCTATGCTATCCAACCAAGTATGCATATATATAGGGTATATTTAGGGAACAAGCCCCAGCCACCGTCCCACCACATACTGGGCTGCTTAACATATTGTTACTAATGATAATTAAGCGTTCCACTCCACCGACACCACATATGTTTGAGTTTTAAAATGAGTTTATGAGTTCACTTCTGTGGGCAACAGAATTTCTGGAGGGTACATCACCAAAGGATACACCCAATGGTATTCAGTATAAATCCACAGAAGCAACTAGTATGTAACGGTCTGCATCGGTTCGCAATTAGAGGATATCCATTAGTAGGCACTAGCCTACTAGTTGATATCATAATCATCCTAGCCACCGTTACAAAACATGGATGGACAATGAAGAGCACTAAATGACTAGTAGGGGTTGACTCCGCAGGTCAACACGCGATGGCCAATCAGTCTGTCTTACCAAGTCATGACAATGAAGAACACTGAATGACTAGCAGGGCTTGACCAATGTCAAGACGCGACGGCCAATCAGTCTGTCTTACGAAGTCCTTGCTGATTGTTTAATGTTTCACCTTTCCGATACCATGTGCACATGTACCTGTTTACCCACTTGAATACCCTTTGTTAACGTGTTTGAGTTTCTGAGTTTATTGACTACTGAGTATTGAGTATTGAGTATTTGACTATTAACACTGATCACAAGCATTGACACTAAATAAGATTATTGAGTATTTGAACAAAAGAATTTAACTTAAATTATTCCCATCCAAATTATCTGAGTTTAAAGAATTTGATCATAGAGTATTCAAGTGTAAAATAACTGAGTAAGTAAGTATTAAATATTGATTTAAAAGCATCAAGTATAACAAAGTACATATTTAAAGAATATGCTTTTGAGAAACTGTATGAATAATGATTTGAATAAGTATATGTCTGTGTAAAGATACTATCATGACTTATAATCATGATCATTTAAAACTGAAATCATAAAGATTTAGCATAAACAAAATGAATGAACAACTCAACAATAAACTGTTTAAAAATAATTTTATAAACAGAAGTTTATAAGTATTTTATAAAACATGGCAATAATTATATAGTTCATTTATACAAAACATTTGACATGTTTCTCAGTCCCGAAGTAAAAACAAAATAGTTTGAAAAGGGACAAATGAACTCACCTTGTGTTTGAAGTGGTTGACTAATCAAAACAAGAATACACACTCTCGTTGTTGTGTTCAGTGTTGTATTCACGATCTTGTATTGATTTCATATTGTTTGCATCTTATAAGTATAAGTTGTAGCGATTCATGTGTGTGTAAAGGTCAGTGTTAGCCCTAAAGTTGGCTAACACTTGTAAGTCGCGGTCTTCATTCGACCCTTAATGTGTTGAGTTTATGAAACGGGTTAGGCCCAATAGCCATAAGTCATACACTAATATCTCTTAGCAATTATTGGACCCTGTTATGTTAGGTTAAATTGCAATCTATTATTTTATTCTAATTAAGCTCTTAACCCATAGTTTAAACTTTTTACTTCGATCTCATAAGACTTAGGTTGGACTTACATGATTACTAGGTATTCATGAACCATCCTTGTAATAGCTTATGCAAATCCCATGCATGTTATTCCAATTCGTTTAATTAAGATATTTGTTCATGCATTTATTTGTTATGGGCCGAAAAGGGAGTTGGGCTTTATAAGTCACGTGGGCCTAATGTTAAGAGTTTTGGCCAATTGATTGGGCTTTGGGTTGGATCAAATGACTATGGCCCAATTGAAACATGTATGGGCCGATTATGGGTTTGCTAAAGATATATGGGTCGAATATATTAATTCTAAGCCAAGAGGTTGTCCGAACCCATGTGATGAGCGGCCTCAATGAACCAAGTCTCCAAGACCAGCGAACCTATTACCCATTCCCATAGGTTCGCCACAATGAAGACCCCACGAACTTAGTGTTTCTTTCTGATAGGTTCGGTCGTGGTTTCTATTGAGACCAGGTTCGTCGCCCTTGTGTTCCATTGGTTCGGCTAGGATGTCTGATTCAGCATGGGAGGTTCGTGATAAGGAGAAGGTTCGGCCACATTTTAAAACCAGTAGGGTTTGGCCGGTTCTGCATACATGTTCGGCTGGTGGGGACGGTTCGTGGCATGTAGGTTCGCTGGGGGTTCGCCTCTTTCATGCATGGTTCGTGCATGGTAAGGTTCGCCGATGAGATCAGCAGGTCCTTGGTTCGTTGTTCTTCAATAGGTTCGGTGATGATGTATGTTAGGTGGGTGACAGGTTCACACAAGGGGAAAGGTTTGGCTACCCTATGAGCAGGTTCGGCCATGGTGGTCTGAACACCACAGGTTCGTTGCTCGAATCCCCATCATCATCTTCATCAATTCGTCGAACTAGGCTGTTCTCACATCGTAGGTGTACCAAGAAGGGCTTTCGAAAGCGTGTAGTTTAGATTATATGGGATATAACTGGTTGAGAGTTTGTGTGTGTCAAAAAAAACTAGAAAACCCTATTATTCGTGAGATTCAAGCTTCCTTACCTCGTTTTTCAGCGGCTAAATTCTCCGATCTGTTGTACTTATATATAGAGAAGGTCGAGAGCTTCGCGTGGACACCAAGAGCACCCAATTTCGTTGAGATTTGAGAAAGTTATGGTGGTTTGAAGTCCTGAACTTTTAGAGAGAGAGAGATGATAGAAATGAGATGGATTCATCTCATTTGATGTTTATATATCCCCCGGGTATTCGGGTTCGTTTCGGTTGTTCGGTTTTCGTCTCCGTTGCATTTCCGGATCGTAACGCGCTTTTTTACACAATTTAACTAAAATGCCTTTATTTTAAATGTTTGGAAGGTGGTTATTTCTAGTAATTATTTTAAATATCATTTTCTTGAATTATTTATCGAAATATATTATTTTTACGTGTTTTGTTAATTCTTTCACGAACTTACATATTTTAATTTAAAATAGTTTCTTTGTAATTTATTTCTGATGAGTTTCAAAATTGTAAAACAGGAAATACTATTGTTCCTTAAATTTATTATCGTTCAAATCGTCTTCGTTTCGTTTCGTCAGAAAACGTCACTTACGCGCGTTTTCGTACTGAGCGCTAACTGTACAAACACGATCGTACGTTTCACTTTCTAATTTTGTTTTCTACTTTTCAGTCATCATTTCAGATCGTTAAACTATCAGATTTATCCGTACAGATCGCCACCTATACAAATAATTCGTCGGTTTAACATTCTGTAGCAACAACCCTTATGGTTTGTTCTGTTTATCCTCACATATGTTTAAATCTAATAGTATCAAATCAAGCATGTGTGTACCTGTTCATCGTTGCCTGATGTGTTTCTGACTGTTTAAACCATGAGGTTTAAATCAGGATTTCAGAATAATAGTATAATAGTTTGTGTTTAGCATCAAATGTTAATAGCTTCTAAGTATTCCTCTTAGTTTGTAACTGAGTTACTGTGCGAGTTACTGTGCAAGTTACTGTTCCGGTAACGATTCCGGCACAAATGTTACAGTCTCCCCTTGTTAAAGAAATTTCGTCCCGAAATTTAAAAATTATTATCGGGTACAACTCTCTTTGTAACAAGTGAGAAAGGCTTTTTTTGTTATGGTGTCCCTACGCTCCCAAATTAAACTCTGGTTCGCGCTTGGGATTCCCTTTGTATGACCTCATAGTTTTGTTCACCTTATTGTTCATAGTAGTCTTACTGCTATGCCTTACTAATTCCTTACGTAACTCTATCATTTGGTTGTTCAAAACGAACTAATGTTATGTGCATCAATTGTTGCACAACCTTAGTGTTAGCAGTGGTCTTCGCACATGCATTATGTGCATTAACCAAGGATCCCTTCATTGTTTCTATCCTAGTCAATGAATTCCTGAGTTCTCATGAAGTACTTATGTGGTCATACTAATAGGAATAAGATAAGTTTCTTACTCATACTAGCACCAAGATAAATTAAACACTTATGAGTTAAAAGATGTCACATACAAGTACCCGTCTCGGGGTCTTGGCGTGCAACAGGAGCTCCTATCATGTAAGCTCTTCCCCTTGGTACTTGATCTCCCGGTTGTGCCCTCTATGGGCAGTTCATAGAATAGTGGCCTACTTCACCACAGTTAAAGCATCCCCGATTGTTGTTGTGATTTCCATGGTTTTGCGGTGGCGGCATTGCCATGGCAACATTGTTTACAGCCGCTGCCGATGGAGTTCGGCAGTGTTGAACTAGATGGCCTTTTCGGCCACAATTGGTACACTGCCTACACGGCATTGTGGAAGCATGATGAAACTGGCATTGTGCACATTGAGGATGCACACCAGTGTAAGGTTTGTGTGCAGCTTTAGTAGGTACTGTAGCAACCTGATTGAGTGGTGTGGGCAACGCGTAGTGTTGGATGACTTTTTGCTTCTTCTTCGATTGTTCCTCTTTAGCCTTGCCCGAGTCATCTTTCAAGTCTCCTGACTTCACCATCACGTCATTGAGTTTAGCGGACAGAGAAATGGCGGACTCTAAAGTTGCAGGGTTTGCAGCAAGTACAATGCCCTGTATGCAGGATGGCAACCCTCCTACTTATCGGTCAATTCACTTTTCCAGAGTTGGCACCATCTCAGGCACCAAAGCTACCAATTCATGATAGCGGGTAGTGTATGTCATGTGATCAGCTCCTTTCATCACATGGTTTGAGAGTTCAACTTCCAGCTTCTGTAGTTCGTGCTTAGGACAGAATTCATTCCTCAGAAGTGTTTTGAATTCTGCCCAAGGAATGGCTAGTGCTTCATCCTTACCTCGAGCATGTATCTGGGAGTTCCACCAGGTTAGGGCAAGCTTACTGAAAGATCCAGCGGCGTGGCGGACCTTATGTCATTCCGGACAACTTCTTAGGTCCAGTGTTGTCTCCATCTCTTCTACCCATTGGATCAGTCCAACGGCTTCTTCAACGCCGCTAAAGCTTGGCGGTTTGCAACTTATAAATGATTTGTAGGAACAGTCTGCAGTAGTGCCGGTGTTCCCTCTTGTTTCCCCCGCAGTATGCCCGGAGTTGTTACCATGGCCTTGAATTCTGTTGATCATCTCAGGGATGATATCCTTCAGCTGACTAGTGAGCTGGCTACTCAATAATGTTGCCAAGGCAACAGTAGCAGGATCTAGAACTAGAGTTGCATTCGGGTTCGGAGGAGGGTCTAGTGGAGGAGGAAGAGGCGGCGGTGAATCAGGCGGTGATGGTGTTGAAGAGTGCGGTGCTGAGGTCTGTGGAGTAGGTACCGGGGTCGGTTGTCTTCTAGGCGGCATTCTGATCATAACCAAAGAATATTGGTTAGTGCAGTGATCGAATGCACAAGACACAATGCAATCCTAAATCTTATGTTCTCTACGTGAGGGTCCCTAAGTTATAGTCTAGGCCAAACCGTTTAAGTATGTAACCTATTATTCTCTATAACCTTGAGCTCTGATACCAATCTGTCACACCCCGAGCCGGCGGGGTTGGATCGTAGTCCCCGTAGGGCGGAAGGTTCTTGGGGCGCGATATCGTGAGTGATAATCGTGATGATTAGATTGTTTACATAGCATCAATGTTAAGAATAATTAAAGCACAATAAAACATTTAACTAGGATTACAAAGTTAAATTACAATATCAATGTTCAGTAATTTAACTAAGTAAACTTATCAATGAATCAAATGTTTCTATCTTGTATATGTACAAGATATCAAAAGTGATTTGTATCAATCAATCCAAACTATGTGCTTTTCAAAAGTCGGCTAGGACCTCTAACTGGGCATCCTCGCATGCAATCCAGAGTCTTAGCTTAATCATGTACATCACCTGAGAAAGCATGTAAGAAAACAAATTCAACACAATGGTTGGTGAGTTCATGCAGTTTTATGTAAAAATTAGTTTGAAAAATCATTTTAATGACAACCTTAATCTCACCATTAACCACCTATACCATCTGTTTCAGTATGCTTATATATAGGGCATATGTGGGGTCGAACTTACCGTCCGCCCAGCCACCGTCCCACCACATACCAAATCACATGATATATTGTTCCTGATGATAATTAAGTGTTTCATCCCACATCTTTGATTTCATAATAATTGATTCATAGAATTCGATTACCCTGTAAATGTTTACCTTGATTTCCGGAATGACAACTCTAACCTCATCAACGACCACCTATGCTAACCAACCATGTATGCTTATATATAGGGCATATGTAGGGGACAAGCCCCAGCCACCATCCCACCACATACCGGGCAGCTTAACATATTGTTGTTAATGATAATTAAGCATTTCATTCCACTACCTTGATTCCATGACCTATGATTCTTAGCATTTGATTTCCCTGAAAATGTTTACTTTGATTTCCCCGAAATAACAACCTTAACCTCACTAACAACCACCTATGCTATCCAACCGAGTATGCTTATATATAGGGGATAAGCCCCAGCCACCGTCCACCACATACCGGGTTGCTTAACATATTGTTGTTAACGATAATTAAGCATTTCGTTCCACTACCTTGATTCCATGACCTATGATTCTTAGCATTTGATTACCCTGAAAATGTTTACTTTGATTTCCCCGAAATGACAACCTTAACCGCACTAACAACCACCTATGCTATCCAACCAAGTATGCTTATATATAGGGCATATGTAGGGGACAAGCCCCAGCCACCGTCCCACCACATACCGGGCAGCTTAACATATTGTTGTTAAAGATAATTAAGCATTTCATTCCCCTACCTTGATTCCATGACCTAAAATTCTTAGCATTTGATTACCTGGAAAATGTTTACTTTGATTTCTCCGAAATAACATCCTTAACCTCACTGACAACTACCTATGATATGTAACCGAGTATGCTTATATAGAGGGCATATGTAGGGGATAAGCCCCAGCCACCATCCCACCACATACCGGGCTGCTTAACATATTGTTGTTAATGATAATTAAGCATTTCGTTCCACTACCTTGATTCCATGACCTATGATTCTTAGCATTTGATTACCCTGAAAATGTTTACATTGATTTCCCCGAAATGACAACCTTAACCTCACAAACAATCACCTATGCTATCCAACCAAGTATGCTTATATATAGGGCATATGTAGGGGACAAGCCCTAGCCACCGTCCCACCACATACTGGCTGCTTAACATATTGTTATTAATGATAATTTAGCGTTTCACTCCACCAACACCACATATGTTTGAGTTTTAAAATAAGTTTATGAATTCACTTCTGTGGGCAACTGAATTTCTAGAGGGTACATCACCAAAGGATACACCCAATGGTAGTCAGTATAAATCCACAGAAGCAACTAGGGTGTAACGATCTGCATCTGTGCGCAATTAGAGGATATCCATTAGTAGGCGCTAGTCCTACTAGTTGATATCATAATCATCCTAGCCACCGTTAGAAAACATGGATGGACAATGAAGAACACTGAATGACTAGTAGGGGTTAACTACGCAGGTCAACATGCGATGGCCAATCAGTCTGTCTTACCAAGTCCTGACAACGAAGAACACTGAATGACTAGTAGGGTTGACCAATGTCAAGACGCGGCGGCCAATCAGTCTGTCTTACGAAGTCCTTGCTGATTGTTTAATGTTTCACCTTTCCGATACCATGTGCACATGTACCTGTTTACCCACCTGAATCCCCTTTGTTAACGTGTTTGAGTTTCTGAGTTTATTGAGTATTGAGTATTGATTATTGAGTATTTGACTATTAACACTGATCACAAGCATTGACACTAAATAAGAGTATTGAATATTTGAACAAAAGAATTTAACTTAAAGTATTCCCATCCAAATTATCTGAGTTTAAAGTATTTGATCATAGAGTATTCGAGTGTAAAATAACTGAGCATTAAGTAAGTATTAAATATTGATTTAAGAGCATCAAGTATAACAAAGTATATATTTACGGAATATGCTTTTGAGAAACTGTATGAATAATGATTTGAATAAGTATATGTTTGTGTAAAGATACTATCATGACTTATAATCATGATAGTTTATAACTGAAATCATAAAGATTTAGCATAAACAAAATGAATGAACAACTCAACAATTAACTGTTTATAAATAATTTTATAAACAGAAGTTGATAAGTATTTTATAAAACATGGCAATAATTATATAATTCATTTATACAAAACATTTGACATGTTTCTCAATCCCTAAGTAAAAACAAAATAGTTTGTAAAGGGACAAATGAACTCACCTTGTGTTGAAGTGGTTGACTAATCAAAACAAGAATACACGCTCTCGTTGTTGTGTTCAGTGTTGTATTCACGATCCTGTATTGATTTCATATTGTTTGCATCTTATAAGTATAAGTTGTAGCGATTCATGTGTGTGTAAAGATTAGTGTTAGCCCTAAAGTTGGCTAACACTTGTAATTCGCGGTCTTCATTCGGCCCTTAATGTGTTGAGTTTATGAAACGCGTTAGGCCCAACAGCCATAAGTCATACACTAATATCCCTTAGCAATTATTGGACCCTGTTATGTTAGGTTAAATTGCAATCTATTATTTTATCCTAATTAAGCTCTTAACCCATAGTTTAAACTTTTTACTTCGATCTCATAAGACTTAGGTTGGACTTACATGATTACTAGGTATTCATGAACCATCCTTGTAAGAGCTTATTCAAATCCCATGCATGTTATTCCAATTCGTTTAATTAAGATATTAGTTCATGCCTTTATTTGTTATGGGTCGAAAAGGGAGTTGGGCTTTATAAGTTACGTGGGCCTAATGTTAAGATTTTGGGCAAATTGATTGGGCCTTGGGTTGGATCAAATGACTATGGCCCAATTGAAACATGTATGGGCCGATTATGGGTTTGCTAAAGATACATGGGCCGAATATATTAAGTCTAAGCCAAGAGGTTGTCCGAATCCTTGTGATGAGCGGCCCCAATGAACCAAGTCTCCAAGACTAGCGAACCTATAACCCATTCCCATAGGTTCGCCACAATGAAGACCCCACGAACCTAGTGTTTCTTTCTGATAGGTTCGGTCGTAGTTTCTATTGAGACCAGGTTTGTCGCCCATGTTTTCCATCGGTTCGGCTAGGATGTCTGATTCAGCATGGGAGGTTCGTGATAAGGACAAGATTCGGCCACATTTTAAAACCAGTAGGGTTCGGCTAGTTGTGCATACAAGTTCGGCTGGTAGGGATGGTTCGTGGCATGTAGGTTAGCTGGGGGTTCGCCTCTTTCATGCATGGTTCGTGCATGGTAAGGTTCGCCGATGAGATCAGCAGGTGCTGGGTTTGTTGTTCTTCAATAGGTTTGGTGATGATGCAGGTTAGGTGGTTGACAGGTTCGCACAAGGGGAAAGGTTCGTATACCCTATGAGCAGATTCGGCCATGGTGGTCCGAACACCACATGTTCGTTGCTCGAATCCCCATCATCATCTTCATCAATTCGTCAAACGAGGCAGTTCTCACATCGTGGATGTACCAACAAGGGCTTTCAAAAGCTTGCAGTTCAGATTATATGGGATATAACCGGTTGAGAGTTTGTGTGTGTCAAAAAAAAACTAGAAAACCCTATTGTTCGTGAGATTCAAGCTTCCATACCTCGTTTTTCAGCGGCTAAATGATGCGACTGTTGTACTTCTATATAGAGAAGGTCGAGAGCTTCGCGTGGACACCAAGAGCACCCAATTTCGTTGAGATTTAAGCAAGTTACGGTGGTTTGAAGTCTTGAACTTCTAGAGAGAGAGAAAACGGAAGAGAGTTTTAGAGAGAGAGAGAGATGCTAGAAATGAGATGGATTCATCTCATTTGATGTTTATATATCCCCCGGGTATTCGGGTTCGTTTCGGTTGTTCGGTTTTCGTCTCCGTTGCGTTTCCGGATCGTAACGCGCGTTTTTACGCAATTTAAATAAAATGACTTTATTTTAAATGTTTGGAAGGTGGTTATTTCTAGTAATTATTTTAAATATCATTTTCTTGAATTATTTATCGAAATATATTATTTTTACGTGTTTCGTTAATTCTTTCGCGAACTTATGTATTTTAATTTAAAATAATTTCTTTGTAATTTATTTCTGATGAGTTTCAAAATTGTAAAACAGGAAATACTATAGTTCCTTAAATTTATTATCGTTCGAATCGTCTTCGTTTCGTTTCGTCAGAAAACGTCACTTACGCGCGTTTTCATACAGAGCGCTAACTGTACAAACACGATCGTACGTTTCACTTTCTGATTTTGTTTTCTACTTTTCAGACATCATTTCAGATCGTTAAACTATCAGATTTATCCGTACAGATCGTCACCTATACAAATAATTCGTCGGTTTAACATTCTGTAGCAACAACCGTTATGGTTTTGTTCTGTTTATCCTCACATACGTTTAAACCTAATAGTATCAAATCAAGCATGTGTGTACCTGTTCATCATTGTCTGATGTGTTTCTGACTGTATAAACCATGAGGTTTAAATCAGGATTTCAGAATAATAGTATCATAGTTTGTGTTTAGCATCAAATGTTAATAGCTTCTAAGTATTCCTCCTAGTTTGTAACTGAGTTACTGTGCGAGTTACTATGCAACTTACTGTTCCGGTAACGATTCCGACACAAATGTTACAGTTTGGTTGGAGGTTCGTTTGAAAGGTTTGTGAGTAGGTTCGTTGGACAGGTTCGTCCAACAGGTTTGTTGGATAGGTTCGCTCAAGAGGTTTTGAACAGGTTCGTCTGATAGATTTGTTGACTGGTTCGGTCAACATTTTTGGTCAAAGGTTTGTTCCAAGGTTTGTTCATAGGTTCGTATAAGTAAAGGTTCGTGTATGAGACGTTCATCACTTTCATCGGATCATATTCACGAACCTGTTGTTCTTGGATTTCGATTTTTCTATTTTGGATCTCAGAGAGTGTTTTTCTTATATCATCAGTTTCGGATTTGTTTTGTGAACATAAATAGGTAAAAAGATTGGAGATTGACTGGCTAAATTAGGAGATTTGTTTGATTTTAAATTGTATTTAGTCGAACATGTTGATTTAGGTTAAAGCCTATTTAAATCAAAATGCTGGAAAAATTGCCTTTATTAATGTTCTTCACTTTTGAATTGCAAACCTCTGGATATAAATTTTTTGATCTAATTCATAGATTTGAAAATTTGATTTTGAAATGGATCAGGTTCGTTAAATGAACATAGCTTCGCTGGATCTTTTAAGGTTCGTTTGAATTTTCAAGTTTCAAGCCGAACCACTTTGTTCTTTGAACCGAACCTTCTTTGGTCAATTGTTCGTTTGACCATTAGGTTCGTTATAAGACAAGGTTCGTTCATGTGAAGGTTCGTTGATGTAAATAGGTTTGTCTGATCAAGAGGTTCGTCTAAATTTAGGTTCGGCACAGGGAGGGTTCGCTGGTTTCAACACTTAGAATTTTTTTATTTTTGATTTTTGATTTTGTATTTTTGTTTTAATTTTGTTTTTTTTTGTTTGTATAAATGGCGAATCTTAAATTCGGAGATAAACATAATCTCTGTGCATATTTGGATCCTACAACAAAGAATGGCAAAGATTTCCGACCGATGATCGAGTTTTTCAGAAGATCAAGAATTTATCATGCCATATCAAACTCCTGTCAGATTTACAGATCTCATATTCAAAGTTTCTGGGATTCAGCAAGGCTAATCACTATTGATGAAGATTATGTTATTGAGGAAAATATACTTGGTCATGCCATTCGGATTACTGAAGCTGACATTAGAAGGTTTTACAATTCGGTGGAGAACCTGCTGGAATGACACTCATTCTTGAAAGATGTATCAAGGGTTGTTTCTTGAGTATTCGTTATTTTGGAGTCTACAGTGAGTACTATATCAAGAAGGGAAAGCTTCCTCTGCAATATAGGTTTCTGGCTCATGTGTTGTTACATTGTTTGAGCATGAGGAAGGGAACGTTTGATGAACTATGAGACTTAATGAGATCAGCTATGGTGGCTTTTATATTGAACAAACCGTTCAATTTCTCTGCAATGGTCTTCCGATATATGTCAGACAACATCACCAAAGTCAAAGATAGATTTTACATGTATCCCAAATTTATACAGATGCTGATTGATGAGAGATTTCCAGAGCAGAACTTGCCTAGAGATGCTTCTGATTTGCTTAAGTTAAAGCATATGACTGACTCTAGTCTTGGTCAGGTCAAGATTTATCAGAAGAGCAATGATGATGTTTTGATTAAAGATTTAGTATGTCATTGTGCAAGAGCTAATTATGTTGCTCCTGTTAATGAGGCTTGGAGGCATGAAGATTCAAGTTCTGATAGTGAACTTTTGAGTGACAATGATGATGATCAACAAGAACCACCTCCTCCTTCTCCTAGACCACAAGTAAAGAAATCACAAGCTCAGTCTTCTAAATCTCAGCACAAAGTCAAGACCAAACTCAAGGGCCAGATGTAACTCCTTCTACACTTGTTTCTCTTCAAGTAATATATCCAAGTCAACAAGAAGCTCGAAGACAAGAAGAAGCTACTGCTTGTCAACATGTTTATGGTGTAGATGTTGGAGTTGATGCTGAAGATGAAGTATCTATAGAGACAGAGTCTGAGATGGAAACTGTTCAGGTTGGAAACAGGATGGTCAGAAGATTAAAGAAAAGACTTGTACAACAGTCAAATGAAGAAGCTAGAGAAGAAGCAGCTGATCCTAATTTCACAGTTGATGAGCTTGAGGTTTCTAGGCCTAAGAAGAAAAAGAGGATGGCCAAAGTTCCTAAGAAGAAGAAGACTAAAACTCCCAGGATCATTGTGTCATCTCATGTGGTAGTTTCTACTTCACCTGCTTCTATATCTGTGTCTACACCTGTTACTATTGCTTCAACAGTTCACGAAGAAGCTTCTACATCACATGTTCATGTTCAGACAGATATTTTAGTTCAAACACCTAATTTTGTTAATGTTGCTACTTTTGTTCCTTCTTTCATTGATGCTACGACAGTGATACATCTTTTCAAGCAACCACTTCATTTCAAGCTGCTTCTACATCAAGAGGAGAGTCTTTGTTTGAGGGCTTAGATGATTTGGATCTAAATTTCTCCTTGGATTATGATGATAGTGAGCTAAGGAAAAGAATTTCTTTATTGTCACAAGAGTTTGATAAATATAGAAAACAAAACGAGAAAGAAGATGCTGAACAACCTTCTTCTTCAAGTTCAAATGACTTAGATGTGATGAAAAGTCAGATTTTTCAGTTGTTGAAATGGAGAGAAGAAGATGTAATTGAGAAGAAGTTGTTGAGTGAAAAAGATTCTTTCTTTGGAGACTTTGACTGCACAACAAAGTATTGATATTGATATTTTGAAGATAGAAAATAAAGACTTGAAGAAAAAGATTGATGATATTCAAGTCAAGGATAATCAAGCTGAGGCTACTGGTGCTACTTCTGATCCTGTATATGTTAACATTGATGATGATGAAGAAGATGAGAAGATAGATTATGAGGACTCAGATGTTGATGAACATCAAAGCTTTAATGCTTATTTTGATGATGAAGATGATGATGGTGATGTGACTGGTGTGGGAAGTTCAGGTGGATTGAATTCTAGGACTGGTGCTATAGTGATTTATGATCCTTCCAAGTTTCATCTGATGTTACACCTATTTCTTCAGTTTCTTCTGATAAAGCTAAAGATTGTAAAGATGTTAATATTGAAGATTTAACTGATATAGAATATCCAAAGAAAAGTGTTGATTTATCTTTGCCTACTTTTGTTGATTTGTTTAAACAATATGCTGATGTACAACTGCAGAGAATGTTTGGAGAATTGTCTGGAGATAAATAGTTGGAGGAAGGAGAAATTGTAGGTGGTTATTCAAGGAATGATTTTTATGATATGTTTGAAGTTGATTCAGATCAATTATTTGATTTTGAACAAGATGATATTTGATATTGAAATTCAGAAAGAAGCTCCAAAGATTAAAGAAGATATTTGATATTGAAATTCAGAAAGAAGCTCCAAAGATATTTGTTAAAGATTTGAAAGAAAAGACTTATCTGGAGATGTGGAAGGAAAATCAAGATGAACATTAATACATAATTGGTCATTTATACATTTTCAAGCAAATGATTGAAGACATTGAAGAAAAAGTTCAAGAAAACCAAGCTAAACAATTCACAAGATTCAAGATTGTATCTAAGTCAAAGATGAAAAGAAGAATTGTAAGCTATGGTTACTTTCAAAATATTTCTGGAAGCATGAAGAACAAAGGATGTTATGTAGTCAAAAGGACTGATGGATGTCAATATTTTGGAAAAGCATTGGATATGATGTCTTTACCATCTTTTGATTGTATGCAGTTATCCAGGTTAAAGATGATAAAGCCAATTCAGACTGAACATAATGACATGTTTGAGAAGTTGTTGAAGAAAGAGGCTAAGTATGGATGGAGTTTATTGGTTCCATAAGTCAAAGACAAATTACTTGGATATTCAAAGCCTAAAGCTTATACCATCTCTTTGTACATTCATCAGCTGTTATTTTGTTGAAACAAGAAGAGAAGTGGAGGGTGATTAGGATGTTGGATCTTGTATGGATAGTAACTTGTTCAAAAGAAGACATTGAGTTGCTGAATGTAGCTGAAATATTTGCTGATGATGGATTTCATGATGTTGGTATAAGCTAAAAAGACATGGCAGTTCAATTTCAAACAATTGCTCGGATATGTTATACTCTGGGTATACATTCTGATGTAACTGGGAAGACGTCAATTATTTGTATGTTGAGCTGATGAATGTACAAAGAGAGATAGATGATAGAGATGCCAAGCTGGAAGCTGAAAGATTATCTAAGATTCCAAGGTCTGTTGTAATTCGTGCTGCTGATAATGTTTGTGGAGAAACAAGTGGAGTTCAAAGTGAAGACTGAAGACAGAGTTTGAAGATTTTGGAAGCAACTATTAAGGGGGAGTTTGTTAGTACATGTTTGTAACAGGTTGCTTATCAAAATATGTAAATTATAGAAAGTTTAGTTGAGGTTTGGCTGAGGTTCGTCTGGCCCACGAACCTTAGTAGGTTCGGCGAACCTAGTACGTTTGTTTGTACATGTTCATCCAGCGAACCTCAAGGTTCGGCTGGCGAACCTATGGGTTCGGCTAGGTTCGTTTGATCCCTTGTGTATATAATGCAGGTTTGTCTAGAGGTTTGGTAACTTTTGCAGATCTTGAGGGTGTTTGAAACCTGATTTCTCTGCGTGAGATTATCCATTTCATTGTAATCATTCAAGCTTGATTAATGAAATGATGATTATTGAAATGCTTGTTCTTCTTTGATTCATATAGGTCAAATATAGATTCCGCATATATTTGATTGTTAATACGATTTCGTTGGACGATCAAGATCAAAATCAGAGATCTACAAATATCAGTTAGTGCAATGATCGAATGTAGAAGACACAATGCAAGTAAATTCCTAAGTCCTGTGTTCTCTACATGAAGGGTCCCTAGGTTATAGTCTAGGCCGAACCGTTTAAATAAATGACCTATGTTTCTCTATAACCATGGCTCTGATACCAATCTATCACACCACGAGCCGGCGGGCCGGATCGTGTGTCCCGTCGGGCGGAAAGGTCCCGGGGCGCGATATCGGGAATGATAATCGTAATGATCAGATTTTTTACATTACCCATGATATATAAAGAGAAAATGCTAAATAAAATAGAATTACAAATTTAAATTACATCATTTTCGTTCATAATTTAATAATGTAAATCTACTATCAACATCATAATTATTCTATCTTGTATCTGCACAAGATATACAAAATAATCTATATAATAGTGTTCAAAAATATGCACGATCAAAATACTAGGTCCTCTATCTGGGCGTCCTAGTCAAAAATGCGAACTTCTTAATTAGCCTTGTTCGTCACCTAAGAAGTCATACAAAAAGATCAAGTCAACACATGGTTGGTGAGTTCATAGAGTTTTGTTAAGAAATAAATTTTGTACAAACCTGACCGGATGACAACCTTAACCTCACCATTAACCACCTATACCATCTAATTCAGTATGCTTATATATAGGGCATACGTAGGGTCAAACTTACCACCTGCCCAGCCACCAGCCCACTACATACCAAATCACATGATATTGTTCCAGGTGATAATTAAGCATTTCATCCCATACATTTGATTCACAACATTTGATCAACCTGAAAACTTGTTAAATTGATCACCCGTAATGACAACCTTAACCTCATCACTAACCACCTATGTTATCCAATCAAGTATGCTTATATATACGGCATATGTAGGGTCAAGATTACCGTCAGCCCAGCCACCAGCACACCACATACCGAACTGCATAACATATTGTCACACCCCGAGCCGGCGGGATAGGATCGGTTGTCCCGTCGGGCGGAAGGTTCCCGGGGCGCGATATCGTGAATGATAATCGGATTGATCAGATTGTTATATTGCACATGATACATAAATGAGAAATGCTAAATATGATAGAATTACAAAGTTAAATTACATCAGTATGGTTATAATTTAACAATGTAAATCTACTATTAACATCATAAGTTTCTATCTTGTATTTACACAAGATATACAAAATGGTATGTGTAATGATGTCTTCAAAAATATGCAGGTCCAAAATACTAAGTCTTCTAAGAGAAGTCCTAGCCCAGAAGTAATGACTTCCTAATTGACCTGTTCGTCACCTGAGAAGTCATGCAAAAAGATCAAGTCAACACATGGTTGGTGAGTTCATATAGTTTTATGATTTGTAAATGATTTGAAAGTCCTCTTTGGTAAAGACCCTAACCTCATTAACACCACATGTAATATCCACATCGGTATGCTTATATATAGGGCATATGTAAGGGACAAGCCCTAGCCAACATCCCACCACATACTAATATGCATATGACACTGCTGTTAATGATAATTAAGCATTTTTACCCTTGACACCATTCCATAAGTTCTTCTGTTACTGTCCCTGTGTTTACAATCAATTGAAATCCATGTTGATTTCACAAGTTCATCACACAACATGACCAACCATAGTAATTGTATAAACAGTTGCAAATGTTTAAGTAAATAAATAAATAAACATTTAATAAAATCTAAGTCCTAATGATTGGGGCCTTTGGTCAACTCGAGTAGACTAGTCTGTCAATCAAGGTACTTAGTAGTAAAGGGGATCTGTAAACCTCATCAAACATGTGACCTATAATCAATCAGTCTAGCTAGGACATCTTTTGATATATAGGCTTTCATAGTTCTTTAGACCGTCCATAGTTCTTTAGTTCTTTAGTTCTTTGGCACATGTTATCTTTGAGCATTTCCCAGATGTTCCTCAAAATAGTTCTTTGTACTTAGTTCTTTGATATAGATCGTTAGTTCTTTGACAACACCTTCTTGATATAGTTCTTTGAAAATAGGTCGTTAGTTCTTTGAAAATAGTCCTTTGTTTGAAGTCTTTAGTTCTTTGAAAATAGTTCTTTGAAATAGTTCTTTGATACATAACAGTTACCTAAACAGGAGTCTAAGATAACAGTTATACATGTAAACATATAAAAGCATTCAAGTAAACAATTTACATAAAACAGTTTACGCATGCTTCTCAGCCCCGCGTTTTAAAACAGAAATGTT
This sequence comes from Mikania micrantha, assembly GCA_009363875.1. Classification (NCBI taxonomy): domain Eukaryota; kingdom Viridiplantae; phylum Streptophyta; class Magnoliopsida; order Asterales; family Asteraceae; genus Mikania; species Mikania micrantha. The sequence continues at coordinate 53,322,935 of CM018687.1, read as the reverse complement.
AGAAAAGGGGCAATGAACTCACCTTGTAGCTGTTGAGTTGACTTAGCTTAAACGAAAGACTGCACGCGCTCTGTATTGTAATTTGGTTTGTTTTCACGTTCCTGTATTGATTTCACGTTGTTAAGACTCGTAAGTATAAGTTTTGTAGGGATTTGTGTGTGTAGATATACGTGTTAGCCCTAAAGTTGGCTAACCCGCGTAAGACTTGGTCATGATTCCTGTTCGGTCCCATATGTTTGATTCAAGTTAATGACCTTATAAGTTATCATCTTGTCAATAGTTATATGCCATTTGCTTTGATGAAAGACTTAGTGCTTGGTTCCAACTCATCTTTGTTGATTTTGTACGTTTTGAACATTTATCGCATAATTATGGATTAATTAAGCAAACATTCTTTTGACATATCTTATTTTAATCTTATGAAATGTAATGAACTCATGTGTGCCTAATCATGGCATATGGACCGAACGTTGTGACCAAGTTACTTGTTGGGCCATTTGTATAACAAGTTGGGCCTTGGGCCCAAATCCATGGGCCTTGGAATAGTTATTGAACAATTGAGGATGGTGAGGCTTATTTGAAAGTGTGGGACAATGATTTGGAATAATGGAATACAAAGGCCTTGCCAAAAGTTACAAAGGCTAGGGTTCAAGTAGCTTTATGGGCCTTAATTGGGCCTCTAAGGAATTTATGGGGCCCATGGTGGGCCTAGGAAATATTTGTTGGACCTACAGTCATATAGGGCTGTAGGAATCAAAATTGGGCCAGGAATGGGCTGTTGGCCAAGTTATTAGCAAGGTGGCTCCAAAATGAGGACATGGCCTCAAAATAGGCCTTGAATCAGTTTCTGTGGGCCTCGGGCTGATTTTGTTGGGCCCTATGGGTTTTGTCTCGGGCATTCACTAACATAGTTCATAAGCCAAGTTGGGCCTCGCTTACATGGGCTGAAACAACTGTGGGCCTAAAAATTGGACTGTTGGCCTTAATTGTGGCCTTGGGCCAAAATCAGTGGGCTAGGAGATGATTTTACTGGGCTCCTTGGATTTCCTCAAGGCCTGTAGTAAAGTAGATCATGGGCCAACCTGGGCCTGGTTCTTTTGGGCTGGAATCGATCGTGGGCCCATTTTGTCCTTGGTTACTTAATAAACATGGGCCAAACAAGGTTTTTGGGGTTAACTATTGGGGTCTACTAGAGGTACTGGGCTGGAACAGCAGAGTTGGGCCGAGATATCATTGGGCCTGGATAGTGTGAGATTGGGCCCATCCTGGGCCATCCAGAATGCGCTTGGGCCTAATGTTGGGCCTGTTGGGCCAAGTTACCAAGCTGTTGGGCTTTAAAATCTACCAACATAGTGGCTTGTTGGACCTAGCATGGAAGTGGGCTGCAAAATCTCATAGACCATTATTGGGCCGATTGGGTTCCTTTGGGCTAAATTACTAGAAGAATCCAAATGGATGGGCTTGGCCCATCTGTTGTGGCCCAATTGAACATGATGGCTGTTAAAGTAGGTCAAACAAAAAGGTATTCTGGTATCCTATCTTTGGCTGAAAGTTGTCAACCCACAAGTGGTCTTGGCAAATGAAAACGGCTGCCAAAAGACTAGGCTCCATGATGGGCCTTGACTAGGTCATTGGGCCTGGGGGATGATGTGGGCTGATTAGTGTTCAGGTGTTTCACTAGGGTTGTCATCGACTAAGATACTCATAGATGGTCTGCATGAGTTTGGTTCGGCCACATGGTGGTCACCTGATGAGTGTGGCAGCCGTCGAAGGAAGAGGCAGCATGGGCGAATGGGGGTTGGCTTAACCCATCTAATGGCTGTCGAATGAGACCTAGTCTGGTTCTAACCGACGAATGATGCTATGACTGGCGAATGGTGATGATAGCTGCCGAATGACCAACGAATGGTGGTGGTTCCGAATGAAGGTTCTACTGTCGAATGAAGCTATGGTCGAATGGCTCTTTCGGCTTTTGCCATTCGCGACCCTGGGCAACCCATTCGGCCGGAGCTAACTTAGCCACCCATCAGCTCTATTTCAAGGATTCAAAGGTGGTGGTGGTTAAGGGTGGTTCTCGTGGTCCTATGGTTCGAAGATGAAGGTTTTAGAACCGGTTTTAAGCAAGGGTCGACTAGGTGAGTGAAAACCCTAGTTTTCGTGGTTTTTGAAGCTGGTTACCTCGTTTTTCAGTGGAGTAAACTCTAGATCGGTTGTACTTTCGTGTAGAGCTCGTCGAGGGCTTCGCGTGGGTGTAAGAATCACTGATTTTCGTTAAGAAATGAGAGAGTTATGAAGAGGAGAAGTTTGGAGGTGGCTAGGGTTTCAAAACCGGAAATGAGAGGTTTGGTGAGGAAGATGAAGTGGAGAATGAGGATTTTTGACTCATTTAAGTGTTTTTATACCCCGAGGGTGTTCGGGTTCGTTTTCGTTGCTCGGTTCGTAATTTCGTACGTTTTCCGGAAAATTACGCGTAATTTAAATGGAATTAAATAAAAAGAGTTTAAATTAATTATTTTGATGAGTTTCAAAATTGTAAAATGTTATTTATTTTATTTTATTAAATTACTTCCGTTCGTGTCGTGTTTCCGTTTTCGTTTCGTCAGATCGCGTCGCCTTCGCGCGTAATTCGTTCGAGTCGTCACCCGAACGAATACGACGATGGTTTTGCTTTCTGACTTTTGTTTTCTACTTTTCAGTCATTATTTCAGAACTCTAAACTCACAGATATGTTTGTGTGAATCGTCACCCACGCAAACACACTGTCAGTTCGTTATTCTGAAATAACACTGTAATTGTGTTTAGATTGTGTTTCCTCACTGTCGGACTCAACTAAACATCCTGTTTTCACATTGTTCTTGTACTGACTTGTCGGTCATCTGATTCCTGTCAATTGTGGACATCAGATCGCAACCGATATGTTTCTAAGTATTGTTTGAGCATCGTTGTTCCTCGTGATTTGTTGTGTTAACTGTAATTAAGTTTTCACTTAATAATTGTAACAAATGTTCCAAATGTACGTTGTACTTAATGTATTTAAGTTTATACGAAAATACATACAACGATTTCTTGTATTTAAGATCCTGTTAATTCAAGTACTGTTTAAGATCGTGTAAGTACACATAGTTACTGTAGAAAATACACGTACCGTACGGACTTGCCGGACGATCTGGTACTTGCTGTTACAGTCTCCCCTTGTTAAAGAAATTTCGTCCCGAAATTTAAGAGTTGTTATCGGGTACAGCTTCTTCTTCAAACAGTTGGGGGTACTTTAACTTCATGTGATCTTCACGTTCCCAAGTAAACTCGGGTCCGCGTCTTGAGTTCCAACGAACCTTTACAATGGGGATACGGCTTCGCCTCAGTTGTTTAACCTTGCGATCCATAATCTCTAAAGGTTCTTCGATAAAGTGCAACTGTTCATCAACTTGAATCTCTTCGAGTGGGATGACGAGTGATTCGTCAGTAAGGCATTTCTTTAAGTTTGAAACGTGAAACACGTCATGCACACCACTGAGTTCATCTGGTAAGCTCAATCTGTACGCCACAGGACCAATACGTTCGATGATCTCGAACGGTCCCACGTATCGTGGTGTTAGTTTGCCTTTCTTAGCGAATCGAACTACACCTTTCCAAGGGGAAACCTTTAACATGACACGATCACCCACTTGGAATTCCAACGGCTTGCGCCGTTTATCAGCATAGCTCTTTTGTCTACTTCGTGTTGCTTGTAATCTTTGTTGTATTTGAGATATCTTGTCTGTGGTTTCTTGTATAAGTTCTGGCCCAGTGATACGATTATCTCCTACTTCTGACCAACAGATCGGTGACCGACATTTTCGACCATAAAGAGCCTCGAATGGGGCACAACCGATGCTGCTGTGATAACTGTTGTTGTAGGAGAATTCGATTAGTGGCAAGTGAGAATCCCAATTACCACCAAAATCTAAAACACAAGTTCTTAACATGTCCTCTAGGGTTTGAATTGTACGTTCGCTTTGACCGTCCGTTTGTGGATGGTAAGCTGTACTCAGATTTAACTGTGTCCCTAGAGATTTCTACAGTGATTGCCAGAACCTTGAAGTAAATCTGCTGTCTCTATCAGAAATAATTGACAATGGCACACCATGGCGTACCACTATCTCATTGATGTACAATCTTGTCAGTTTATCCATTGTGAAAGTTTCACGCATCGGCAAGAAGTGAGCAGATTTGGTTAAACGATCGATGATCACCCAAATTGTATCGTGACCACTGGAAGTGCGGGGTAGCTTGGTAATGAAGTCCATAGCTATTTGTTCCCACTTCCAGAGTGGAATTTCAGGTTGTTCCAGTAATCCTGAGGGTTTCTGATGTTCTGCCTTTACTTTAGCACACGTAAGGCATCGACCAACATACTCAGCTATGTCCTTCTTCATACCCGGCCACCAATAAAATGCACGCAAGTCTTGGTACATTTTATCAGCACCAGGATGTACGGAGTACTTGGTCTTGTGTGCTTCATCTAAAATAAGCTTCCTTAACTCATCTACTGCAGGAATCTAGATACGATCCTTGAAGTAAACAAGTCCATCAGGTTTTGTTTCCAAATGTTTCTCCACACCGCAGTCAAGTTCCTTCTTCAAGTTTTCTCGTTCAATCACTTCGTGTTGTGCTTGCGTGATCTTGTCGTGTAAGCTTGTCTGCACAGTCATTCCCATTGCTTTAACGCGCAAGGGTTTGACCCGTTCCTTCCGGCTCAAGGCATCAGCAACAACGTTTGCCTTGCCCGGATGGTATTTGATCACACAATCGTAATCATTCAGAAGTTCAACCCAACGGCGTTGTCGCATGTTGAGCTCCTTCTGATCGAAAATATGCTGCAGACTCTTGTGATCAGTAAATATGGTACACTTAGTGCCATATAAGTAATGTCTCCAAATCTTCAGTGCGAAGATTACGGCTCCCAGTTCAAGATCATGAGTAGTGTAATTCTTCTCATGAACTTTTAACTGTCTCGATGCATAAGCGATAACTTTGTCCCGTTGCATCAGTACACAACCAAGTCCCTGATGGGATGCATCACAGTAAACGACAAAGTCATCACATCCTTCCGGGAGTGATAGGATTGGAGCATTACATAACTTCTGCTTCAATGTCTGAAAAGCACCTTCTTGTTTCTGCTCCCAGACAAACGGTTCACTCTTCTGAGTTAATTTAGTGAGAGGCAAAGCTATCTTAGAAAAGTTCGAGATGAACCTTCTATAATAACCCGCCAATCCCAGAAAAGACCGTATCTCCGTTGGTGTCTTCGGAGTGTCCCAGTTCTTTATTGCTTCAATCTTGGCGGGATCTACATGTATTCCTTCACTGTTGACTACATGTCCCAAAAATTGTACTTCTCTCAGCCAAAATTCACACTTAGAGAACTTGGCGTAGAGCTTCTGTTCTGTCAACAGTTCCAAGATCTTTCTGAGATGTTGCTCGTGTTCTGCTTTGCTCTTGGAATAAATCAGTATGTCATCGATAAAGACAATAACAAACTGATCTAAATACGGCTTGCACACTCGGTTCATGAGATCCATGAAAACCGCTGGTGCATTTGTTAATCCGAAAGGCATCACCATGAATTCGTAATGCCCGTATATAGTTCGGAATGCCGTCTTCGGTATGTCTTCATCTTGAACTCTAAGCTGATGATAACCAGACCGCAAGTCAATCTTAGAGAAATACTGAGCTCCTTGCAGTTGGTCAAACAAATCATCAATCCTCGGCAATGGATACCTATTCTTGATGGTTAGTTTGTTCAGCTCTCTGTAATCTATGCACATTCTGAACGATCCGTCTTTCTTCTTCATGAACAAGACCGGAGCTCCCCAAGGCGAGTAGCTCGGTCTAATGAATCCTTTGTCCAATAATTCCTGCAACTGGTTTGATAATTCCTGCATCTCCGAAGGTGCTAGCCGATAAGGAGATTTAGCGACAGGAGTTGCTCCAGGAACTAAGTCGATTCGAAACTCTACCGGTCGCACAGGAGGCAAACCTGGTAGGTCTTCAGGAAATACTTCTGGATATTCTCTTACTACCGGTACGTCTTGTATCTTCTTCTTGTCTTTCTCCTTTTCCACTACGTGAGCCAGGAAAGCTACACACTGCTTCTGTAAACACTTACGCGCCTTTATGCAAGAAATGATTTTGACACTTCGTTTTGCTTGATCCCCTCTGACTTCCAATACACGACCATCGGGCAATGGAATGCGAAGCAGCTTCGCAGAACAGACAACTTCCACTCGGTTAGAGGAAAGCCAATCCATTCCAACAATGATGTCGAAACTACCCAACTCCATCGGTATCAAATCGATAGAGAATGTATGACCAGTAAGTGTCAATGGGCATTTTCTGTGAACTGTACTAACTGTGATCTGTTTTCCGTTAGCTACTTCTATAATGTAAGGGGAATCTAACTGTTCTTCTATGGAATCTAATTGGCATGCAAAATCGGCAGAGATAAAACTCTGATCCGCACCAGTGTCAAATAGAACAGATGCATAAAAGTCATGTAAGAGAAACGTACCAGTGACCACATTTGGGTCCTGGCGTGCTGATGGTGCTCCAATCGCAAAAGCTCTTCCACGAGGAGCTTGAACTGCCTGCTGAGCCTTCTTAGGGCATTTCTTTGCAAAGTGGCCTTGTTCGCCACAGTTGAAGCATCCACCATTGTTCTGGTTAGCAGGTGGAGGGAGAGCTAAAGCAACATTGTTGGCTGCTTGTTTTGGTGTCATCCGACATGTTTGGACCCAATGGCCCTTTCTTCCACATCCCGTGCAGTGTTTGCAGGGAGTGTCAACAGCATGGTGATATTGACATTTGCCACACAAAGGATATGCACCAATGTAGGGTCTCTTGTTGGGCTTTGTCGTTGCAGCTGTTACTTGTTGGAGAGGGGTGGCCATCGTGTAGTTCTTGATGACCTTTTGTTTCTTCTTAGGTGGATAATGAGGTCTCTTTGACGACCCTTCCTTGTTCTTTACAGTATCAACCTCTTTCTTTAAAACTCCAGAGGCAACCATCAGATCAGTGAGTTTCCCAGACAAACTCACAGCAGACTCCACAGTAGTAGGGTTGGCTGAGACAACCATACCCTGAATGCAGGCGGGAAGTCCACCTACATATCTGTCTATTCTTTTCTCCAAGGTTGGTACCATGTCAGGTACCAAAGCAACCAACTCGTGGTAACGAGTAGTATAACCTATGTGATCAGCCCCCTTCATCACATGGTTAGATAATTCAACCTCCAGCTTCTGTAGCTCGTTTTTGGGGCAGAACTCTGTTCGCAGCAGTGATTTGAAATCTTCCCATGGCATCGCCATAGCTTCTTCTCTTCCCCGGGCATTGATCAGACTATTCCACCAAGTCAGAGCCCTCTTGTTGAATGTTCCAGCTGAATAACGGACCTTGTGGTGTTCAGGGCAGCTACAGAGATCCAAGGTCGTCTCAATCTTTTCAATCCATTGGATTAATCCAACGGCGCCTTCAGACCCACTAAAGCTGGGTGGTTTACATCCTACAAAGGACTTGTAGGAGTAATGTGAAGTACCACCAGTGTTCCCACTAGCTTCTCCCGATGAATTGCCAGTGTTGTTGATCTCATTGCGAAGGCGGAGAAACATCTCCGGTATTGCCTCCTTCATCTGATTGGTCATCTGGCTACTCAGTAACGTCACTAGAGCGATAGTTGCAGGATCCAAGGCTGGTGTTGTGCCTGACCCAGATGCTTGGGTTATCAATGGAGGAGGAGGTGGAGGCGGTGGAGGAGGTGGCGGTGGTGAATCTTCTGGTGATGGTGTCGAGGAATGTGGAGCCAAACCTAGAGGCGGCAGCGAGGGAGTCTGTCTCCGCGGCGGCATTCTGATCATAACCAAAGTAATATTGGTTAGTGCAATGATCGAATGCAGAAGACAAAATGCAATAAGTCTTAAATCTTAAGTTCTCTACATGCAGGGTCCCTAGGTTATAGTCTAGGCCAAACCGTTTATATAAATGACCTATATTTCTCTATAACCATGGCTCTGATACCAATCTGTCACACCCCGAGCCGGCGGGATAGGATCGGTTGTCCCGTCGGGCGGAAGGTTCCCGGGGCGCGATATCGTGAATGATAATCAGATTGATCAGATTGTTTTATTGCACATGATACATAAATGAGAAATGCTAAATATGATAGAATTACAAAGTTAAATTACATCAGTATGGTTATAATTTAACAATGTAAATCTACTATTAACATCATAAGTTTCTATCTTGTATTTACACAAGATATACAAAATGGTATGTGTAATGATGTCTTCAAAAATATGCAGGTCCAAAATACTAAGTCTTCTAAGAGAAGTCCTAGCCCAGAAGTAATGACTTCCTAATTGACCTGTTCGTCACCTGAGAAGTCATGCAAAAAGATCAAGTCAACACATGGTTGGTGGGTTCATATAGTTTTATGATTTGTAAATGATTTGAAAGTCCTCTTTGGTAAAGACCCTAACCTCATTAACACCACATGTAATATCCACATCGGTATGCTTATATATAGGGCATATGTAAGGGACAAGCCCTAGCCAACATCCCACCACATACTAATATGCATATGACACTGCTGTTAATGATAATTAAGCATTTTTACCCTTGACACCATTCCATAAGTTCTTCTGTTACTGTCCCTGTGTTTACAATCAATTGAAATCCATGTTGATTTCACAAGTTCATCACACAACATGACCAACCATAGTAATTGTATAAACAGTTGCAAATGTTTAAGTAAATAAATAAATAAACATTTAATAAAATCTAAGTCCTAATGATTGGGGCCTTTGGTCAACTCGAGTAGACTAGTCTGTCAATCAAGGTACTTAGTAGTAAAGGGGATCTGTAAACCTCATCAAACATGTGACCTATAATCAATCAGTCTAGCTAGGACATCTTTTGATATATAGGCTTTCATAGTTCTTTAGACCGTCCATAGTTCTTTAGTTCTTTGGCACATGTTATCTTTGAGCATTTCCCAGATGTTCCTCAAAATAGTTCTTTGTACTTAGTTCTTTGATATAGATCGTTAGTTCTTTGACAACACCTTCTTGATATAGTTCTTTGAAAATAGGTCGTTAGTTCTTTGAAAATAGTCCTTTGTTTGAGGTCTTTAGTTCTTTGAAAATAGTTCTTTGAAATAGTTCTTTGATACATAACAGTTACCTAAACAGGAGTCTAAGATAACAGTTATACATGTAAACATATAAAAGCATTCAAGTAAACAATTTACATAAAACAGTTTACGCATGCTTCTCAGTCCCGCGTTTTAAAACAGAAATGTTAGAAAAGGGGCAATGAACTCACCTTGTAGCTGTTGAGTTGACTTAGCTTAAACGAAAGACTGCACGCGCTCTGTATTGTAATTTGGTTTGTTTTCACGTTCCTGTATTGATTTCACGTTGTTAAGACTCGTAAGTATAAGTTTTGTAGGGATTTGTGTGTGTAGATATACGTGTTAGCCCTAAAGTTGGCTAACCCGCGTAAGACTTGGTCATGATTCCTGTTCGGTCCCATATGTTTGATTCAAGTTAATGACCTTATAAGTTATCATCTTGTCAATAGTTATATGCCATTTGCTTTGATGAAAGACTTAGTGCTTGGTTCCAACTCATCTTTGTTGATTTTGTACGTTTTGAACATTTATCGCATAATTATGGATTAATTAAGCAAACATTCTTTTGACATATCTTATTTTAATCTTATGAAATGTAGTGAACTCATGTGTGCCTAATCATGGCATATGGACCGAACGTTGTGACCAAGTTACTTGTTGGGCCATTTGTATAACAAGTTGGGCCTTGGGCCCAAATCCATGGGCCTTGGAATAGTTATTGAACAATTGAGGATGTTGAGGCTTATTTGAAAGTGTGGGACAATGATTTGGAATAATGGAATACAAAGGCCTTGCCAAAAGTTACAAAGGCTAGAGTTCAAGTAGCTTTATGGGCCTTAATTGGGCCTCTAAGGAATTTATGGGGCCCATGGTGGGCCTAGGAAATATTTGTTGGGCCTAGAGTCATATAGGGCTGTAGGAATCAAAATTGGGCCAGGAATGGGCTGTTGGCCAAGTTATTAGCAAGGTGGCTCCAAAATGAGGACATGGGCCTCAAAATAGGCCTTGAATCAGTTTCTGTGGGCCTCGGGCTGATTTTGTTGGGCCCTATGGGTTTTGTCTCGGGCATTCACTAACATAGTTCATAAGCCAAGTTGGGCCTCGCTTACATGGGCTGAAACAACTGTGGGCCTAAAAATTGGACTGTTGGCCTTAATTGTGGCCTTGGGCCAAAATCAGTGGGCTAGGAGATGATTTTACTGGGCCCCTTGGATTTCCTCAAGGCCTGTAGTAAAGTAGATCATGGGCCAACCTGGGCCTGGTTCTTTTGGGCTGGAATCGATCGTGGGCCCATTTTGTCCTTGGTTACTTAATAAACATGGGCCAAACAAGGTTTTTGGGGTTAACTATTGGGGTCTAGTAGAGGTACTGGGCTGGAACAGCAGAGTTGGGCCGAGATATCATTGGGCCTGGATAGTGTGAGATTGGGCCCATCCTGGGCCATCCAGAATGCGCTTGGGCCTAATGTTGGGCCTGTTGGGCCAAGTTACCAAGCTGTTGGGCTTTAAAATCTACCAACATAGTGGCTTGTTGGACCTAGCATGGAAGTGGGCTGCAAAATCTCATAGACCATTATTGGGCCGATTGGGTTCCTTTGGGCTAAATTACTAGCAGAATCCAAATGGATGGGCTTGGCCCATCTGTTGTGGCCCAATTGAACATGATGGCTGTTAAAGTAGGTCAAACAAAAAGGTATTCTGGTATCCTATCTTTGGCTGAAAGTTGTCAACCCACAAGTGGTCTTGGCAAATGAAAACGGCTGCCAAAAGACTAGGCTCCATGATGGGCCTTGACTAGGTCATTGGGCCTGGGGGATGATGTGGGCTGATTAGTGTTCAGGTGTTTCACTAGGGTTGTCATCGACTAAGATACTCATAGATGGTCTGCATGAGTTTGGTTCGGCCACATGGTGGTCACCTGATGAGTGTGGCAGCCGTCGAAGGAAGAGGCAGCATGGGCGAATGGGGGTTGGCTTAACCCATCTAATGGCTGTCGAATGAGACCTAGTCTGGTTCTAACCGACGAATGATGCTATGACTGGCGAATGGTGATGATAGCTGCCGAATGACCAACGAATGGTGGTGGTTCCGAATGAAGGTTCTACTGTCGAATGAAGCTATGGTCGAATGGCTCTTTCGGCTTTTGCCATTCGCGACCCTGGGCAACCCATTCGGCCGGAGCTAACTTAGCCACCCATCAGCTCTATTTCAAGGATTCAAAGGTGGTGGTGGTTAAGGGTGGTTCTCGTGGTCCTATGGTTCGAAGATGAAGGTTTTAGAACCGGTTTTAAGCAAGGGTCGACTAGGTGAGTGAAAACCCTAGTTTTCGTGGTTTTTGAAGCTGGTTACCTCGTTTTTCAGTGGAGTAAACTCTAGATCGGTTGTACTTTCGTGTAGAGCTCGTCGAGGGCTTCGCGTGGGCGCAAGAATCACTGATTTTCGTTAAGAAATGAGAGAGTTATGAAGAGGAGAAGTTTGGAGGTGGCTAGGGTTTCAAAACCGGAAATGAGAGGTTTGGTGAGGAAGATGAAGTGGAGAATGAGGATTTTTGACTCATTTAAGTGTTTTTATACCCCGAGGGTGTTCGGGTTCGTTTTCGTTGCTTGGTTCGTAATTTCGTACGTTTTCCAGAAAATTACGCGTAATTTAAATGGAATTAAATAAAAAGAGTTTAAATTAATTATTTTGATGAGTTTCAAAATTGTAAAATGTTATTTATTTTATTTTATTAAATTACTTCCGTTCGTGTCGTGTTTCCGTTTTCGTTTCGTTAGATCGCGTCGCCTTCGCGCGTAATTCGTTCGAGTCGTCACCCGAACGAATACGACGATGGTTTTGCTTTCTGACTTTTGTTTTCTACTTTTCAGTCATTATTTCAGAACTCTAAACTCACAGATATGTTTGTGTGAATCGTCACCCACGCAAACACACTGTCAGTTCGTTATTCTGAAATAACACTGTAATTGTGTTTAGATTGTGTTTCCTCACTGTCGGACTCAACTAAACATCCTGTTTTCACATTGTTCTTGTACTGACTTGTCGGTCATCTGATTCCTGTCAATTGTGGACATCAGATCGCAACCGATATGTTTCTGAGTATTGTTTGAGCATCGTTGTTCCTCGTGATTTGTTGTGTTAACTGTAATTAAGTTTTCACTTAATAATTGTAACAAATGTTCCAAATGTACGTTGTACTTAATGTATTTAAGTTTATACGAAAATACATACAACGATTTCTTGTATTTAAGATCCTGTTAATTCAAGTACTGTTTAAGATCGTATAAGTACACATAGTTACTGTAGAAAATACACGTACCGTACGGACTTGCCGGACGATCTGGTACTTGCTGTTACACATATTGTTGTTAATGATAATTAAGCGTTTAATTTCTCATCATCCACGCAATAGTTCTTTAGTTCTTAGTTCTTGTAGTTTCACCATATATGGAAATTCTTCTGATTCGTTAAGTTCATCACACAATCATGATCAACCAAAGTATTTGTAGAAACATAACATTAAATGCTTAAGTAAATAAATAGATAAAAATTTAATAAAATCTAAGACCTAACGATTGGGCTTGGTCATACTCGAGTAGACTAGTCTAGCAATCAAGGTTCTTAGTAGTGAAGGAAATCTGTAAATATCATCAAACATGCGACCTATAATCAATCAGTCTAGCTAGGACGTCTTTTGATGTACAGGAATTTATAGTTCGTATAGATCGTCCATAGTTCGTATAGTTCTTTAGTTCTTTGGCACATGCTATCTTTGAGTATTTCCCAGATATTCCTTGAAAACTGGTTAGGGGATGCTGTAAATATCATCAAACATGCGTCCCATATTCAATCAGTATAGCTAGGACATCTTTCGAACCTAGGATTGGCACATGCTATCTTTGATATTTCCCAGACAAACCCTTGTAAATAGTTCTTTGTACATAGTTCTTTGAATTAGATCACTAGTTCATTGACAACACACCACCGAAAATAGTTCTTTCATTAGATCGTTAGTTCTTAGAAATTAGACCTTTGAAAATAGTTCGTTGTTTTAGATCTTTAGTTCTTTGAAAATACACCGTTGAAAATAGTTTGTTGTTTTTAGATTAGTTATCCACTCATAAAGAATAGATACATTGAAAACCTGCTGAGTGTTTACCTAGACAAAGTCTACGATAAAACTATACAAGTAAAACATATATGTAGTAAAAGCATTTAGGTAAATATAATCTAAGGAAAATAATTTACACATGCTTCTTAGCGCCCACGTTTGTGAAACAAAAATGTTTAAAAAAAAGGGCAATGAACTCACCTGTGTTGTTATGCTATGGATCACAGAAATATGCGCGCTCGTTGATTGGAGATTATGTATCTTCAGTACCTGTGTTGATTTATTAGGATTTGAATACGAAAGTGTTCGAAGATGACGTATATAGGGTTTGGTCTCGGTCTGTGACTAAGTGTTCTAAGACTTTCTATTGTGCTACTATAATTTTCTCTAATTATTCTAAGTTACTTACCCTTTATGAACTTTTATCCCGTAGGTAATCACAACTAAACCTTAGTTATAAAAGGTTTATATTAATTACATCCATGATTCTTTTAAGTATAACATCATTTATAAAATCGGTTTTAGTTGTAAAACATTAAGTTTAGAAATCATTTAAGGTCTTTTAAATCATTTAAATAAAGAATTTTATAAATCATTTTACTATAGTTAAAACATAAGTTTGCTTGTTAAAGAAATTATAAGTTAACATGTTGAAACTTAGGTCAATCTTATTTGATTAACTCTAAGTTCTTTACTAGATCTTTGTTACTCGTAGTTCTTTAATTGTTCTTGTGTATAACTTGCTTAAGAAAGTTCAATTGAACTATCTAATTTAGTTATATATATGTTTTGCATAAAACTACTAAGTATTGAGTGTTAACAATATGGTCAACACATGTATACTTTGCTTGTTTCTTGATCTTTAATTAGTTCTCAACTCGCTTTCTTGGTTCTTTGAATATCAATCATTCGCTTAGCACTTGTTTAAACCTCCAAACTTAGCTTCTATATTGCCCATTGTTAGCCCATGGTCTTAATGAAAACGCAAGTGTTTTTAATCCTCCTTTGATCTTTAAAACACATGTCTATATGTTAACATGATTCAGAAAAGTTTTGACATTGAAATCCTTAGCATAGTTGATTATAATCCCGGTTAACACTTCTCGAAAAACCCTAATGGTTCTCATCCTTGCATACTAGCCATGTGAAAACATTTAGGACATAACTAGGGCTGTCATACAAATGAAGCTCCATTATTCATAATTTCATACGAATGTTAAAGGATCATACGAATGGCTGCATGCGAATGTAGGTGATCGGCCTAATAACGAGGTTCATGCGCCTGAGGTTGATCACACGAATGGAACTCACCCGAAAGTGACAGCACACCCGATGTAACATCAGTGCCGGAACCGTAACCAGGTACGAACTATATGTGTTTCATTGTTTATCATATTCATTTTATGTTTCATTGTAATTTCATGTCATTAACGAAAAGATTCAGATTCAATTTAGAAAAACAAGTTCAGAACTATGGTTCGTCAATCAGATAATTATCTGGCATCACAGAACCATCATGTGATTAGGTGTTAGGATCTTATTATGTATAAACGTATGTGAGGCTTTACAGAACAAAACAACACGGATGTCGTTACGTGAATGCTAAACCGACGGATTATTCGTATAGGTGACGATCTGTACGAATAAATCTGAAAGTTTAACGTTCTGAATGATATCCGATAATTAGAGAACAATATTGAAAAGTATAGTTATCGCTGTGTTCGTACGAGTGACGATTCGAACGAATACGCGCGACGACCGTATGATTCGATTGTAAACCGTAAATTTAATATTTCTGAAAATTTAAAATAAATAGAAGATAATTAGTTAATTTATTAGGAATCAAAGCCTAAAATAATTTAGAAAACCTTATTTTAAGAGATCGTAATGTTTCGTTACTAGAAAAACCGAAACCGACGCGTACGCGAGAAACCGAGAGAAACCGAGCAAAACCGAAGAACCCGAACATACCCGAACGTTTAAAAACCATAAAAAGATCTTGAATACCATTTAACCTTCACAAAAATCATCCTCT
The DNA here is from genome assembly GCA_009363875.1 of Mikania micrantha. NCBI lineage: Eukaryota > Viridiplantae > Streptophyta > Magnoliopsida > Asterales > Asteraceae > Mikania > Mikania micrantha. Next base: position 53,307,627 of record CM018687.1, on the reverse strand, counting down.
CTCTCTCTAAACCCGTAACTCTCTCTCTCTACCTTTCCTCTCACTAAAACACTTAGATCTTGCTCAAATCTGCACCAAATTGGGTGTTCTTGGTGTCCAAACGACCATAGAAACGTGTAGATCATGAAGAGAAGAAGAAATGGAGCTTTGAATGGCCAAAAACGAGGTAGAAACGAGTGAGAAATCGCTGATTTACTGAAACATACACTATTCATCTTCTTCTTCGACCCAAATGAACGTTGCAGCTACTTTTCGACCTTCAAACCTTTAGGACCTGCACTAAATCAACTTGGGGAGCTAAGGAACAACCTAGATTGAAGATTGAGTGGCTGGAACATCGAATTTGAGGTAAGAATGAGCACAAACGAACTTATTTTTTTGTTGTTGTTACTGTTTCGAACGACCTGCACTTTGCAGTCGTTTTTGACTCTTCAAACCCTTAGTTTGTGCACAAAACTAGTGTAGGAACTTGAGGGACATGTTGGATTAAGGTTTGGAAAGGGCTGGAACTGAACAGGGATTAGAATCCATGGACTAGGGGCTGGGTAACTTGGCCTCATCGAACTGATGGTATTGGCAGATTCTGCCCAGCCAGTTCCTTTGTATTTTTAGCATAGTAAACGTTCAAGTTAACTCATGAAACTTTCCAGCATACTAGTTCAATATGTTAGAAACAACTTTCATCAGACAAATTTCATTGGTTCGGACTTTAAATGGGTCAAAACAGTGTCCTAAGTCAAAAGGTACTGAATGGAACACTGATTTTATATCAGCTGTTCGGACCCTCATTTGGATGAATTAGAAAGCCTATAAATAATGGATAGAAAGCTAGCGTCCGAAACTTGATCATGAAGCTTTATTTTGCTCGATTTAGAGTTCCTATGATCAAGTTATGACCATAAGAACCTGAATCACCCTAGCTGAATGGTCATATAGTTATTTTTGTTTAAGTTGGGTTCCATTGGTGTTAACCGATTTGGAATGCCACCAATACTAAGTTTTCTTTAACACAAAAGCTTTTTAAACTCTTCCAATCTATAAACATCTGTTTTAACAACCAATTGGTATTATAACCCTTGAATTTTTTAAGTAAAACCATGAGATTAATATGTTAAAACGGATAAAGGTTCAAAGTGACCATTTGGAGTGTTAACCGATTTCCAACTATTCAATACCAAGGATTTTCAATATAAAAGATATCTTACACTTTTGAAACATATAAACATGGGTTTTATGAGGTCAATGAGATTGAAACACTTGGGATTTCAATGATCAAAACAAAGAAACATGATAACTTATGTTAAGTTAAAGAGGGTTGTTACGTGGCCATGGGTTTCGAAAGAACTAAAGAACGACAAGGTAAGATCAATGGGAATACAATGAGAAGAACTAAGTATGGGTTGTTTGACCTTATGTTGTCAACATGCAACCCATAGCAAATTCATGGCATGGTTAAACAACTGAGAATATTAGCTAATTGTTATATTTTTATAAATGTCATTGGTTTTGTTTAAAGTTTATATAGTTATGAAAGTTATTTTATTATAATTGATTGGGATTTGGTTGTAAAATAGACAATATAAATTGTCTGGATTTGGATTAAAAACAAAGGAAACTCTGCCAAAATTTCTAAAAATGTAAAAGTAAGTTATTATTATAATTAAAGATGGGAAATTGGGATCATAAAAGGGTAACTAAGTTAGGTTAGATTCTAGATACACATAGTGCTAAGACACATAGTTGCACACACAAGAAGACCCGAACTTAGGCACAATGACTATTATGCGTACTTATTATATTCGAATTCTTATAAAACAACTCAGGAACCGAAGATACTTAGCTTACAAACAAGAGTGCGCATTCTGTGATAGTACACTAGACATCAACACAGGTGAGTTCATTGCCCCTTTTCTAACATTTTGTTTTAAAACGCGGGGCTGTGAAGCATGCGTAAACTGTTTATTTAAATTGTTTACTTAAATGCCTTCAAAATTTATATGTTTTACATATATATAAATGTTATCCTAGACCATGTATAGGAAGGTTTTATGCAGGTTTACTAATTGATTTATTTATAAATTAAGTGAATAATCAGGTTAAACTAAACATTTCAACAGATCAAAACATTTCAAATGAACCAAACTAAACATTTTGACAAAACAAGTGTGTGAGTTCAAGGAATCAAACGAAACATTTTGACGAATCAAATGGGTGGTTTCAATGAATCAAACGAAACATTTTGACAAATCAAGTGGGTGAGTTCAACGAATCATACGAAACAAGTGTGGGGTTTCAACGAATCAAACGAAACAATCTTTGCAAAGACAATATTCGATGTTCTACAAATCAAGTGTTTGTTGAACAACGAATCAAGTGTACAATTGATCAAAGAATCTACTGTTCTATGATCAACGAATTAAGTACATCTTGAAACAGAATCAGACGAATCAATAAATCATTTTCAAGGGAAAGCCTGGGAAATATCAGAGATAATATACGCCAAAACAGACGAAACATAAAACCCTACATTTCAAGAAGTCCTAGCTAGACCGTTTGATTTGTAGGTCGTATGTTTGAGGATATTTACAGATTCCCTAACTACTAAGTACCTAGATTGACAGACTAGTCTACTCGAGTTGACCAAAGGCCCCAATCATTAGGACTTAGATTTTATTAAATGTTTATTTATTATTTAATTAAGCATTTATAACTGTTTATACAATTACTGTAGTTGATCATATTGTGTGATGAACTTATGAAGTCAACATGGATTTCAAATAATTGTAATTACAGGAACAACAAACAGGGGAAACTCATGGGATTGTGTTAAGGGTAAAAATGCTTAATTATCATTAACAACAGTGTCCTACGCGTATTAGTATGTGGTGGGATGGCGTCTGGGCGGGCTTGTAGGCTCGACTCAGGGGTATGCCCTATATATAAGTATACCGATATGGATAATACATTGAAGTTAATGAGGTTAGGGTCTTTACCAAAGAGGTTTTCAAATCATTTTCAATTACTAAAACTATATGAACTCACCAACCATGTGTTGACTTTATTTTTGCATGACTTCTCAGGTGACGAACAGGTCAATTGAAGAGTTGTTTCTTTTGGACTAGGTTAAAGATAGAGGACCTAGCTTTTGGACCTGCATATTTTTGGACATCATACACAGTTATTTTGTATATCTTGTGCAGATACAAGATTGAAGATTTATGATGTCATAGTAGATTAACATTGTTAAATTATAAACTTAACTTTGTAATTCTATTTTATTTTAGCATTTCTCAATTAAATCATGTGCGATGTAAACAATCTGATCACTTTCGATTATCTCACACGATATCGCGCCCCGGGAACCTTCCGCCCGTCGGGGAAAACCCGATCCTACCCCGCCGGCTCGGGGTGTGACAGATTGGTATCAGAGCCATGGTTATAGAGAAATATAGGTCACTTATTTAAACGGTTTGGCCTAGACTATAACCTAGGGACCCTGCATGTAGAAAACATAGGATTTAAGGCTTATTTGCATATTGTCTTCTGTATTTGATCATTACACTAACCGATGACTTTGTTTGTTATGATCAGAATGCCGCTGCGAAGACAACCTCCCTTGTTACCTCTACCACCACAAGACTTGGCTCCACACTCCTCCACACCGTCGCCGAATGATTCACCACCTCCTCCTCCCCCTCCTCCGTTGATGAACCAAGCATCTGGTTCGGGCACAAGACCGACTCTGGATCCTACTACTATCGCTCTGGTGACGTTACTGAGTAGCCAGATGACAAGTCAGATGAAAGAAGCAATACCGGAGATGTTCCTTCGTCTTCGTAATGAAATCCTCAACACTGGCACACATCAGGAGAAGCCAGTGGGAATACTGGAGATTCATCTCATTACTTCTACAAGTCCTTTGTAGGATGTAAACCACCCAGTTTTAGTGGTTCTTAAGGAGCCGTTTGATTAATCCAATGGATTGAGAAGATCGAGACAACTTTGGATCTCTGTAGCTGCCCTGAACACCACAAGGTCCGTTATTCAGCTGGAACATTCAACAAGCAGGCTCTGACTTGGTGGAATAGTCAGATCAACGCCCGAGGAAGAGAGGAAGCTATGGCAATGCCATGGGAAGACTTTAAGGCATTGATATAAACAGAATTCTGCCCCAAGAATGAGCTACAGAAGTTGGAGGTTGAACTATCCAACCATGTGATGAAGGGGGCTGATCACATAGGTTACACTACTCGTTATCACGAGCTAGTTGCCTTGGTACCTGACATGGTACCAACGTTGAAGGAAAGAATAGACAAATATGTGGGTGGACTTCCCGCCTGCATTCAGGGCATGGTTGTCTCAGCCAACCCTACTACTGTTGAATCTGCGGTGAGATTGTCTGGGAAACTCACTGATCTCATGGTAGCCTCTGGAGTCTTAAAGGAGGCTGAACCCAGCAAAAACAAAGCAGAGGCTTCAAAGAAACCCCACCACCACCAGAAGAAGAAACATAAGACCATCAAGAACTACACGGTGGCCACACCTCTTCAACAAGTAGCAGCAGCACCACAGAACCCCAACCGCAAACCTTACACTGGCATGTTTCCTCTGTGTGCCAAGTGTCAGTATCATCATGCTGCTAACACTCCCTGCAAGCATTGCACGGGATGTGGAAGAAAGGGCCATTGGGTCCAGTACTGCCGGGTGACACCTAACCAAGTAGTCAACAATGCTACTTTGGCTCTCCCTCCACCAGCTAATCAGAACCATGGTGGATGCTACAACTGTGGTGAACAAGGCCACTTTGCGAAGAACTGACAGAAGAAGGCACAACCAGCAGTTCAAGCACCCCGTGGACGAGCATTTGCCATTGGAGCACCAGCTGCACGCCAGGACCCAAATGTGGTCACTGGTACGTTTCTCTTGCATGACTTTTATGCATCTGTTCTATTTGATACTGGTGCGGATCAGAATTTTATCTCTACCGACTTTGCATGCCAACTAGATTCCATAGAGGAACAGTTAGACTCCCCTTACATTATAGAAGTAGCTAACGGGAAACAGATCACAGTTAGTACAGTTTATAGGAATTGCCCATTGACACTAAGTGATTATACATTTACCATCGATTTGATACCGATGGAGCTGGGTAGTTTCGATATCATTGTTGGAATGGATTGGCTTTCGTCTCATCGAGTGGAGGTCATCTGCTCTGAAAAGCTGCTTCGAATTCCATTGCCGAGTGATCGTGTATTGGAAGTGAAAGGGGATCAAGCAAAACGAAGTGTCAAAATCATCTCTTGCATAAAGGCGAGTAAGTGTCTACAGAAGCAGTGCATAGCTTTTCTGGCTCATGTGGTGGAAAAAGAGAAAGACAAGAAGAAGATTCAAGATGTACCGGTAATGAAAGAATATCCTGAAGTATTCCCTGAAGATCTGCCAGGTTTGCCACCTGTGCGACCGGTAGAGTTTCGTATTGACTTAATTCCTGGAGCAACTCCAGTTGCTAAATCTCCCTACATGTTAGCACCTTCAGAGATGCAGGAATTGTCTAATCAATTACAGAAGTTAATTGACAAGGGATTTATCAGGCCGAGCTACTCACCTTGGGGAGCTCCGGTCTTCTTCGTGAAGAAGAAAGACGGATCGTTCAGAATGTGCATAGATTACAGAGAACTGAACAAACTAACCATCAAGAATCGGTATCCATTGCCGATGATTGATGATTTGTTTGACCAACTGCAAGGAGCTCAATATTTCTCAAAGATTGAGTTGCGGTCTGGATATCATCAGCTGAGAGTTCAAGATGAAGACATACCGAAAACGGCCTTCCGAACCAAATACGGGCACTACGAATTTTTGGTGATGCCCTTCGGATTGACAAATGCACCTGCAGTTTTCATGGACATCATGAACCGAGTGTGCAAGCCGTACTTGGATCAGTTTGTCATTGTCTTTATTGATGACATACTGATTTATTCCAAGCCCAAAACAGAACATGAGCAACACCTTAAAAAAATCTTGGAGCTGTTGAAGAAAGAGCAACTCTAGGCTAAATTCTCTAAGTGTGAATTCTGGCTAAGAGAAGTTCAATTTCTGGGTCATGTAGTCAACAGCTAGGGAATTCATGTAGATCCTGCCAAGATCGAGGCGATAAAGAATTGGGACACTCCGAAGACACCGACGGAGATACGGTCTTTTCTGGGATTGGTAGGTTATTATAGAAGGTTCATCTCGAATTTTTCTAAGATAGCTCTACCACTCACTAAGTTAACCCAGAAAAGTGAACCGTTTGTCTGGGAGCAGAAACAGGAAGATGCTTTTCAGACATTGAAACAGAAACTATGTGATGCTCCAATCCTGTCTCTCCTAGAGGGCTGTGATGACTTTGTTGTGTACTGTGATGCTTCCCATCAGGGACTCGGTTGCGTGTTAATGCAACGGGACAAAGTTATAGCCTATGCATCAAGACAGTTAAAGGTTCATGAGAAGAACTACACTACTCATGATCTTGAACTGGGAGCTGTAATCTTCGCACTGAAGATTTGGAGACATTATTTATATGGCACCAAGTGTACCATATTCACTGATCACAAGAGTCTGCAACACATCTTTGATCAGAAGGAGCTCAACTTGCGACAACGCCGTTGGGTTGAACTTCTGAATGATTATGATTGTGCAATTAAGTATCATCCGGGAAAGGCGAACGTTGTAGCTGATGCCTTGAGCCGGAAAGAACGGGTCAAACCCCTACGTGTTAGAGCAACGGGGATAACCGTGCAGACCAGTTTAAGTGACAAGATTATCCAAGCACAACAAGAAGCACTTGACCGAGGCAATTTGAAGAAGGAACTTGATTGCGGAGTGGAGAAACAGTTTGACACGAAGCCTGATGGAATCATCTACTATAAGGATCGAGTATGGATTCCTGCGGTAGATGAATTGAGAAAACTTATCTTTGATGAAGCACACAAGACTAAATACTCTGTTCATCTAGGCGCTGATAAAATGTACCAAGACTTGCGTGGATTTTATTGGTGGCCTGGAATGAAGAAAGACATAGCCGAATATGTCGGTCAATGTCTAACGTGTGCAAAGGTAAAGGCGGAACACCAGAGACCGTCTGGTTTACTGGAACAGCCTGAAATTCCGCTCTGGAAGTGGGAACAAATAGCTATGGATTTCATTACCAAGCCACCCTGCACTTCCAGTGGTCATGATACAATTTGGCTGATCATTGATCGTTTAACCAAATCTGCTCATTTCTTTCCCATGCGTGAGAACTTCACCATGGATAAACTGGCAAGATTATACATCAACGAGATAGTGGTACGCCACGGTGTGCCATTGTCTATTATTTCTGATCGAGACAGCAGATTCACATAAAGATTTCGGCAATCTTTACAGAAATCTCTAGGGACACAGTTAAATCTGAGTACAGCTTACCACCCACAAACGGATGGTCAAAGCGAACGTACTACTCAAACCCTAGAGGAGATGTTGAGAACATGTGTATTGGACTTCGGTGGGAACTGGGACTCCCATTTGCCACTGATCGAGTTCTCCTACAATAATAGTTATCACAACAGTATCGGATGTGCACCATTCGAGGCTCTTTATGGCCGGAAATGTCGATCACCGATCTGTTGGACTGAAGTTGGAGACAATCGCATAACGGGGCCAGAACTCATTCAAGAAACCACTGACAAGATAGCTCAGATTCAAAGAAGACTACAAGCAACAAGAAGTAGACAAAAGAGCTACGCCGACAAACGGCGCAAGCCGTTGGAATTCCAAGTGGGAGACCGTGTAATGTTGAAGGTATCCCCATGGAAAGGCGTCGTACGCTTTGGAACAAAAGGCAAATTAGCACCACGATACGTGGGACCGTTCGAGATCATTGAACGAATTGGTCCTGTGGCGTATAGACTGAGATTACCTGATGAACTCAGTGGTGTGCATGACGTGTTTAACGTCTCAAACCTAAAGAAATGCCTTGCTGACGAGTCTCTCGTCATTCCAATTGAAGAAATTCAAGTCGATGAACAGTTACACTTTATCGAGGAACCTTTGGAGATTATGGATCGCAAGGTTAAACAACTGAGGCGAAGCCGTATCCCCATTGTCAAGATTCGATGGAGTTCAAGACGTGGACCCGAGTTTACTTGGGAACGCGAAGATCACATGAAGTCAAAGTATCCCCAACTGTTTGAAGAGGAAGCTGTACCCGATAACAATTCTTAAATTTCGGGACGAAATTTCTCTAACAAGGGGAGACTGTAACATCAGTGCCGAAACCGTCACTGGTACAGTGATCTCTACAGTAAAACGAATAGTAACCAATTACGAACTATATGTGTTTCATTGTTTATCATATTCATTTTATGTTTCATTGTAATTTCATGTCATTAACGAACAGATTCAGATTCAATTTAGAAAAACAAGTTCAAAACTATGGTTCGTCAGTCAGATAATTATCTGGCATCACAGAACCATCATGTGATTAGGTGTTAAGATCTTATTATGTATAAACGTATGTAAGGCTTTACAGATCAAAACAACACGGATGTCGTTACGTGAATGCTAAACCGACGGATTATTCGTATAGGTGACGATCTGTACGAATAAATCTGAAAGTTTAACGTTCTGAATGATATCCGATAATTAGAGAACAATATTGAAAAGTATAGTTATCGCTGTGTTCCTACGAGTGACGATTCGAACGAATACGCGCGACGAACGTACGATTCGATTGTAAACCGTAAATTTAATATTTCTGAAAATTTAAGATAAATAGAAGATAATTAGTTAATTTGTTAGGAATCACAACCTAAAATAATTTAGAAAACCTTATTTTAAGAGATCGTAATGTTTCGTTACTAGAAAAACAGAACCCGACGCGTACGCGAGAAACCGATCAAAACCGAATGAACCCGAACATACCCGAACGTTTAAAAACCATAAAAAGATCTTGAATACCATTTAATCTTCACAAAAATCATCCTCTCTCTCTCTAAACCCGTAACTCTCTCTCTCTACCTTTCCTCTCACTAAAACACTTAGATCTTGCTCAAATCTGCACCAAATTGGGTGTTCTTGGTGTCCAAACGACCGTAGAAATGCGTCGATCGTGAAGAGAAGAAGAAATGGAGCTTTGAATGGCCAAAAACGAGGTAGAAACAAGTGAGAAATCACTGATTTATTGAAACATACACTATTCATCTTCTTCTTCGACCCAACTGAACGTTGCAGCTACTTTTCGACCTTCAAACCTTTAGGACCTGCACTAAATCAACTTGGGGAGCTAAGGAACAACCTAGATTGAAGATTGGGTGGCTGGAACATCGAATTTGAGGTAAAAATGAGCACAAACGAACTTATTTTTTTGTTGTTGTTACTGTTTCAAACGACCTGCACTTTGCAATCGTTTTTGACTCTTCAAACCCTTAGTTTGTGCACAAAACTAGTGTAGGAACTTGAGGGACATGTTGGATTAAGGTTTGGAAAGGGCTGGAACTGAACAGGGATTAGAATCCATGGACTAGGGGCTGGGTAACTTGGCCTCATCGAACTGATGGTATTGGCAGATTCTGCCCAGCCAGTTCCTTTGTATTTTTAGCATAGTAAACGTTCAAGTTAACTCACGAAACTTTCCAGCATACTAGTTCAATATGTTAGGAACAACTTTCATCAAGATAAGTTTCATTGGTTCGGACTTTAAATGGGTCAAAACAGTGTCCTAAGTCAAAAGGTACTGAATGGAACACTGATTTTATATCAGCTGTTTGGACCCTCATTTGGATGAATTAGAAAGCCTATAAATAATGGATAGAAAGCTAACATCCGAAACTTGATCATGAAGCTTTATTTTGCTCGATTTAGAGTTCCTATGATCAAGTTATGACCATAAGAACCTGAATCATCCTAGCTGAATGGTCATATAGTTATTTTTGTTTAAGTTGGGTTCCATTGGTGTTAACCGATTTGGAATGCCACCAATACTAAGTTTTCTTTAACACAAAAGCTTTTTAAACTCTTCCAATCTATAAACATATGTTTTAACAACCAATTGGTATTATAACCCTTGAATTTTTTAAGTAAAACCATGAGATTAATATGTTAAAACGGATAAAGGTTCAAAGTGACCATTTGGAGTGTTAACCGATTTCCAACTATTCAATACCAAGGATTTTCAATATAAAAGATATCTTACACTTTTCAAACATATAAACATGGGTTTTATGAGGTCAATGAGATTGAAACACTTGGGATTTCAATGATCAATACAAAGGAACATGATAACTTATGTTAAGTTAAAGAGGGTTGTTACATGGCCATGGGTTTCGAAAGAACTAAAGAACGACAAGGTAAGATCAATGGGAATACAATGAGAAGAACTAAGTATGGGTTGTTTGACCTTATGTTGTCAACATGCAACCCATAGCAAATTCATGGCACGGTTAAACAACTGAGAATATTAGCTAATTGTTATATTTTTGTAAATGTCATTGGTTTTGTTTAAAGTTTATATAGTTATGAAAGTTATTTTATTATAATTGATTGGGATTTGGTTGTAAAGTAGACAATATAAATTGTCTGGATTTGGATTAAAAACAAAGGAAACTCTGCCGAAATTTCTAAAAATGTAAAAGTAAGTTATTATTATAATTAAAGATGGGAAATTGGGATCATAAAAGGGTAACTAAGTTAGGTTAAATTCTAGATACACATAGTGCTAAGACACATAGTTGCACACACAAGAAGACCCGAACTTAGGCACAATGACTATTACGCGTACTTATTATATTCAAATTCTTATAAAACAACTCAGGAACTGAAGATACTTAGCTTACAAACAAGAGTGCGCATTCTGTGATAGTACATTAGACATCAACACAGGTGAGTTCATTGCCCCTTTTCTAACATTTTGTTTTAAAACGCGGGGCTGAGAAGCATGCGTAAACTGTTTATTTAAGTTGTTTACTTAAATGCCTTAAAATTTATATGTTTTACATATATATAAATGTTATCCTAGACCATGTCTAGGAAGGTTTTATGCAGGTTTACTAATTGATTTATTTATAAATTAAGTGAATAATCAGGTTAAACTAAACATTTCAACGGATCAAAACATTTCAAACGAATCAAACTAAACATTTTGACAAAACAAGTGTATGAGTTCAAGGAATCAAACGAAACATTTTGACGAATCAAATGGGTGGTTTCAATGAATCAAACGAAACATTTTGACAAATCAAGTGGGTGAGTTCAACGAATCATACGAAACATTTTGACGAAACAAGTGTGGGATTTCAACGAATCAAACGAAACAATCTTTGCAAAGACAATATTCGATGTTCTACAAATCAAGTGTTTGTTGAACAACGAATCAAGTGTACAATTGATCAAAGAATCTAGTGTTCTATGATCAACGAATTAAGTACATCTTGAACAGAATCAGACGAATCAATAAATCATTTTCAAGGGAAAGCCTGGGAAATATCAGAGACAATATACGCCAAAACAGACAAAACATAAAACCCTACATTTCAAGAAGTCCTAGCTAGACCGTTTGATTTGTAGGTCGTATGTTTGAGGATATTTACAGATTCCCTAACTACTAAGTACCTAGATTGACAGACTAGTCTACTCGAGTTGACCAAAGGCCCCAATCATTAGGACTTAGATTTTATTAAATGTTTATTTATTATTTAATTAAGCATTTATAACTGTTTATACAATTACTGTAGTTGATCATATTGTGTGATGAACTTATGAAGTCAACATGGATTTCAAATAATTGTAATTACAGGAACAACAAACAGGGGAAACTCATGGGATTGTGTTAAGGGTAAAAATGCTAAATTATCATTAACAACAGTGTCCTATGCGTATTAGTATGTGGTGGGATGGCGTCTGGGCGGGCTTGTAGGCTCGACTCAGGGGTATGCCCTATATATAAGTATACCGATATGGATAATACATTGAAGTTAATGAGGTTAGGGTCTTTACCAAAGGAGGTTTTCAAATCATTTTCAATTACTAAAACTATATGAACTCACCAACCATGTGTTGACTTTATTTTTGCATGACTTCTCAGGTGACGAACAGGTCTACTGAAGGTTGTTTCTTTTGGACTAGGTTAAAGATAGAGGACCTAGCTTTTGGACCTGCATATTTTTGGACATCATACACAGTTATTTTGTATATCTTGTGCAGATACAAGATTGAAGATTTATGATGTTATAGTAGATTTACATTGTTAAATTATAAACTTAACTGATGTAATTTAACTTTGTAATTATATTTTATTTTAGCATTTCTCCATTAAATCATGTGCGATGTAAACAATCTGATCACTTTCGATTATCTCACACAATATCGCGCCCCGGGAACCTTCCGCCCGTCGGGGAAAACCCGATCCTACCCCGCCGGCTCGGGGTGTGACACCCGAATGGGAAGGTTCTTCGCCTGATGCCTTGCTTCGGCCTCCCTGCTTGTCCGAATAGGGTTGTCACACAAATGGTATGATTCATTCGTATGAACCCGCCTAGTCATTCCCTTCGCACCTACCATTCGTGCGACCTGTACAACTTGGATCCATTCGGCCAAGGTGATGGCTCGTGCGGCCATTCGTACCAGCTGTGCGCCCCATTCTCCTGCACTATGACCGGTTCATCCGTGACACCATCTTCGAGTTTATGAATCACTCATGGTGTCTCTCAAGTTCCTAACTCATTCTAGTGACATTCCTAGGGGTTTTTGCGGGTTGGACATCAGCTCAAACATAAGGAACCGAGAAGAAGAGTAAAAACCCTAAAAATCGGGACTTTCGCTCGAGTTTTACCTCGTTTTCAGTGGTTCCAAGCTCGAAATCTTTGTACTTGCAAGATCTACACGTTATTGTGGTTGTTTTGACACCAAAATCACTTGATTTGGTGAAGGATTGACGGCTTTAGGGTTTTGAAACATAAAGAGAGAGTTTAGAGAGAGAGTGAGACGGGAATGAATAGAGAGAGTGAGTTGGTGGGGTAGATGAATGGCATTTATTGTCATTTAATTGTTCTTTAACGTTCTGACACGTTCGGGTTCGTTCGGTTTCGTTTGGTTTCGCGTGGGAACGTAGGTTTTCAGTCGTTTTTGTAACGAAACGTTACGATTTTAAAATAGAATTTATTAATTTAAAAATAGGTGGTAATTCCTAGTAAATTAACTAATATCTTCTGTTTATTTTAATTTCTAAAAACGTTTAACTTTAATTGTTTAATCGAATTTTACAGTTGCCACGCGTATTCATTCGGATCGTCATCCGTACGGACACGACGACAACTACACTTTTCGATGTGATTTTCTATTTATTGGACATCATTCGGTACGCTAAAATTTCAGATATATTCATACAGATCGTCACCTATACGAATATCATGTCAGTTTAATATTCACATAACGGCATCCAGTGTTCTTTTGTTCAGTACAACCTCACATACGTCTATACAAAATAATGTCCTAACTAACATTCACGTAATAGTTCTGGGTAATCAGATAGGTTTCTGACTGTTAAACCATCGATTTTGAAACATGTTTCTGAAATAAATGTGTAATAGTTCTTTTTCAGACATCAATTGATAAAAGTATACATGTAATACACATAGTTCGTACCTAAGTTACTGTGTAATTCACTGTTCCGATTACGTTTCCGGCACTGATGTTACACAGCTCGAGAGCTGAGGTTACACTGTAACATCACTGTATTTCGGGTTGTCTGTACATGTTTCATTGTACTGTTAAGACCTGATATGATAATTGTTAATGATTATGAATTATTGGATGTTATTACCATTATTGGTATACATATTGAGAACACATTATTATAGCATAAACCATGGGAAGTTTAGTTTGAAATACAACTAAACAGAATCAGAGAGTTTATTGCAGATGAACTCACATGTTATGGGTATTGATTTGGATTGGTAGTGGTATATGATTCTATAACCAAAGATAGGCAAGGATATAAACATGGTCTATTCAAGAGGTGGTGGGATAGCGGCTGAGGCAGTTGCGACTGACCTCTATGTATGCCCTATATATAAACCATCTTCGGTTTATCATGATTATATCAGTGTTGAGGCTTTGGTGAGGAGAATCCGAGGTTTTGGTTTGGATTGTAAAGTAGTTATGGATTGTTATGGTTTGGGTAACTAAACATAGTCAAGGACACATGGTCATGGTTTATCGAAATGGTGGTGGGACGGTGGCTGGATAGGTTGCGACCTACTCCTATATATGCCCTATACATAAGCTTATTTCGGTCTATCATGGATGTGTCAGTGATATGGTTTAGTGGGATTTGGATTGGGAAATATATTATTCAACATAATAAAATAACGAAAGCATTATTGAAAGTGATTACGCGATGGTGAGGTTACGATTATAAATTAAACACGAATGTTATTTCAGAAATATTAAGTTAATAACGTATTCGCGTGGGTGACGATTCGCATGAATATGATTATTAAGAAGAATATACTGAAACGATATTCCATAAATCGTAAATCGAATCGAAATACGATATGAACGACGGATTCGAAAAGGTGACGATCTTTACGAAAACGTACGTGAGTAACGAGTTTTGACGAGATAACGAAATAATATTTAACGATATTACAATAAATAAAAGAATTTAAAGACGTTTATTAGGAGTTACAACTTAAGACGGATACGAATAAATCGTTTTATAAAATAAATAATTTAACGAGGGTAAATGAGGTCATTTTTAAAACAACTTTAATTAAAATCCTTTTATAAAAATGAAACTTAATTATTTAAATGATTTATGTTATAAATAGGTTTTACGAGAAAAACCGAACACTTAATAATTTTTATCGCGGTAAAAACGAGACCGAGCACGTGGGAAAAGAACGCGATATAAGAAACAAGAGCTAATTTTTCTTCCTCATTTCCTACAACCCTTTTCTCTCTCTAGAACAAGATTTTCGTCACCCCAATCTCTCTCTAACTTCTCTCTAAGATAACCTCTTCGTTTATCATCGGTTTCGCGAGATCTTGGCGCCTAAACATTCGTGTGAACGAGGAGAACAAGAATCTGTGGAAAAATCTAACCTTTGATCGAGCTTAAGAGGTAAATCTGGAGTTTTGTTTTGTTGTTTTCACTTAAACCTAAACAGTTAGCATCACTATTCTTTAAACGACTATTACACATGGAAAACTTGAAAACGGGGAGGTATAAAAAGGGTAGAATCGTTGGGGATGAACCTGCAACAGATTTGATGTTCGATGAACATGATGATGAACAGTAGTCGTGAGAGAGTGCAGGTGGCCGAACCCCTACCTGGTCGAACCATCTGCTGTGCCACGAACCTGTGCAAAAGACTTGAGCTAGCCGAACCTTGAAGGATCCGAGCCGTGTACCACCGAACCCCTTTGGGCGAACCTTGGCAGCTGGCATCGAACCTCCTTTAGGCGAACCTGCATGGTGGCCGAACCTTATGGCCACATGCGGGGGCCAAACCTCGTATGCTCAACCCGAACCTTACAATGGCAAAACCCTAAATAGCTGGGCGAACCCTAGACCAACAAACCTATGTATTGGCCGAACCACTCACCCCAGCCGAACTATCTAGCCGAACCCCATGCCATCACGAACCTGGGATGCGAACCTTTAAGGCCACGAACCTAGGACTCCATGAACGTAACATCTGTGCCGGAATCGTTACCGGAACAGTAACTTGCACATTAAGGTGCACAGTAACTCAAGTACAAACTATGCGAACTAGGTCGATACTATTGACACTTGATGCTAAACATAAACTATTACACTATGTTTCTGAAATTCTGATTTAAACCTCATGGTTTAAACAGTCAGAAACACATCAGACAACACTGAACAGGTATACACATGTTTGATTTGATACTATTAGGTTTAAACGTACGTGAGGATAAACAGAACAACACCATAACAGTTGTTGTTACATAATGCTAAACCGACGAATTATTCGTATAGGTGACGATTTGTACGAATAGAACTGAAAGTTTAACGATCTGAAATGATGACTAAAGAATAGAAAACAAAGTCAGAAAGTGAAACGTACGATCGTGTTCGTACAGTTAGCGATCTGTACGAAAACGCGCGTAAGTGACGTTTTCTGACGAAACGAAAACGAAAAACGATACGAACGATAATAAATTGAAGGAAATATAATATTTTCTATTTTACAATTTAGAAACTCATCAGAAATAAATTAAAAGCAAATTATCTTAAATTAGAACGCGTAAAGCATAGAATACTCGAACAATTAACAAAACACGCATTTTAATAAATTACGATAAGTAATTTCCAGAAATATGATATTTAAAATAATTACTAGAAATAACCACCTCTCAAAACATTCGAAAATTAATTCTTTTAAATAAATTACAAAAACGTGCGCATTACGATTTGGAAACGCAACGGAGACGAAAACCGAGCAACCGAAACGAACCCGAATACCCTCGGGGTATTTAAAACCTAAATAAGACTTTTCCCTCATTTTAATTCTCACTCTCCCTCTCTACAAGTCTCACCCGTTACTCTCTCTCTTTACAAATTCTCATCTTCAAATCTCTATAACAAGCTCAAATCTTAGCGAAATCGAGTGTTCTTGGTGTCCAAACGAAGCTCTCGACACCCTTTACAAGGAAGTACAAACGATTTGTGGAGTTGTCCAGCCATTTTCGAGGTATGAAGCTTTGAATCACATAAAACTTAGGGTTTTCTGCCCTTTTTGTTAGAACACTATCCTAGCTTGTTAACCACCATATGCTTCGAATCACACACCTTCGAAAAACCTTTCTGGTACCCCCACAATGTGTAAACAACCCTAGAAACAGCCTACTCGAAGAAAATGATGATCTTACAAGTACAGGTTCGTAGGAATGCAAAGTAGCCGCATCCTAGCAGACGACCGAACTTGTTGGCGTGTTGGCCGAACCATCCTGCATGGGTGGCGAACCCATTACCTTTGGCGAACCTTACCCACCAGCCGAACCTGTGCTGGGCGAGGGAGATGAACGAATCCTAGCCGAACCATTACCGTGGACATAGAGGCTCATGAACCTGCTCTACCTTAGCCGAACCTTTTTGCTGCATGCGAACCTGTGGCCTCGAACGAATTTACTATAACCAGCCGAACCCACCTGGGAACACCGAACCCTCCTATCATCTCCAGCAAACCTTTTTCCCGAGCCTAGGGTAGCGAACCATCCATGCAGGCGAACCCAGGGAGATGTCATGCCACGAACCACTCCACGAACCATGCAAGCATGGCGAACTCTCCTTGGCCGAACCTCACCCAAGGTTCGCTAGTAGTTGGAACTTTTCCCTCTGATCGGTTAAGTCCCACTTAATTGCCATAAGGAGCCATTTAGCCCAACCCCTTTTTGGACCCAAACACCTTAATTGGCCAAACAAAGCTAGCAGGCCCAAAACCTAAATAGAATCGGCCCACTCTATTAATTGGGTCCAACCAACCGGCCCACTTACACCTTCGGCCCAAGCAGTAACTATGGTCGGCCATACACCATACTAATCATTCTAAGGACTTAGTAGGACCAATATCTAAGATGATCCGCTGTACATTTGGTCGAGTTCAATCACCATTCGGCCCAAGTTACTTGGCCTAACATCACTCACAATGACCATGCAAGTCATTAGGTTCAACATTAACCAATCGGGCAACAATGGCAAGTTAGGCCCAACATAAGGCCCACAAGGTCTAAATTTCAATAAAAACAAGGATAGGTTACAATATGTTAAAGATTAATAGCATTGAAGCTAAAATCTAAGCTTTCATACCTGGAATTCTTTTATCTTGATGTAGATTCAAATGAAGCCTAAAATCAATAAATAAAATAAGATAACCTAAACCTAGTGGGGATTCGTTATCAAGTCAATAACTTCGGGCCGAATGTAGACTGAGACTCATAGTGTTAGCCAAAATTAGGGCTAACACTAACACTTACACGCACACAAATCACTACAACATATGCTTATAAGTTAAAAACAACATGAAATCAATACAGGAACGTAATACTACCACAACTACAACAACGAGCGCACGCAGTCTAGTTTAAGCTAAGTCAACTACTTCAAACACCAGGTGAGTTCATTTGTCCCTTTTCAAACCATTTGTTTTAACTCAGGACTGAGAAGCATGTTATACATTTTAAACAATTATTGAAATGTTATTAAACGCTTTTACGCTTATTTATAATGCTTATACTAATGCTTAAACTCGTAACGCTTGTTTTGGAAATTAAAGACTACGACTATAGTGTAAATAGCTAACGCTATTTACACTATAATTATTTTAATTATACTTAAACTCTATGCTCAAACTAGATACTAGGGTCAATGCTACAAACTCTATGCTTAGACTATATGCTAGAACTAAAGCTACCGATTCAATGCTAATGCTAATTACACTATAATTAATTGCTTAAAACTTTTGGAACATTTAAATGCATAAGGAAAACTAATGCTAAAACTAGAAATGCTTATGAAAACTATGCCTATGTAAACTTGAAACTTAAACATAGAAAGACCCATATGCTCAAATTTGCTATAAATACTTGATATGCTTGGAATACTTGAAACACGTGAATACTTGATATACTTGGAATACTTAAACACTTGAATGCTTTATACACTTGGAATGCTCAGACTACAGACTGATTGACCGCCGCGTGTTAACCTATGTGTCAACCCCTACTAGTCATCAGTAAATCTATGTGAATGCTATAAATTTGTATGCTTAAGCTCTCAGACATCGTAAGACAGACTGATTGGCCATCGCGCCTTGACATTGGTCAAGCCCTACTAGTCATCAGTTTTCTTCATTGTCAGGACCTACTAAGACTGACTGAATGGCCATCGCGTGTTGAACCGTGGAGTCAACCCCCACTAGTCATTCAGTGTTCTTATTTGTCCATTTATTTTGATGTTTATTGGGGATTAATACATTTAATTGTCGTTGATAGTGAATTCAAAACTACTCATAGAACAATCAAATGCTGAGTTGTTCGGAGGTGAAACGCTTAATTATCATTAACAACAATATGTTAAGCAGCCCAGTATGTGGTGGGGTGGTGGCTGGGGCTTGTCCCCTACATATGCCCTATATATAAGCATACTCGGTTGGATAGCATAGGTGGTTGTTAGTGAGGTTAAGGTTGTCATTTCGGGGAAATCAAGGTAAACATATTCAAAATAATCAAACGTTAAGGATTAATAGTGTGGAATGAAATGCTTAATTATCATTAACAACATTATGTTAAGCAACTCGGTATGTGGTGGGACGGTGGCTGGGGCTTGTCCCCTACATATGCCCTATATATAAGCATATTCGGTTGGATATCATAGGTGGTTGTTAGTGAGGTTAAGGTTGTCATTTCAGGGAATCAAGGTAAACATTTACAGGGTAATCAAATTCAATGAATCAATTGTTATGAAATCAAAGATGCAAGATGAAACACTTAATTATCATCAGGAACAATATATCATATGGTTTGGTATGTGGTGGGACGGTGGCTGGGCGGACGGTAAGTTCGACCCTACATATGCCCAATATATAAGCATACTGAAACAGATAGTATAGGTGATTAGTGGTGAGGTTAAGGTTGTCATTCAAGTGATTTTTAAAATTATTTTACATAAAACTACATGAACTCACCAACCATTGTGTTGACTTTGTTATTTTTACATGTTTTCTCAGATGATGCACAGGTTTAAGTTAAGACACAGGATTGCATGCTAGGATACTCAGATAGAGGACCTGGTAGATTTTTGGAAAGCACATCTTTTGTTATTAATACGAATCACTTTTGATATCTTGTATTGATACAAGATAGTAACATTGATTCTTTGATAGGTTTACCTAGTTAAATTACGAAACACCGTTAATTGTAATTTAACTTTCTAATCCTAGTTTGATACTATATTGCGCTGTAGTTATTCTTAACAGTGATGCTATGTAAACAATCTGATCATCACGATTATCACTCACGATATCGCACCCCGAGAACCTTCCGCCCGATGGGGACTTCGATCCAACCCCGCCGGCTCGGGGTGTGACAACGAACCTAGGTGAAGCCGGACCTTTCTTCTAGCAAACCTATGAATCTAGCCGAACCTATCCAAGGGTTAGTCTAGAGCAGTGAACCTAGAGCCGAACCTAGGGTGAAACTTGATCTAGGTTCGCTGGAATAAATGGCTAACAAACCCAAGTGTTCAACTAAGATTAATATGGGGCCAAAGATCATGGGAAAATCAGGTATATTTATGCATGCATGTAAGATTATGAGGGCCACCACCTTTTCTCTTTCTAAAACATAAGTTGAGAATTAAAGATTTTATCCGTTGAAACATTTTTATATAACTAACTTACGTGTGATTTATTTTAAGCATAAGAGTTAATTTTTATAACTAGAAAGTTGGTGGTCAATCTAATTGGTTATACAAGCATGTATAGATATGAATATGATTAAAGACATCACTCTTTATAATACATCTTCATGAGGGTAGACATAGTATCTCGAGACTTGTAATTACCCTTTAATAGTATGAAACTAACAAGAGTGAACTATAACGGAATGATGGTCACTTACAAAATCTTCGGTAGTTATTCTAACTTAGATTAAGTAAACTAAGTTAACGAAACACTTAACAAATAAAGGTAAACACATATGAACACTCAATTGAAATAAAACGCGTATACTTATGAACACGAACACGCGATAATTATAGGTTGATTGAGTTGCTTTTGATTTCACCTACATGAGCGCGCACAATACAAGAACATTGATCCTAAGGAATTCAGGTGAGTTCTCATAACCTCCTTTTTAAATCATCTTGTTTTTAAACTCGGAGGTGGAACATGTATACCAATTCAAATATTATTTTGATAACACATGGGTGACACCTGGATTATCAATATGATATTCACATTAATGGATTATTATTGATTATGGAATGAGATGGATTATTACTATTCCGTGAGTCATTGTTGGTTGAGTTGACTTAGGTCCTCCGCAATGATTGAGTTACTGTTGGTGAGTTGACTAACGTCCTCCTCAGTGACTCCACTGTTGGTTGAGTTGACTGTGGTCCTCCGCAGTGCATGTATTGACACTTATAGGAATATCGTTGGTTGAGTTGACTGAGGTCCTCCGCGATGATTCCGCCGTTGATTGAGTTGACTGAGGTCCTCCGCGGTAACTTATATTGATATGATTATGGTGATTATTGATTATTGACTTGATTGTGATTGACTAAGAGTGGTTGATTATATGTGGTTGATTATTTGTGATTATTTGAATTAGGTGATTATTGGGTTTGAGTTTGTGTGTTGGATTATCTCGCAGGTGCACATGTGGATTTTCTCGGGAAATTATAAACTTTCATAAACAAATTAAAAGCTTTTATAAACATTTTGTAAATATTTTTGAAACATAAAAACTTATGATTTCTCACCAACTACTTTATTGTTGACTCTTGATTTTCTACATGTTTCAGGGAACGAGGAGAAGTAGGTAGAGCAGATAGCTCTACATCTTTTGGACATCATCACTTAGGGTCTTGAACTTAGCTAAAATAACTGAAATTCTGAAGACTAGAGTTTAGTTAGTTTAGATAAATCTTTTGTGTAATTGTTGTAACTATCTAATGATGAACATGATTTTTGTGTAATTAATTTGGTTGATTAAGTGATATGTGATGATTTAATTGGATGCCCACGAGCTTATGAATAATCTACACATCCCTCGTGGCATCCCGACGTTTCCGCCATCGGTCGGGGTGTTATATACACATTCAAAACAAAAAACAACAAATTTTGTATGGTATCTGTCTAGGATAATTCACTAGAGCATGCGTCCACACAACATACATATCAAGAATTCGCTGAAGAATTCTCTAGTAAGTCCCTTTTAGAGTGATTTACCATTAGTTGACGCGGGTCAACCGACGGTAACATAGATGTTACCATAGGTCTAACCAACCTCTAGGGCGAAAGCTGGTATGTTACACGCATACATACGTGAAACAACTACTCGGATCAGTTCCATGGGAACTGATCAACAAGGGCATATTAGTTAGGTTTGGTAAATGATCACATGGGTGATATTACGGACAGACCACACTAATAACAACTTGAGTTTTCAATCCAAAAAATGTACAAGACCTGGTCTTGAATGGTTTTCAAATGAGTACACAACAAACAATGCTAAACCACAAGAAAGGAGTGTAACTTTGTGATTTTCAAATAAACAAACAAAACAAGTTTTTCCTATATCAGGAGACAAATCATACACTTCTTTCTCAAGACATTTCCTTTTCCAAAACATCTGTCACGTCGTGTCGAGTAGAGATACATAAGTGACAGGGTCTGATTTCCATTAAGGATATCCTCGTGGATCACCGAAGGGGTGGTGGACTGGCTGCCGAGCCTTGGTCTACGAATGCCCTATACGTAAACTCCCTTTGATGATTTGGGACGGTGTCAGTAATGATGTTCATATTTAAACACTTGTGTAATCCATTCGTATTTCTCAACACCATTTCGCACCATTTTTCAAACCGGTGTAAATGGAATGATTTTCATCAAACCTTTTACAAAACCTAACATTTTTTATTAATCTGGTGAACTCACCAATATAGTGTTGACAGATTTTACATTTTCTCAGGTGAAGAACGTGTGTAAGCAGGATGACTTTTAGAGAGAGAAAGATATGATCCCTTAGAGGAACCTACAACTCCTGCATGGAATCTCCCAAGCCACATCGGCAATAAGATTCAAGAATTGCTCTTTTGCAAGCAAATTTTTAGGAGACATCTGTCACACCCCGGGCTCTCGACGACCCGGGCGCTGCGACCGATTGGTTTCATGGATAAATACAATCTCGGTCAGAGTTTATTATTCGTTTCATATGTTTTAGCGGAAGCATTGTTTTATAAATTTCATAATTTTTCAAATGATTCACATGCATAGATGTGAAAGCCGATTTTCATCATTTATAAATAGTTCATACGCATAGGTATGAAAAAGCACATTTCATTATTTGTAATAACTTTTCAAAAATAACTTTTCAAAAATAACTTTTCAAAAATAACTTTTCAAAAATAACTTTTCAGGATTTCAAAAAATTTCATACGCATAGGTATGAATAACATCATTTCATATTATTGTAAACCGGATTTTTCACAAACACATAATTTCCTATCATTTTGTAATAACCGGTTTATACATGACTTGGAGGCGTCGTTCCAATAGCTCCATGGTCTCACCACAAAATCCTATTCAAGGCATCATAGGCCAAGAATCTCTAATCTTGCTTCTTGTTTATATTTCATTATTACCTGAAAAGTTTTTTTAAAATAAAACGTCAACATAATGTTGGTCAATACAAATAACAGACTCTATATGTAAGCATAGCATGTTTGGTCCATTAACCGTAATTAATAGTGGCAATACTACACATTTAGCACATTATTTCACTGATCGATACAACAACTGCTTACACTGGTTTATAATTGTCACTGGTTAGGAACTTCAGCGTTGCGCGTCTTACGTTTTGCTCCCTCCAGCTCACAGCTGGTCACTGGGTAGGTTGCCTGCGTAGTACGTCTTACGTTTAACCTTCCAACCCACCTGTACCAGCCCGTATGGGAATTTCACCCATAAGCGGATACAATTTGCAAATCATACGTATACTAATAGCCTAAATGTTGGTCACGTAGTAACCCTTTATGCGTCAAAGTTTTAACAAACCATGCTCAAAAATTCATTTATAATAAAAAATAAGTTAAACGTAATCACCCGGATTTTTTTGATTGGCTGGGCGACAGCTTAGAACTTGCTAATATAAATTTGGGCAGCGTTTCTGCTTAATCTATCCTTATAACCATTTGCAATGATGATTCCTGAAACGTTTATTTTCTGTTCCCAAAATAGATCATAAGTTCAATATAATATTTGTATACATAAGTTCGGATATTAAGCTTAGCCTTATAAGTTAATAATATCAAAAAACTAAATTTATGATTAAAGTAAGATATTTAAATACATACCTAATCACGTATTGAACTGTTAGTGTTGAGAAATTTTCTGAAAATTTCACTAATGAAATTTAGTTCTTCGTTTAACTAAATGTTCTGCTTTATTAAATGAAGTATCCATAAATATGAGTCTACAATCTCCTTTGGAATATATTTGTAAATTTAAGAGCGTACTCTTGAATAGAAGTTTTTTTTGTTTTTTTTATGTGGAAGCATAATAAGAGGGTAGTCACTTTTGTTGCTTTCATTTGCACACACGTACACTTAATTGAAATATATAAATATTTAGTTATTTGTATTTTTATATTATTATAATTAATTTAGCTTAAATTTTGTTTTTCTGTTATAACTTTTAAAATATCATGTTTTATAAAATTCTACGTATACGAGTAGGACATGTTCATTTTTCTCTACGTTTCGAACTAAGTTTCGTTAAAAACGGACAATGTTCAATTATAATATATTTTATTAATTTTAGACGGTATCTTATAATAGTAACTGATCGTTCAAACAACAATTTAGTTCTAATAATTGTTTTATCCTACCTATTCGTCTAAAGGAACTCTAAAATTTTGAACGATCATTTCTACTCTTATAATCTGGAATTATCGTATTTTATAAATTAAACTATTTTATTTATTAAAAAGACCTTATTATTTGATTGATTGTTTCTATTTTTATAAATTTAAGTATTAATAAATTAATTATAAATGAGAGTATTTTATTTATTTTTTTAAATTGGGATGTTACGTCCTCCCCACCTTTATTTTAATCTTGTCCTCAAGATTATTGAAATAGGGGTATTTATTTATTTATTTTTCTTATTTCCGACTCTAATTTCAATGTGTATTAATGACCACATTTGGAGTTCAATTTAATCTTAACCACAACCAACTTTTGAATTGGTTGTTTAGTGAATTTTTTATTTTTCGTTTACCTCAACATTTTGTAGAGGCATTAAAGGGTAGAAACGTGAAACACATCGTGTAGAGATATAATCTCATTAACGTATATTTGAGCTAATTTATCTATAGAATAAGTCTTTCTTTTGTAAGAAATAAGCAGACGTAGTCAGTCTACCAACAATAACACATATCTTATCATTCCTATGACTGGTTCGAGGAAGTTTGCTTATAAAATCCAGAGTTAAACGGGATGTTGCATATCATTTCTCATTTTAAGAATGGTAATTCAAGTTTTGCATCATATCAGAGGTTTCTGATATTCTGCTTTAACTTTATAACAAGTTAAACATTCTGCAACTTATGCATCTATAACTTTCTTCATGTTGATCCACCAACAGTTTTTCCCTCATTTTTTTCACTTCCTGGGTGCATCATATATTTGGATCTATGAGCTTCTTTTAATATCCTTTTCTCTTAAATTGCGAGTAACTGGCATCCAGATTGTTGCATGCATTCTAAATATTCCATCGTCTAATTTGACTATTTGTTCAAGCACGCCCTTCATTCCTTATTTTTCTTTGTTTTCTTCTTCTTAGCTTGCTTTTGTGCTTCTTTAATCTGATTAATCAAATCAATTACAAGTTCATGCCTTAAAGCGCATACTCTTTTTGGTTTCTTTGCTTCCTTTCGGCTTAAGACATTTGCTACAATATTCGTCTTTCTCTTGTGATAGAAAATTTTACATTCATAGTTATATAGTGTCTCCATTCACCTCTGTTGTAGCATGTTTAATTCTTTTAGGATTTATATTCATAGTTTGCTTCGTTTGTGTCCATTGTCCCGTACAACAGGATTCACATGTACTGCAAATTATCGTTTCGTGTGCACTCGTAATGGTAATTTGCCTTGCATGATTACCCTATTTCATGAACGTGGCACATAAATGTGTTAATTTAGAACTTTATAGATTAAAAATTTGTCTTGCAGAGTTGTTTTGGTTTACAAGATGTTTGGTTTAGCTAACCTCATTCAAGTAGATTAAAAAAGTTCGTTTCGTAAAACCATAAACTTTGATTCGTTTAGCCTTTGCAGAAAATTAGGTTAGTTTTCGTCTTCATATGACGTTTGAAGTGACAAGCGTTAACCTAATGGGTTATTACAAATTTGTCACATCCTTCTAACCAAAGATAAATTTTTGAACTCTTATGGTCAGTCTAAATTATGAAATGAACTTAGTAAATGTAATGTCTCCATAAATTCAATGCAAATATAATGGCGCTTAATTCCAAATTATGAGTTGCATAATTATTTTCATGAGTTTTTAGTTGACGTGATGCATAGACAGTCACTTTGTTTTGCTGCATCAATACACATCCTGATCAAGTATGAGAAGCATCACAATAGACAATAAATTCTGTGTAGCATGATCCTCGGGTTTTTTGAATAAATAAGAATATCATCAATGAATAAAATAATGAACTTATCCAGATAAGGTTTGCCTATCTGATTCATCATGTCCATAAAGGTAGTTGTAGCATTATTAAGTCCAAAAGCTTAATACTAAACTCATAATGCTCATACCTTTTACGAAAAACAGTTTTAGGAACATTTGTTCCTGTACTTTCAATTGATGATTTCCGAATCCAAGTTCAATTTTCTAAAAATGACAAGCTACTTGGAGATAATCATATAAATTTTCTATCCGCGGAAGTGAATACTTGTTCCCGGTATTCGCCATATTTAGCTCCCTATAGTCAATGCAAATCCGCATCGAGTCGACTTTCTTCTTAATGAATAAAATTGGACCCCAAGGTGATGAGCTATGTCGAATAAAACTCTTTTATAATAGCTCATCTAATTGTTTCTTGAGCTCTTTCATCTCAGTCGATGCCAACCTATAGGGGATTTAGCAATTGGATTCATACATGATACCAGATTGATATTGAATTCTATTTCTCAATCTAATGGTAATGTAACATCACTATATTTTGGGTATGTCTGTACATATGTAATTGTATTGATAAAACCTGATATGATGATTTGATAATTTTTGAATTTCTTGATGATATTATAACTGGTATACTTTGATGAGAACGTATGATTATTACACATAAACCATGGGAAGTTAGTTGAAATATAACTATACTGAACCACTGTGTTTATTGCAGTACATTTACTTAATATGATTTGATTGTTGATGGAAATAGTTTGAGGTTATTAATTTGGACACTAAATATAGTCAAGGACACATGGTCATGGTTTATCGAAATGGTGGTGGGACGGTGGCTGGATAGGTTGCAACCTACTCCTACATATGCCCTATACATAAACTAATTTCGGTCTAACATGGATATGTCAGTCATATGGTTTAGTGAGGTTTGGATTGAGAATTTGATAATTAATGGCAATAATTAATAAAATAAAGGAAAGCGTTGTTTAAAATAATCATGCGATGGTGAGGACGCAAATATAAATTTAACGCGAATATTACTTCAGAAATATTAACTTAATACTGTATTCGTGTGGGTGACGATTCACACGAATAGGATTATTAGGAATAATATACTGAAACGATTTTCCATAATCGTAAATCAAATCGAAATACGATACGGACGATGGATTCGAAAATGTGACGATCTTTACGAATTCATACGTGAGTAACGCGTTTCGATGAGATAACCGAAATAATATTTCACAATATTAAATTAAGAGAAACGAATTTGAAAATGCTTATTAAGAATTACAACTTTAGACGAATTTGAATAAACTCGTTTTATTTAATAAATAATTTAACGAAAGTAAATGAAATTATGTCATAAAACGAAATCATTTGTATAAACGTTTCGTGTTTTAAAATATGTTTTACGTGGAAACCGAACAATTTATTAAGTGTTAACGCGAAATAAACGAAACCGAGCACATGGGAAAGACGCGGAGTATAAGAGGAGTGGACATCACTTTTTCCTTCATTTCTCACACACTTACTCTCTCTCTACATTCAAAATCCTTCACCCATTTCTCTCTCTAACTTCTCTCTAGAATTTCTTCATCAATTCTCAACCATTTCACAAGATCTTGGTGCCAAAACGTTCGTGTGATCGAGGAGAACAAGAACATACGAGGAATTCGAGCGTTTAGAGACGATTTGGAGGTACATCTTCCACTTTAATTTTTGGTTTTTTTTTTATTTTATCCATATAGAAATCGGTTATTACATCACCATTATAAACGATTTTCATTCGTAAAAACCCTATATCAAGCTTATATAAACGGTTGGAAGCTGATGGAAGCCATAAGAATGGACCTACAAGTAGTAAAAGCTCGACGAAGAAGATGATGGTCGCCTGAACCATCAGTCAGCCGAACCTCCAGTTGATTGATGCTGAGGTGACCGAACCTTAAGGGTGGCCGAACCCTAAGGTGGCCGAGCCTACGATCGACGAACCTGTGACCAATGCCGAACCCTTGGACGACCGAACCTAATGGGTGTTGAAGCTAGCCAAACCTCCAATCGTTCGAACCCTAATGGCTGCGAACCTGAGATCGCTTAACCTGGGTATAGTCGAACCTATACTTACTCGAACCTGGGGTTTACCACCGAACCATGTGTGGCCGAACCATAGGCGTCGCTGAACCATGGGGCTTTCGAACCTCATTTTTTCGAACTAAGGGAACAGGTACACGAGTACATAAAATCATGGATAAACGAAAGAAGATGAGTATATCCATGCATGCATGAATGTTTTAAGATTACCACCTTATTCATAAATGTACATAAGTTTTAAATCATGAGTTTATGTAAATTGAACAATTTATGAGAATAACCCAAGTATGATCTTCCTAACTTAATTAAAATTTGACAACTTAAAATAAAATGGTTAACTTAAATCGACATGCATGTATGCACCTATAAGTATACGAATGTGTACAAGGTCACCACCTTTACAACTTGTATACCTTTTATATCTTATTAAAAATCATCATATAGTAGTTGATTAAAACTAACAATTTTTAAACCTATCTTTTTATGATGAAATTAGGAAGTCTTGATGAGGATCTTTATAACTTAGATAATAAACCTAAGCTAGTCGCGCACTTAATGATTAAAGGTCGAACGCATATGAAAACTTAATCATGATCAAACATATGTACTTATGGGCATGAAGTACGTGATAAATACAGGTTGTTGAATTGTCTTTGATTTCACATATGTGAGCGCGCATTCTACAAAACATTGAATCTAAGGCATTCAGGTGAGTTCTCATAACCCCTTTTAAATCATTTTGCTTTTAAACTCGGGGGTGGAACATGTATACCAGATTAATATTATTTTGCTAACACATGGGTGATACCTGGATTATCAAAATGATATTCATATTGTTGAATTATTATTGATTATGGATTGACACAGATTATCGCAACTTCGTAAGTCGTTGTTATTCAAGTTGACTTCAATCCTCCGCAACGACTGAGTTACTGTTGTTGAGTTGACTTCGGTCCTCCTTGGTGATTCCACTATTGGTTGAGTTGAATAAAGTCCTCCGCAGTGTATTGTATGGTCACTTATGATTATTAGGAATGTCGTTGATCGAGTAGACTCCGGTCTTCCACGATGATTCCAATTACCGTTGGTTGAGTTGACTAAGGTCCTCCGCAGTACACTATATTAAGATAATTATAATGATTGATGATTGTAATTGATGATGGTGGAATTTCTCTTGAATTATCTGATTAATGTGTTTGGTTTTGTTTGATTGACTCTACTATACTTGAATGATTATCTGCGATTACTTGGGTTATTTTGTTGTTGTGTTTGTTGTGTTTTGACAGAGCTGGATTATC
Source organism: Mikania micrantha (assembly GCA_009363875.1). NCBI lineage: Eukaryota > Viridiplantae > Streptophyta > Magnoliopsida > Asterales > Asteraceae > Mikania > Mikania micrantha. Next base: position 53,277,771 of record CM018687.1, on the reverse strand, counting down.
TCCCAGTTTCACATGTGTATTTCCTTGGAAAACTATAAAACTTTTATAAACACTTGTAAAAATTTTTGAAAAATAAAAACTTATGATTACTCACCAACTACTTCGTAGTTGACACTTGATTTTCTACATGTTTCAGGAAATGAAGGGAAGTAGGTAGAGCAGTGCAGCTCTACATCTTTTGGACATCATCAGTTAGGATCTTGGACTTAGCTAAAATTAACTGGATTAATGAAGACTAGTGTTTAGTTAATTTAGTTAATGTTTTGTGTAAATTGTTGTATTTAAATCCCGACGTTTTCGCCATCGGTCGGGGTGTTACAGATTGGTATCAAAGCCTGGGTTATAGGGAATTAGGATACTAGAAATGGTTGACCTAGTCTATAACCATAGGATACCCTAGTATGAACTATTTCATACACTAGTTATTATATTCAGGATTACATGCTTATGTGTTTATTTCATGTAAATTGAACTCCCGATATATATATATATATATATATATATGATTTGTATCTATTATCGGTTGATTATTTATGTGATTGATTGTGCCCGGACGACTCAATAAGGACATACTCGTGGTGTATTGTAAAGGTGGTGGGCTGGTGGTTGAAGCAGTTGCGACTGACTTCTACATATGCCCTATACATATACCATTTACATTACATCGGGTGGATGTTAGTATTGAGGAATAAGGTAAATACCCATTTGGGAAAAATATTTGTTTAGGAAAATAATTGCTTAGGATTTGCTTGTTTGATCTTCGATCGCCAGACAAGGACACACTCGTAGTATACTACAAAGGTGGTGGGATGGCGGCTGGAAAGGTTGCGCCCTACTCCTACGTATGCACAATACATATACCATTTGTAGTATATTCGGGGTCTGTCAGTGTCAGGAAAACTAGGATATTATTAGGAAATGTTGTAAACTTGTGGTTGATGGAATATTGGTTGAAATTGGGTTGGATTGACACATTGGATGATCTCATTGGATGATCTCATTTAATGGACACATATATACTCACTTATGAATACACTTATTAAATAGACTCAATGAACAATATGAACACTTAGTGACGAACTGACCATTTAGTGCTGATATGGACACTTAGTGACAATATGAACGCTTAGCGATGATATAAACACTTAGTGGTGGTATGAACACTTGATGATGATGTGAACATATAGTAAACTTAGACATTAGGGGAGCTTAAAGGTCAGGTGAACTTAGACATCAGGTGAACTTAAACAACAGGTGAACTTAGACATTAGGTGAACTTAGAAAATAGGTGCACCTAGAGTCGGGTGAACTTAGACATTAGGCAAACCTAGACATTCTGCTGTCTCCCACTTTGGTCTAACAAATTGGAGACCGACATTTTCTACCATAAAGTGCTTCAAATGGAGCACATCCGATGCTGCTGTGGTAGCTATTGTTGTAGGAGAACTCAATGAGTGGTAAATGAGTATCCCAGCTTCCACCGAAGTCTAGGATGCACGTCCTCAATATATCCTCTAGGATCTGAATGGTGCGCTCGCTTTGTCCATCCGTTTGCGGATGATAAGCGGTGCTCAAGTTAACACTTGTCCCTAAGGATTGTTGCAATGATTGCCAGAACCGCGAAGTGAATCGACTGTCCCGGTCTGAAATAATAGACAGTGGCACCCCGTGCCTCACTACTATTTCATCAATGTATAGTCTTGCTAGTTTCTCCATCTTGTACGTTTCTCTGATCGGCAAGAAATGAGCGGACTTGGTCAATCGATCAACGATGACCCAAATCGAATCGTGTCCGCTGGAAGTGCAGGGTAGCTTGGTAATGAAATCCATAGCTATTTGTTCCCACTTCCATTGTGGTATCTCCGGTTGTTCCAGCAAACCCGAAGGTTTCTGGTGTTCTGCTTTGACTTTGGCACATGTGATACATTTGCCAACATAAGTGGCAATGTCTTTCTTCATACCCGGCCACCAATAAAATAACCTAAGATCTTGATACATCTTATCGGCACCAGGATGAACTGAATAACGTGTCTTGTGTGCCTCATCAAGTATGAGTGTTCGAAGTTCATCTACTACTGGAATCCAACCACGATCCATATAATAGATAACTCCGTCTTGTTTTGTCTTGAAATATTTCTCAGCTCCACAGTCAAGCTCGCGTTTCAGATTGTCTCTTGCCACTGCTTCTTGTTGTGCTTGTAGAATGTGATCTCTTAGACTTGTTTGCACAGTCATTCCCATCGCACGAACGCGTAAGGGTTTGACTCTTTCCTTCCGGCTCAAGGCATCTGCTACTACATTTGCTTTGCCCGGATGGTATTTGATCACACAATCGTAATCGTTCAGGAGCTCAACCCAACATCTCTGTGTCATGTTAAGCTCCTTCTGATCAAATATGTGTTGTAAGCTCTTGTGATCTGTGAAGATAGTGCATTTGGTACCATAAAGGTAGTGTCTCCAAATTTTTAAAGCAAAGACAACAGCTCCCAGCTCTAAGTCATGTGTTGTGTAATTCTTCTCGTGTATCTTCAGCTGTCTTGAGGCATAAGCAATGACTTTGTCTCGTTGCATCAAAACACATCCGAGTCCCTGATGGGAAGCATCACAGTAAACCACAAAGTCATCATTGCCTTCTGGGAGTGTTAAGATAGGAGCATTGCACAATCTTTGTTTTAGTGTCTGGAATGCCTCCTCTTGTTTCTGAGTCCACACAAAAGGTTCAGACTTCTGTTTGAGCTTGGTGAGAGGCAAGGCTATCTTAGAAAAATTCGAAATGAATCTCCTGTAATAACCTGCCAATCCCAAAAGTGATCGGATCTCTGTCGGCGTTGTAGGCACATCCCAGTTCTTGATTGCTTCAATCTTGGCAGGATCCACATGAATACCATTACTGTTAATCACGTGACCCAAGAATTGAACTTCTCTTAACCAGAATTCACACTTGGAGAATTTGGCATAGAGTCGTTCCTCCTTTAGAAGTTCCAAGACTGTCTTGAGGTGTTGCTCATGTTCCTTCTCGCTCTTTGAATATATCAGTATATCATCGATGAAGACGATAACAACATGATCTAAATACGGCTTGCACACCCGGTTCATCAAATCCATGAACACAGCCGGTGCGTTCGTCAATCCGAATGGCATCACCATAAACTCGTAGTGACCATATCGGGTACGAAAAGCCGTCTTTGGTATGTCTTCTTCTTGTATCCAGAGCTGATGATATCCTGAACGCAGGTCTATCTTGGAAAAGAATTGTGCTACTTGTAACTGATCAAACAAATCATCAATCCTCGGTAACGGGTACCGATTCTTGATGGTGAGTTTGTTGAGCTCTCTATAATCAATGCACATCCTGAAGGTTCCATCCTTCTTTTTCACAAAAAGAACCGGAACTCCCCACGGGGAAAAGCTCGGTCTGATGAATCCTTTATCAAGTAGCTCTTGTAATTGATTGGACAACTCCTGCATTTATGATGGTGCCAGTCTATAAGGAGACTTAGCCACAGGAGTCGCTCCCGGAATCAAATCGATTCTGAACTGCACCGTTCTCTCAGGTGGCATTCCCGGTAAATCATCCGGAAACACGTCCGCATAGTCTTTCACAACTGGTACATCTTGAATCTTGATTGCTTTCTTGTCTTTCTCTACCACGTGAGCTAGGAATGCGGCACATTGTTTTTTGAGGTATTTGCGAGCCTTCATGCACGATATTATCTTGACACTGTGTTTCGCTTGATCTCCATGAATTTCCAAGACTTGATTGTTTTCCACTGGAATACGTAGTAGCTTTTCGGAACAAATGAACTCTACTCTGTTAAGAGATAGCCAATCCATTCCGATGATGATGTTGAAACTGCCCAGTTCCATCGGTATCAAATCGATAGAAAATGTGTGATCTCCGAGTGTTAGTGGGCAATTCCTAAATATTATGTCTACTGTGATTTGTTTGCCGTTTGCTATCTCAATAGTATAAGGGGAGTCTAACAATTCCTTATCATAATTAAGATGGCATGCAAAGTCGGATGAGATGAAACTCTGATCCGCACCAGTGTCAAATAATATGGATGCATAGAAGTCAGATAAGAGGAATGTACCCATGATTACGTTCGGTCGGGGTGTTACAGATTGGTATCAAAGCCTGGGTTATAGGGAATTAGGATACTAGAAATGGTTGACCTAGTCTATAACCATAGGATACCCTAGTATGAACTATTTCATACACTAGTTATTATATTCAGGATTCCATGCTTATGTGTTTATTTCATGTAAATTGAACTCCCGATATATATATATATATATATATATATATATATATATATATATATATATATGATTTGTATCTATTATCGGTTGATTATTTATGTGATTGATTGTGCCCGGACGACTCAATAAGGACATACTCGTGGTGTATTGTAAAGGTGGTGGGCTGGTGGTTGAAGCAGTTGCGACTGACTTCTACATATGCCCTATACATATACCATTTACATTACATCGGGTGGATGTTAGTATTGAGGAATAAGGTAAATACCCATTTGGGAAAAATATTTGTTTAGGAAAATAATTGCTTAGGATTTGCTTGTTTGATCTTCGATCGCCAGACAAGGACGCACTCGTAGTATACTACAAAGGTGGTGGGATGGCGGCTGGAAAGGTTGCGCCCTACTCCTACGTATGCACAATACATATACCATTTGTAGTATATTCGGGGTCTGTCAGTGTCAGGAAAACTAGGATATTATTAGGAAATGTTGTAAACTTGTGGTTGATGGAATATTGGTTGAAATTGGGTTGGATTGACACATTGGATGATCTCATTGGATGATCTCATTTAATGGACACATATATACTCACTTATGAATACACTTATTAAATAGACTCAATGAACAATATGAACACTTAGTGACGAACTGACCATTTAGTGCTGATATGGACACTTAGTGACAATATGAACGCTTAGCGATGATATAAACACTTAGTGGTGGTATGAACACTTGATGGTGATGTGAACATATAGTAAACTTAGACATTAGGGGAGCTTAAAGGTCAGGTGAACTTAGACATCAGGTGAACTTAAACAACAGGTGAACTTAGACATTAGGTGAACTTAGAAAATAGGTGCACCTAGAGTCGGGTGAACTTAGACATTAGGCAAACCTAGATGTCAGAAGTACTTGTATACACTTCACTCATAATTATCCCCCATAGGATAAGGCTGTGAAGTGGAACTCCTGGGAAAAACTTAAGTATACCCTAAAATCTAACAAGGGCATAATCGTGGTGCATTGCAACGGTGGTGGGACGGCGGATGATGCGACCGCGGTCAAGTCTACGTATGCCCTATATATAAGCTTGTTGCACAGCATCGGGAGGTTGTCAGTGTTAGTATAGGGTGGGAAATGTTTGAAACTTAGGAATACGTATTTAATACTAGATATGACCAATTAGGAAACTTTAGCGTAATACTAGGAAATTATTGCTTTATTATGGGTTTAATGACAGATAGGAGAAAAATATAGTACCTATATGTAATCTTAGTTGTTGTAATGAACTCATTTGACCATAGTTTGTATGACTTATGTTGTAAACGTTAGTAACATGTTTTTAACAACCTTAGAAACATGTCGCCGCACCGTCACAACGAAGATACTACAAACCCACACGATGGAGAGGCTAGCAAAAGTAATGCAAAACAATGACTTGCAAGAGTTAGAAAATCTTATTTCTGGGTTAGTGACTCAACTGAATCAAGCCAACCAGACTCTCAATCATAATAGGGGTGGTGCAAACCCACCTGCTTGTACTTTCAAGCACTTTAACTCCTGTAACACAGCCAAATTTACGGGTTCTGAGGGAGCCACTGGTCTGTTGCAGTGGTTTGAAAGCATTGAGAACACGTTCATCAATAGTGACTGCCCTGAGAACTTGATGGTGCGCTTTGCCACTAGTGTTTCCCAAAAGAGAGCACTAACTTGGTGGAATGGCGAAAAACGAAATAGGGGAGTTGATGCAGCCCTAGCACTGACTTGGACTAAAGTCAAAACTCTGATGACCACAGAGTTCTGTCCTCGCAGTGAGATGAGGAAACTTGAGGCTGAGTTCTGGGAACTCATACAAGACAACGGTGAGAATGTGATCTATAATTCTCGCTTTCATGAGCTGAGTTTATTGATACCTCATCTGGTGACACCACTTGGAAGAGAAATTGAGAAGTACATAGGCAGTCTACCCACGCAGATACAAGATACTATCTTTGGTAGAAACCCTACCACACTGGAAGCTGCAATCTACCTGTCTGCTACACTAACGGATAATCATGTTAAGGCTGGAACTCTCACGAGGAAGGGAACCAAGAAGACTGACACAAAGACGACTTCGAAAGAGACTTCAACTGAAGTCAAAACTGAACCAGCTAGCTCCTCCAAAAGCAGCAATCAAAAGCGAAAAACCAGAAGTTTCGCTGTTACTACTTCTGCTGCAAAGACTAATCAACAATCATCAAGAAACTCAAACACCATAAATTATGTTGGGGTAACTCCTCAATGTAATGTCTGCAGATATCATCACACACCTAACTTGCCATGTCGCGTCTACAACAACTGTGGCAAGTATGGTCATTTTGCTAATGTGTGTCGGAGTGCACCGCAAGCACAAAGGATGCAACCTGCACCGCTTGCACTGCCAGCTCCACATGCACAACCAATTCAAGTTGTACCCGTTCGCCAAGTACCTGCACAGGCAAGAGCCTGTTATGAGTGCGGCGATATGGTTCGTTTCAGAAATCAATGCCCAAGACTGGCGGGGAACAATCAGAGGGTGGCGAGAGGCAGAGCTTTTCGATTGAATGCTCCGGTAGCTCAAGCCAACCAAGATGTTGTAAATGGTACGTTTCTGATTAATAATTCCTATGCATTAGTCTTATTTGATTCCGGTGTTGATAGGAGTTTAGTTTCACATGATTTTGAATGTATGCTTGGTATAACATGTACTAAGTTAGACAAACCGTTTAACATAGAGGTGGCTGATGGTAATACTATTGATATTGACACTGTTATTATTGGATGTGAAGTGAACTTGAATGATCACATTTTCCCGATTGATCTTATACCTATGCAACTTGGTAGCTTTGATGTTATCATAGGCATGGATTGGTTAGCCACCCACAGAGCGGAAATCATTTTTCATGAGAAATATATTCGTATTCCCTTATCTTCGGGTGAAACTTTAAGAGTTTTTGGGGAAACTTATAGTAAAGGCCTTAGGTTAATTTCGTGCACTAAAGCACACAAGTACCTTAGGAAGAAATGCATAGCATTTTTAGAACACACTATGGAGAAAAAAGAGAATGGAAAGAGCATTGAAGACGTTCCTGTGATAAGAGATTTTCTTGAAGTATTTCCAAACGACTTGCTGGGTATTCCACCAGAACGTTAAGTAAAATTTCGAATTGATTGAGTGCCTGGTACGAACCCAGTCGCTAAAGCTCCCTACAGACTTGCGCCTTCGGAGTTACAAGAATTGGCGAGCCAACTACAAGAATTGCTTGATAAGGGATTCATTCCCCCGAGCCATTCGCCATGGGGTGCACCGGTTCTGTTTGTCAAAAAAGAAGGATGGGTCATTCCGAATGTGCAAAGACTTCCGCGAATTGAACAAGCTGACCATTAAGAATCGATATCCTTTGCCGCGCATCGACGATCTTTTTGATCAACTTCAAGTCGTGGCATGGTTTTTGAAGATTAATCTTAGGTCTGGGTATCATTATGTCACACCCCAGGCCGGAGGGAACGGATCGTGTTTTCCCGTCGGGCGGAAGGTTCCCGGGGCGTGATATCTTTGAGTGATAATCAAATGATCAGATTGTTTACATAGCATGTGAGATATAAATGAGAAATGATATCATGACATGAAATAGAATTACAAAGTTAAATTACATTGTACATCATAATTTAACCAAGTAAATCTAATCAAAAGAATCAATGAGTTCATATCTTGATCTGTACAAGATATACAAAAGTGATTCACTGTTTTGTCATTTCAAAAGTATGCAATCAAAATGAAACTAGATCTTCTAAAAGTCCACTAGCTTAGTACTTGCATATGTGTATCTACACCTGTTCGTCACCTGAGAAAACATTCATTTAAACAAAGTCAGCACTAGGTTGGTGAGTTCATAAGAAAGTTAATGTAAAACCTTGATTCATTCACATGCACATTCACAATGATAATATGTTACTCGTATGATTGTTTGTTTCACTTGTTCACCCAATGGCTCCTCAATAGTTATAGTCACAAGTACTATATCATCCTAGTAGTGTTGCTTATATATAGGGCATATGTAAGGGAACTAAGCCCTAGCCAATATCCCACTACAACACCACTAGAACTCCACAATACTTGTAATACAACTATTGATTTCCACTCCCAATTCACATGTTTATCTCTTCCTTGATCACCGATGTTCACATGTATAGAATAATATAATGATAACGTTGTAGTTATCAAACCGAAGTGTTGATAACCAATATATGTGTTAAGGATATTAGATTTATCAAATCTGTTCCTTGAATTATTCTATAGTTTGTGGGGTTAACTGTTGTTTCACTTTTAAATATTAAAAGTGTTAGTTAACTGTTTGCAATGTAATCTCAATACAACGTATAGAGCACAAATGAAATCCTTTGTAATCGTCACGTAATCAGATTACAATGCATTCCATTCACCTCTATTCCGCCGTGTGATCCCAAAGCCTCCATGTGGGATTGTTCTCATGTGATTAACAAAGTTGAATAAGAACTTGTCTTATTACATCATGTTAACTATGTGTAAATGATATGAATCCTCATGAAGTTACATTATCATGATCATCATTTACTATAATCCATATTATCCCAAAGCCTCAATGTGGGATTCTTCTCGTGTGATTAACAAAGTCGAATAAGAACTTGTCTTATTACATCATGTTAACTATGTGTAAATGATAAGAATCCTCATGAAGTTACGTTATCATAATCATCATTTACTATAATCCATATGATCCCAAAGCCTCAATGTGGGATTGTTCTCGTGTGATTAACAAAGTCGAATAAGAACTTCTCTTATTACATCATGTTAATCATGTGTGAATGATAAGAATCCTCATGAAGTTATGTTATCATGATCATCATTCACTTGAAATCCATATGTTCACCATGTAATCCTTAAGCCGTAGTAATAACATTTCTTAGTACCCTTAAGTGACGCAGGTGGTGGATACCCAATGCGATCATACTATCACATAGTATGTTTCTAAGGTGTAGATTAAGTGTTATAAGTGATTTACTTATCACACTTCATCACTTATAATGTGAAATGATATTAAGAAGATATTTTATCTTCGAATCATTTATATGTTGTGAAGTGTCACCGTGTTCCACTGTAGTAGTTCTCATTGTTTGTTTGTATGTGAATTGTCTCACTGTTTACTCATGTAGAATAACTAAGTATTATAAGGTATAATCTTACAACTATGTTATTCTAATGTATTGTTGATTATGAAATTACTTTATCATAATCATCTGAGTTTCCCTGTTATCTCATGATCATACAAGCATGCATACAATGATAATCGATAATAACAGTTTACTATTATCTAAATCAAAGTATAAATAACATTTTAAGCAAAACTTTTAAATTTATATAAAAGCAAACATGTTTCTCAGCCCCGAGAGTTAAAATCAGTAAAGATTAAAGTAAAAGGGGCAAATGAACTCACCTTGTAGTAGTTGTGGTTGACTTAGCCTAAATGAGAATGCATGCACTCTTTGTTGTTCTTGAGTTTATTTCACAATCCTGTATTGAATTCACATTGTATGTAACTTATAAGTGTCAAGTGTACTTGTTTATTGTGCGCGTATGCGTGTTAGCCTTAACTTGGCTAACACTCGTGAGTCTCGGTTGTCTTCATTCGGCCCTGTTTATTTGTTATGATTTTACTTGCTCCATTGTTTACTTGCCTTAACTCTTGAAAGTAATTGTGAGCGCATCCCAACTAATTGGTTTTAGGATTTATGAATTATATTCCAAAACCTTGTCATCCTTGTAACCGTTTAGTTGGGTAATTACGAGCATGTGTCATAATTTAATCCAATTTAAAGTGTTAAACTTTCTCATTAAACGTGTGACCGAATGTGGGACTTATCGTGGGCCGAATGATGGGTGGGCTTTCGGTTGGGTTTGGGCCAAATGTCATTGGGCCAAACTAAGGTCTCATGGCCCAATTTGAGTTCTATTTAACCGGTCCAAATGTCGTGGGCTAATGTCATCACATGGGCCGAATAACTAATATGTTTAAACTGTTAGAGTTACTTTTGGGCCTAATTAGTGAACCTTAAGCCCAATTGATTCTATGATGAATGACGTGGGCTTTGGGCCAAAGCAAAGCAAATTAACAAAAATGAGATTGGGCCGGTTATGATCTGGGCCGAGGAAATGGACTGAATCAAATTATTTGGACCCAACAACTCATGGGCCGAACAAGCTTTGGGCCCACACCAATTGGGCTTGATTCAAATGAAGGTCTGTCTTGGCTGTCTAACCAGCATGGTCTCGACTGGAGGTGGTGCTAGGCCGGGTGTTTTTGGCCAACTGGGCTTGTTCAGCTACTGTTGTTGGCCGAAGGTAGAGTGGCGACCAATGTGTTCGACCAACTAGGATCCACGAATGAAGGTGGGTCATTCGGTGAAGATGGCCGAATGATGGAATGGTTCAGGCAAATGTCAACTGGTCGAATGAAGCTGATGGTCAACTGGTTAACTGGCGAATAAAGCTGATGGTAGACTGGTTAACTGGCGAATGAGACTCATTATGGGTTTGGTGGCCGAATGGTGATGTAGTTAGCCGAAGGTGGAGGTGGCGAATGGTGGGGTGGCCGGCGAATGGGACCAGCCTAGCGTATGAAGGTGGCGAATAGCAGCAGCGGCGAATGAGGTGGCGCATGAAGCCATTCGTTGGGCTGAAGGGTGTCATTCGACACTTGGGTTTTTCTCAATCGGCCACCCAGTTAAACTCATAACCGCCCCCCCCCCTCTCTTGACCCAAAGGTGATTTCGAAGATGGTGTAAACTAGGGATGGTTCACAAGAGTGTAGGGTTCAAGGGGAATGGTCCTTGACCGGTTGAAGGTGGTGTTTGAACTAAGGGTTCGAAAACCCTAATTTCATGACTTTTTGAAGCCTCATACCTCGATTTTCAGTGGTGTTTGTCTCCGATCTGTTGTACTTTCGTGTAGAGGGTGATGAGAGCTTCATGTAGGTCCAAAGATGGAAGGATTTGGTGAAGAAATGAGGGAGATATGGAACAGAGAAGGTGAAAAATGGAGGTGGGTTTTCAAATCCGGAAATAGGGTTTTTGAGGAAGAAGATGAAGTGAAAAATGAGAAAAATGGACTCATTCATGGTATTTATACCACAAGTGAGTTCGGGTTCGTTTCTGTTGCTCGGTTCGCGTTTTCGTTACGTTTCCGGAACGTAACGCGCGTTTTTACGATTTTAAATAAAATAGTTTAATTTATTTAATTCTGATGAGTTTCAAAATTGTAAAACATTAAAATGTTTTATTTTCTTAAATTTTGTCGTTCGTGCCGTTTTCGTTTTCGAATCGTCACCCGAACGAACACGATGATAGTTTTGCTTCCTGACTTTGGTTTTCTACTTTTCAGTCATTATTTCAGAACTCTAAACTCACAGATATATTTGTGTGAATCGTCACCCACGCAAACACACTGTCAGTTCGTTATTCTGAAATAATACTGCATTTGCGTTTGAATTGTGTTTCCTCACTGACGGACTCAACAAACTTCCTGTTTTCACATTGCCCTTGTACTGACTTGTCAGCCATCTGATTCCTGTCATTTGTGGACATCAGATCGCAATCAATATGTTTTTGTTGTTTACTTGTGCACTGCTGTTTTCCGTGATTCGTTGTGTTAACTGTATTTAAGTTTTCACTTAAACACACACAACCATTGTCTCAATGTATGTTGTCCTTACCGTATTTAAGTTTACACTAAAATACGCACAACTGTGTATTGTATTTTGAATTCTGTTAATGCAAACACTGTTCACGTATACGTATTTACACATAGTAAATAATGAAAGTACACGTATCGTACGGACTTGCCGGACGATCTGGTACTTGATGTTACAGTCTCCCCTTGTTAAAGAAATTTCGTCCCGAAATTTAAGCATCAAATTCGGGATTGAATTCTTGAACAGATGAGGATACTTTGTTTTCATGTTGTCCTCGCACTCCCAGGTAAATTCTGGTCCACGCTTGGAGTTCCATCGAACCTTTACAATAGGGATACGGCTTCGTTTCAGTCTCTTGACTTCACGTTCCATAATTTCTGCAGGTTCTTCAATGAAATGTAATTGTTCATCAACTTGTATTTCTTCCAATGGTATGATCAATGATTCGTCAGCTAGACACCTCTTGAGATTTGATACATGAAAGACATCTTGTACTCCGCTGAGTTCATCAGGAAGTCTGAGTATGTATGCCACAGGACCTATGCGTTGAGTGATCTCAAACGGTCCGACATACCGAGGTGCTAGTTTTCCCTTAGCCCCAAAACGAACTACGACTTTCCATGGGGACACTTTCAACATAACTCGGTCACCCACATCGAATTCCAAAGGCTTGCGCCGTTTCTCTGCGTAACTCTTTTGGCGGCTACGTGTTGTTTGTAATCTCTGTTGTATCTGGGAAATCTTATCAGTAGTTTCCTGAATAAGTTCAGGCCCAGTGATTATGCTGTCTCCCACTTTGGTCCAACAAATTGGAGACCGACATTTTCTACCATAAAGTGCTTCAAATGGAGCACATCCGATGCTGCTGTGGTAGCTATTGTTGTAGGAGAACTCAATGAGTGGTAAATGAGTATCCCAGCTTCCACCGAAGTCTAGGATGCATGTCCTCAATATATCCTCTAGGATCTGAATGGTGCGCTCGCTTTTTCCATCCGTTTGCGGATGATAAGCGGTGCTCAAGTTAACACTTGTCCCTAAGGATTGTTGCAATGATTGCCAGAACCGCGAAGTGAATCGACTGTCCCGGTCTGAAATAATAGACAGTGGCACCCCGTGCCTCACTACTATTTCATCAATGTATAGTCTTGCTAGTTTCTCCATCTTGTACGTTTCTCTGATCGGCATGAAATGAGCGGACTTGGTCAATCGATCAACGATGACCCAAATCGAATCGTGTCCGCTGGAAGTGCAGGGTAGCTTGGTTATGAAATCCATAGCTATTTGTTCCCACTTCCATTGTGGTATCTCCGGTTGTTCCAGCAAACCCGAAGGTTTCTGGTGTTCTGCTTTGACTTTGGCACATGTGATACATTTGCCAACATAAGTGGCAATGTCTTTCTTCATACCCGGCCACCAATAAAATAACCTAAGATCTTGATACATCTTATCGGCACCAGGATGAACTGAATAACGTGTCTTGTGTGCCTCGTCAAGTATGAGTGTTCGAAGTTCATCTACTACTGGAATCCAAACACGATCCATATAATAGATAACTCCGTCTTGTTTTGTCTTGAAATATTTCTCAGCTCCACAGTCAAGCTCGCGTTTCAGATTGTCTCTTGCCACTGCTTCTTGTTGTGCTTGTAGAATGTGATCTCTTAGACTTGTTTGCACAGTCATTCCCATCGCACGAACGCGTAAGGGTTTGACTCTTTTCTTCCGGCTCAAGGCATCTGCTACTACATTTGCTTTACCCGGATGGTATTTGATCACACAATCGTAATCGTTCAGGAGCTCAACCCAACGTCTCTGTCTCATGTTAAGCTCCTTCTGATCAAATATGTGTTGTAAGCTCTTGTGATCTGTGAAGATAGTGCATTTGGTACCATAAAGGTAGTGTCTCCAAATTTTTAAAGCAAAGACAACAGCTCCCAGCTCTAAGTCATGTGTTGTGTAATTCTTCTCGTGTATCTTCAGCTGTCTTGAGGCATAAGCAATGATTTTGTCTCGTTGCATCAAAACACATCCGAGTCCCTGATGGGAAGCATCACAGTAAACCACAAAGTCATCATTGCCTTCTGGGAGTGTTAAGATAGGAGCATTGCACAATCTTTGTTTTAGTGTCTGGAATGCCTCCTCTTGTTTCTGAGTCCACACAAAAGGTTCAGACTTCTGTTTGAGCTTGGTGAGAGGCAAGGCTATCTTAGAAAAATTCGAAATGAATCTCCTGTAATAACCTGCCAATCCCAAAAATGATCGGATCTCTGTCGGCGTTGTAGGCACATCCCAGTTCTTGATTGCTTCAATCTTGGCAGGATCCACATGAATACCATTACTGTTAATCACGTGACCCAAGAATTGAACTTCTCTTAACCAGAATTCACACTTGGAGAATTTGGCATAGAGTCGTTCCTCCTTTAGAAGTTCCAAGACTGTCTTGAGGTGTTGCTCATGTTCCTTCTCGCTCTTTGAATATATCAGTATATCATCGATGAAGACGATAACAACCTGATCTAAATACGGCTTGCACACCCGGTTCATCAAATCCATGAACACAGCCGGTGCGTTCGTCAATCCGAATGGCATCACCATAAACTCGTAGTGACCATATCGGGTACGAAAAGCCGTCTTTGGTATGTCTTCTTCTTGTATCCGGAGCTGATGATATCCTGAACGCAGGTCTATCTTGGAAAAGAATTGTGCTACTTGTAACTGATCAAACAAATCATCAATCCTCGGTAACGGGTACCGATTCTTGATGGTGAGTTTGTTGAGCTCTCTATAATCAATGCACATCCTGAAGGTTCCATCCTTCTTTTTCACAAAAAGAACCGGAACTCCCCACGGGGAAAAGCTCGGTATGATGAATCCTTTATCAAGTAGCTCTTGTAATTGATTGGACAACTCCTGCATTTATGATGGTGCCAGTCTATAAGGAGACTTAGCCACAGGAGTCGCTCCCGGAATCAAATCGATTCTGAACTGCACCGTTCTCTCAGGTGGCATTCCCGGTAAATCATCCGGAAACACGTCCGCATAGTCTTTCACAACTGGTACATCTTGAATCTTGATTGCTTTCTTGTCTTTCTCTACCACGTGAGCTAGGAATGCGACACATTGTTTTTTGAGGTATTTGCGAGCCTTCATTGACGATATTATCTTGACACTGTGTTTCGCTTGATCTCCATGAATTTCCAAGACTTGATTGTTTTCCACTGGAATACGTAGTAGCTTTTCGGAACAAATGAACTCTACTCTGTTAAGAGATAGCCAATCCATTCCGATGATGATGTTGAAACTGCCCAGTTCCATCGGTATCAAATCGATAGAAAATGTGTGATCTCCGAGTGTTAGTGGGCAATTCCTAAATATTATGTCTACTGTGATTTGTTTGCCGTTTGCTATCTCAATAGTATAAGGGGAGTCTAACAATTCCTTATCATAATTAAGATGGCATGCAAAGTCGGATGAGATGAAACTCTGATCCGCACCAGTGTCAAATAATATGGATGCATAGAAGTCAGATAAGAGGAATGTACCCATGATTACGTTCGGGTCCTGTCGTGCATCAGTAGCTCCTATCTGGAAAGCTCGTCCCCTTGCTTCTTGAGCCCTTGGTTGAGCTTTCTTGGGACAATCCTGAGAGAAATGTCCTGGTTCGCCATAGTTGTAGCAAGACCTAGGATCTGCAGTAGCAGCAGCAGTAGCTGCATTGTTGTTTCTGTTCTGAGTCCTCGGACTCCTGCAGTAATTTGTTGTGTGACCAAATATCCCACAGTTGGTGCAGTGTCTGCACAGAACATTGGGTAGATGATGAAACTGGCATGAGTTGCACAGAGGTGCAGTGCCAGTATATGGCTTCCTGATCTCCAGTGGTTGTGGTTGGTTGCGCATTGGAGTTTGAGTAGTGGTAGCAAAGTTTCTGGTCACCTTTTGTTTCTTAGCCGGACGTTTATCCGACTTCTTGGAAGTTCCAGCCTTGGCTGAGTCAGCCTCTTTCTTGAATGCCCCAGAGGCAACCATCATATCTGTCAGGGATGCTAACAGTGTAACAGCTAGTTCCATGGTAGTAGGGTGGGCAGAAATCACATGACCTCGGATACTGGGCGGTAATCCACCAACATACCGCTCAATTCTCTTCTCAAGTGTTGGCACCACATCAGGCGCCAGAATAGCTAACTCATGAAATTTGGTGGTGTAGGCCAGATGCCCAGCACCAATAATCTCCAGGTTGAGCAGTTCAGTCTCAACCTTCTTTAGTTCATTTCTTGGGCAAAACTCTGCCCGTAGCATGGCCTTGAATTCACTCCATGGCATAGCCTGAGCCTCATCCTGACCTCTGACTAAAACCTGAGCGTTCCACCAGGTTAACGCTCGCTTGCTAAATGATCCCGCAGCATACTTAACTTTGTTTTTTTCAGGACAGCCACTGATGTCGAGGGTAGCCTCCATCTTCTCGATCCACTGGATCAATCCGACTGCACCCTCACTTCCACTGAAACTGGGTGGCTTGCAACCTACAAAGTTCTTGTAGGCATAGTCCTGACTCAGTCTGGTGTTACCGCTGCCTTCTCAAGATGAGTTAGCAACGTTGTTGCTATTGTTGTTGTTGATACGGTTCATCATCTCGGGAATCACCTCCCTCAGTTGGCTAGTAAGAAAAGTGGCCAATGCCACAGTAGCAGGGTCCAACTGATAAGCTGGTGATGGCGGAGGAGGAGGTGGTTGTGTCGGAGAGTCAGGCGGTGTCGGCATAGATGAGTGCGGAGCTGAACCTTGAGTCAATGGTAATAGAGGTGGTTGTCTTCTTGGCGGCATTCTGATCATAACCGAAAGAAATCGGTTAGTGCAGTGATCAGAAGTAGAAGTCATATGCAAATTGAATCCTAAGTCACATGATCTCTATATGAACGTCCCTAGGTTATAGTCTAGGCCAAACCGTTAAAGTAATATGACCTATATTTCTCTATAACCATGGCCCTGATACAAATCTGTCACACCCCAGGCCGGCGGGAACGGATCATGTTTTCCCGTCGGGCGGAAGGTTCCCGGGGCGCGATATCTTTGACTGATAATCAAATGATCAGATTGTTTACATAGCGCATGAGATATAAATGAGAAATGCTATCATGAAATGAAATAGAAATAAAAAGTTAAATTACATTGTACATCATAATTTAACCAAGTAAATCTAATCAAAAGAATCAATGAGTTCATATCTTGATCTGTACAAGATTTACAAAAGTGATTCACTGTTTTGTCATTTCAAAAGTATGCAATCAAAATGAAACTAGGTCTTCTAAAAGTCCACTATCTTAGTACTTGCATATCTGTATCTACACCTGTTCGTCACCTGAGAAAACATGCATTTAAACAAAGTCAACACTAGATTGGTGAGTTCATAAGAAAGTTAATGTAAAACCTTGATTCATTCACATGCACATTCACAATGATAATATGTTACTCGTATGATTGTCTGTTTCACTTGTTCACCCAATGGCTCCTCAATAGTTATAGTCACAAGTACTATATGATCCTAGTAGTGTTGCTTATATATATGGCATATGTAAGGGAACTAAGCCCTAGCCAACATCCCACCACAACACCACTAGAACCCCACACTACTTGTAATACAACTATTGATTTCCACTCTTAATTCACATGTTTATCTCTTCCTTGATCACCTATGTTCTCATGTATAGAATAATATAACAATAACGTTGTAGTTATCAAACCGAAATGTTGATAAACAATATATGTGTTAAGGATATTAGATTTATTAAATATGTTCCTTGATTTATTCTATAGTTTGTGGGGTTAACTGTTGTTTCACTTTTAAATATTAAAAGTGTTAGTTAACTGTTTGCAATGTAATCTCAATGCAACATATAGAGCCCAAATGAAATCCATTGTAATCCTCACGTAATCAGATTACAATGCATTCCATTCACCTTTATTCCGCCGTGTGATCCCAAAGCCTCCATGTGGGATTGTTCTCATGTGATTAACAAAATTGAATAAGAACTTGTCGTATTACATCATGTTAACTATGTGTAAATGATATGAATCCTCATGAAGTTAAGTTATCATGATCATCATTTAATATAATCCATATGATCCCAAAGCCTTAATGTGGGATTTTTCTCGTGTGCTTAACAAAGTCGAATAAGAACTTGTCTTATTACATCATGTTAACTATGTGTAAATGATAAGAATCCTCATGAAGTTACGTTATCATGATCATCAATTACTATAATCCATATGATCCCAAAACCTCAATGTGGGATTGTTCTCGTGTGATTAACAAAGTCGAATAAGAACTTGTCTTATTACATCATGTTAATCATGTGTGAATGATAAGAATCCTCATGAAGTTACGTTATCATGATCATCATTCACTTGAAATCCATATGTTCACCATGTAATCCTTAAGCCGTAGTAATAACATGTCTTAGTACCCTTAACTGACACAGGTGGTGGATACCCAATGCGATCATACTATCACATAGTATGTTTTTAAGGTGTAGATTAAGTGTTATAAGTGATTTACTTATCACAATTCATCACTTATAATGTGAAATGATATTAAGAAGATATTTTATCTTCGAATCATTTATATGTTGTGAAGTGTCACCATGTTCCACTGTAGTAGTTCTCATTGTTTGTTTGTATATGAATTGTCTCACTGTCTACTCATGTAGAATAACTAAGTATTATAAGGTATAATCTTACAACTATGTTATTCTAATGTATTGTTGATTATGAAATTACTTTATCATAATCATCTGAGTTTCCCTGTTATCTCATGATCATACAAGCATGCATACAATGATAATCGATAATAACAGTTTAGTATTATCTAAATCAAAGTATAAATAACATGTTAAGCAAAACTTTTAAATAAATAAAAGCAAACATGTTTCTCAGCCCCGAGAGTTAAAATCAGTAAAGATTAAAGTAAAAGGGGCATATGAACTCACCTTGTAGTAGTTGTGGTTGACTTAGCCTAAATGAGAATGCACGCGCTCTTTGTTGTTCTTGAGTTTATTTCACAATCCTGTATTGAATTCACATTGTATGTAACTTATAAGTGTCGAGTGTACTTGTTTATTGTGCGCGTATGCGTGTTAGCCTTAACTTGGCTGACACTCGTGAGTCTCGGTTGTCTTCATTCGGCCCTGTTTATTTGTTATGATTTTACTTGCTCCATTGTTTACTTGCCTTAACTCTTGAAAGTAATTGTGAGCGCATCCCAACTAATTGGTTTTAGGATTTATGAATTAAATTCCAAAACCTTGTCATCCTTGTAACCGTTTAGTTGGGTAATTACGAGCATGTGTCATAATTTAATCCAATTTAATGTGTTAAACTTTCTCATTAAACGTGTGACCGAATGTGGGACTTATCATTGGGCCAAACTAAGGTCTCATGGCCCAATTTGAGTTCTATCTAACCGGTCCAAATGTCGTGGGCTAATGTCATCACATGGGCCGAATAACTAATATGTTTAAACTGTTAGAATTACTATTCGGCCTAATTAGTGAACCTTAGGCCCAATTGATTCTATGATGAATGACGTGGGCTTTGGGCCGAAGCAAAGCAAATTAACAAAAATGAGATTGGGCCGGTTATGATCTGGGCCGAGGAAATGGACTGAATCAAATTATTTGGACCCAACAGCTCATGGGCCGAACAAGCTTTGGGCCCAGACCAATTGGGCTTGATTCAAACGAAGGTCTGTCTTGGCTGTCTAACCAGCGTGGTCTCGACTGGAGGTGGTGCTAGGCCGGTTGCTTTTGGACAACCGGGCTTGTTCAGCTACTGTTGTTGGCCGAAGGTAGAGTGATGACCAATGTGTTCGAACAACTAGGATCCACGAATGAAGGTGGCTCATTCGGTGAAGATGGCCGAATGATGGAATGGTTCAGGCAAATGTCAACTGGTCGAATGAAGCTGATGGTCGACCGGTTAACTGGCGAATGAAGCTGATGGTCGACCGGTTAACTGGCGAATGAAGTTGATGGTTGACTGGTTAACTGGCGAATGAGACTCGTTCTAGGTTTGGTGGCCGAATGGTGATGTGGTTAGCCGATGGTGGAGGTGGCGAATGGTGGGGTGGCCGGCGAATGGGACCAGCCTAGCGTATGAAGGTGGCGAATAGCAGCAGCGGCGAATGAGGTGGCGCATGAAGCCATTCGTTGGGCTGAAGGGTGTCATTCGACACTTGGGTTTTTCTCATTTGGCCACCCAGTTAAACTCATAACCGCCCCCCCCCCCTCTTGACCCAAAGGTGATTTCGAAAATGGTGTAAACTAGGGATGGTTCACAAGAGTGTAGGGTTCAAGGGGAATGGTCCTTGACCCGATGAAGGTGGTGTTTGCACAAAGGGTTCGAAAACCCTAATCTCATGACTTTTTGAAGCCTCATACCTCGATTTTCAGTGGTGTTTGTCTCCGATCTATTGTACTTTCGTGTAGAGGGTGATGATAGCTTCGTATAGGTCCAAAGATGGAAGGATTTGTTGAAGAAATGAGGGAGATATGGAACAGAGAAGGTGAAAAATGGAGGTGGGTTTTCAAATCCCGAAATAGGGTTTTTGAGGAAGAAGATGAAGTGAGAAATGAGAAAAATGGACTCATTCATGGTATTTATACCACGAGTGAGTTCGGGTTCGTTTTTGTTGCTCGTGTCGCGTTTTCGTTACGTTTCCAGAACGTAACGCGCGTTTTTACGATTTTAAATAAAATAGTTTAATTTATTTAATTCTGATGAGTTTCAAAATTCTAAAACATTAAAATGTTTTATTTTCTTAAATTATTGTCGTTCGTGCCGTTTTCGTTTTCGTTTCGTCAGAACGCGTCACCTTCGCGCGTATTCGTTCGAATCGTCACCCGAACGAACACGACGATAGTTTTGCTTCCTGACTTTGGTTTTATACTTTTCAGTCATTATTTCAGAACTCTAAACTCACAGATATATTTGTGTGAATCGTCACCCACGCAAACACACTGTCAGTTCGTTATTCTGAAATAATACTGCATTAGCGTTTGAATTGTGTTTCCTCGCTGACGGACTCAACTAACATCCTGTTTTCACATTGCTCTTGTACTGACTTGTCGGCCATCTGATTCCTGTCATTTGTGGACATCAGATCGCAACCGATATGTTTTCGTTGTTTACTTGTGCACTGCTGTTTTCCGTGATTCATTGTGTTAACTGTATTTAAGTTTTCACTTAAACACACACAACCATTGTCTCAATGTATGTTGTACTTACTGTATTTAAGTTTACACTAAAATACGTACAACTGTGTATTGTATTTTGAATTCTGTTAATGGAAATACTGTTCACGTATACGTATTTACACATAGTAAATAATGAAAGTACACGTACCGTACGGACTTGCCGGACGATCTGGTACTTGATGTTACACATTAGCTTCGTGTACACGAGGATGATATTCCCAAGACAGCTTTCAGAACAAGATATGACCATTATGAGTTTTTGGTAATGTCCTTCAGCCTTACCAATGCACCTGTGATTTTCATGGATCTCATGAACCGTGTTTGCAGGCCATACTTGGATAAATTTGTGACTGTGTTCATAGATGATATTTTGATATACTCTATGAGCAAAGAAGAACACAAGCAACACCTTAAGTTGGTTTTGGGCAACACCTTAAGGAAAGAACAATTGTAACACCCCGACCGATGGCGGAAACGTCGGGATGCCACGAGGGATGTGTAGATTGTTCAAAAGCTCGTGGGCATCTAATTAAATCATCACATAACATTTAATCAACCAAATTAATTACATCAAAAATCATGTCTATCATGAATTAGTTATATCAAATACAAAAGAGATTTAGCTATCTAACTAAATTCTAATTGCCAGAATTTCAGTTATTTAGCTAAGTCCAAGATTCCTATGTGATGATGTCCAAAAGTATGAGTTCATCTTCCTCAACCTACTTAGCTTCATTACCTGAAACATGTAAGAAAATCAAGTGTCAACTACGAAGTAGTTGGTGAGAAATCATAAGTTTTTATGTATTAAAAATGTTTATAAAATGTTTATAAAATGTTTATGAAAGTTTAAAAATTAGGTTTATGAAAATTATAATTTCCCAGAGAAAGTCCACATGTGCACCTGCAAAATAATCCAACACAGCCAAAATCCAACAAACACAACATACAGACAATCCAAGTAATCATATACACAATAATCACCAATAATTATCCACGTATATTCAACTAATCACATCAATTCAATAATCCTCGATCATCATAATCATATCAGTATAAGTTACCGCGGAGGACCTCAGTCAACTCAATCAACGGCGGAATCATCGCGGAGGCCTCAGTCAACTCAACCAACGATATTCCTATAAGTGTCAATACGTGCACTGTGGAGGACCGCAATCAACTCAACCAACAGTGGAATCACAGCGGAGGACCTTAGTCAACTCAATCAATGGTGATTCAATCATTGCGGAGGACCGAGGTCAACTCAATCAACAATGACTCACGGATAAGTAATAATCCATCTCAATCAATAATCAATAATAATCAATTAATATGAATATCATATTGATAATCCAGGGGTCACCCATGTGTTATCAAAATAATATTTAAATTGGTATACATGTTTCACCTCCGAGTTTAAAACAAAACTGTTTAAAAGGAGGTTATGAGAACTCACCTGAATGCTTTAGATTCAGTGATCTTGTAAAATGCGCGCTCACGTGTGTAAACTCAAAACAGCTCAGAGATCTGTAGTAAACATGTGTTTGTGTTTATAACTACACGCATTGGTGTTTAGTTACTTGAGCTCGTTCATTCTAAGTTAAGTCGTTACACCTAAGGTTTTATCATTTACTATCATATATAGATAATTTGAACCTGTTAATTTTAAGTGTCTATTATTAATAGTTACTTGTGAACTCATACGTATACTTCTTATAGATAAGTATACTAAGAAAGTAATATTATTATTTCTTTATTAATTCACCCCATCTTACATACATGCATGTTTATCTAATTCCACCATCATTATTTAAATTATAAATTCATTTTTAGCTTAATAAAATCATATTTAGGTTATAAAAATCTCACATTATATATCAATCCTCATTATTTAAATTTTATATCATTAATAACAAGGTGGCAACTATTAGTTTGTCCATGCATGCATTTGTTTATTCAATTTACATTATCCCTTGTTCACCCTCATTATTAGTTCATGTGCTTAGGCTTTAACCACCTTTGACCCACCCTAAACCAGCGAACCTTTTAGGTTATGTGTCCATAGGTTTGGCCATCAAGTTCGACCCATGCATAGAGCCAAGGTTCGGCCAAGTAAGATTAGGGTTCGGCCAAATAAGGTTAGGGTTCGGCCAAAATCAGGAATTTATAGGATAAGGTTCGCTGCACATCATCATGGTTCGGCCTAGCCCAAAAGGAAGGTTCGGTTCAAGAGAATTCAGCCCAAATAAAATAAAGGTTCGGCCATTACTCCCACACAAGGTTCGCTACATGTTTATGGGTTAAACCATCTAAGGTTCGGCCAACATAGTGTTAAGGTTCGGCTCATGCAATGACGAAGGGTTCGTGAGGTGTCCCATGCAATTGGTTCGGCCAGGAGGCTTGCCACGCAGGGTTCGTTCGATTGGTTTCACACGACCCATGGTTCGGCTAAGTAAGGAGAAAGGTTCGGCTGGTTTGTAGGTTCGCCTAGACCCAGGGTTCGGCCACCCTAAGGGTTCGGTCACCCTTGATTTCCGCCCACAAGGGTTCGTGAGCCAAGAAGAGAAGGGTTCGGCTCCTACTCCCCATGAACCTGCCTATGGCTCTGGCAACTCAAGACCAACCCAAAAGAACAAGTATAAACCTAAAAATTGTTTTATAGTTGATAATTATTCACACTCTAGATTTCTTAACAAAACCGAATAGAAAATAGTAGATCTACCTCGAATCGTCGCTCAAAAGCAGGGTTTCTCTGTATAGTCTTGTTCCCCTCGATCACACGAATGCGTAGGCGCCAAGATCTCGTGATTCCGTTGAGAAATGAAGATGTTATGGTAGAGAGAAGTTAGAGAGAGAAAGTGGTGACGGGTTTTCTTGTTTTAGAGAGATAAAGGGTTTGTGAGAATGAGGAGAAGGGTGGAGTCCTCCACTACTTATGTTTATCCCATTCCCGCTCGTTCGGTCTCGTCTTTATCGCGATAACACTATTAAATGATCGGTTTTTATCGCGTTAAATCTTATTAAACATTCGGTTTAACTCGTGAATATATTTAGAACACAAGATGTTTAAATAATCATATTCCATTTCAAATAAAAGGATTTTTAATTAATATTGTTTCATAAAACGATTTCTAATAAAGTTGTTTCGTAAAACAGTTTTCGTTTTATTTTCGCTAAATTATTCACTTAAATAAACAATTTATTTGGATTTAATTTAGGTTGTGATTCCTAATAAATAGTTTCAGTTTTCATTTATTAATTTAATATCGTTAAATATTATTTAGTTATCTTGTCGAAACGCGTTACTTACTTACGTATTCGTAAAGATTGTCACCTTTGCGAATCCGACGCTCGTATCATATTTCGATTTGATAATTATATTCGTGTAAATCGTCACCCACGCGAATACATTATTAAGTTAATATTTCTGAATCGACATTCGCGTTTAAATAATGTTCGTAACCTCACAATCGCGTTATAAATCCTAATTATACTTCCATTATTTTATTAACTTAAATATTATAATTTCCAATCCAAAACCCACTAAACCCAAGTAACTGACACATCCGTGATAGACCGAAATATGCATATGTATAGGGCATATGTAGGGGTAGGTCGCAACTGCCCCAGCCACCGTCCCACCGGTATTTCGATAAACCATGACCATGTGTCCTTGACTATGTTTAGCAACCATACAACAACGAACTCAGAATCCTTTCAATTTCCAAGCCAATAAACCATAATTCTGTGAATTCAGCTGCGATAAACTCACTGGTTCAGTTTAGTTGGGTTACAACTAAACTTTCCATAGTTTACGCGTTTAATAATATATTCTAAGTATGTATACCAATAACAGTGATAATCAATGATCCATAATTATTAATAAATAAATACATCAAGTCGTAACAGTACAATCGTACGGATGTACGGACGACCGGAAATACAGTGATGTTACAGTCTTCCCTAGTTAAGGGAATTTCGTTCTGAAATTCAACTTGGAGTGACCGTAGTGAATAAATGTGGGTACTTAAGCTTCATCTGATCTTCCCGTTCCCAGGTGTATTCTGGGCCCCGCTTCGATTCCCAACGTACTTTGACAATTGGAATTCTACTGCGTTTGAGCTTTTTAACCTCACGATCCATTATCTCAACTGGTTTTTCAATAAAGTGCACAATATCATCAACGCGAATGTCATCGAGTGGTACCTGAAAATCTTGATCAGCCAAGCACTTTCTTAAATTGGACACGTGAAACGTTGGGTGTACGTTGCTAAGTTCAGGATGAAGTTCCAACTTATAGGCACCTTCCCGATCCGTTCAAGGATCTTAAAAGGGCCAACATATCGTGGAGCAAGCTTACCCTTCTTCCTGAATCGTACCACTCCTTTCCAGGGTGATACTTTAAGCAATACCATATCGTCAACTTCAAACTCTAAGGCTTTTCGTCGTTTATCCGCGTAACTCTTCTGTCGACCGCGTGCAGCTAACAGATTGTCACGGATCTGGCGGATATTGTCAGTCGTCTCCTGAATAATCTCAGGACCTGTGATCTGCGATTCGCCGACCTCGGTCCAACAAATAGGTGACCGACATTTTCTGCCATAAAGAGCTTCAAACGGCGCCATACCTAAGCTCGCGTGATAACTGTTGTTTTACGAGAACTCGACCAATGGTAAATGGCTATCCCAGTTGCCACCGAAATCGATGACACAAGCTCTCAACATATCTTCAAGTGTCTGGATCATCCGCTCCGTCTGTCCATCCGTTTGAGGATGATAAGCAGTGCTAAGATCCAATCTTGTTCCAAAAGCTTCATGAAGTGATTCCCAAAATCGTGCCGTGAAACGAGCATCATGATCCGATATTATGCTTAAGGGAATCCCATGCCGGCTAATGATCTCATCTATGTAGATACGAGCTAACTTTCGCACAGGGTACGTTTCGCGTATCGGTAAGAAGTGAGCCGACTTGGTTAATCTATCAACTATCACCCAAATACTATCCTTACCGTTTGTGGTTTGTGGGAGCTTAGTAATAAAATCCATGGAGATATTCTCCCACCTCCACATGGTATTTCTGGTTGTACTAACAATCCCGAAGGTCGCTGGTGTTCGGCCTTGACTTTAGCACAGTTAAGGCACTTGGATACATATTCAGCAATGTCCTTCTTCATTCCAGGCCACCAATACAAGTCCCTAAGGTCTTATATGTCTTATCAGAACCCGGATGGATTGAGTAACGAGACTTATGAGCTTCATCCAAAATCATCATCCTAAGATCATCTCGGTTCAGTATCCACAACCGATTCAAGTAGTACATCAACCCATCATCCTTGGTTTCCAATAATATCTCAGCCCCGCAAGACATCTCATTTTTCAAGTTGTCCTGAACCAATGAGTGATGTTGGGCTTTGAGAACATCATTGTGGAGATTAGTGTGCACTCGAACAATATGGATTTGAACGTGACTCTTGCGACTAAGCGCATCTGCTACTACATTCGCTTTGCCTGGATGGTAGCGAATTTCACAGTCATAATCATTCAATAGTTCAACCCATCTCCATTGTCTCATATTAAGTTCTTTCTGATTGAGAATATGCTGCAAACTTTTATGGTCTGTAAAGACTACACACTTTGTGCCATACAAATAATGTCTCCATATCTTCAAAGCAAACACGACCGCACCAAGTTCCAAATCGTGTGTAGTGTAGTTCTTCTCGTGAATTTTCAACTGTCTCGATGCATATGACACGACCTTTCCCCGTTGAATGAGAAAGCAACCGAGACCTAGGTTGGATGCATCACAGTAAACCACCAAATCATCGTTCCCATCAGGAAGTGTTAAGACCGGAGCTTCACAAAGTTTCTGCTTCAAAGTCTGGAACGCCTATTCTTGCTTCGGTCGCCACTCATAAGGTTTATTCTTCTGGTTTAAAGAAGTGAGAGGAAGAGCAATCCTGGAGAAATTCGAGATGAACCGCCGATTGTAACCGGCAAGTCCGAGGAATGATCGAATCTCCGTCGGTGTCTTCGGTGTACTCCAATTCTTCACCGCATCAATCTTCACAGGATCCACGTGAACACCATTTTCATTGACTATGTGCCCCAAGAATTGAACTTCTTTAAGCCAAAATTCACATGTAGAGAATTTGGCATACAGTCGCTATTCTCTCATAATCTCCAAAACCAACTTAAGGTGTTTCTCGTGTTCTTCCTTGGTTTTCGAGTATATCAAAATATCATCAATGAATACAATCACAAACTTATCCAAGTATGACCTGCAAACACAGTTCATGAGATCCATGAAGACCGCCGGTGCATTGGTAAGGCCGAAAGGCATTACCAGAAATTCATAATGGCCATATCTTGTTCTGAAAGCAGTTTTGGGAATATCATCATCATGTACGCGAAGCTGATGATACCCAGACCTAAGATCGATCTTTGAAAACCATACCGAGCCTTGAAGCTGTTCGAAGAGATCATCGATGCAAGGCAGTTGATATCGATTCTTAATTGTGAATTTGTTTAATCCGCGGTAGTCGATGCACATTCGGAATGACCCTTCCTTCTTCTTGACCATGGTGAATGGCTCGGGCGAATAAATCCTTTATCAGTCAACTCTTGCAGTTGGCTCGCCAATTCTTGCAACTCTGAAGGCGCAAGTATGTAAGGAGCTTTGGCGACAGGGTTCGCACAAGGTACTAAGTCGATTCGAAACTCTACTTGAAGTTCTGGTGGAAGACCCGGCAAGTCATCTGGAAATACTTCAGGAAAATCTCTGATTACGGGAAAGTCTTCAATGCTCTTTCCTTTCTCTTTTTCTCCACTATATGTGCTAAAAATGCTATACACTTCTTTCTAAGGTACTTGTGTGCTTTAGTGCATGACATTATCTTAAGACCTTTACTAGAAGTTTCCCCAAAAACTCTTAAAGTTTCTCCCGAATGTAGAGGAATACGAATGTATTTTTCATGACAAACAATCTCCGCTTAGTGGGTGGCTAACCAATCCATGCCTATGATGACATCAAAGCTACCAAGATGCATAGGTATAAGATCAATTGTGAAAATGTGATCACTTAAGTTCACAGTACATCCAATAATAACAGTGTCAATATCAATAGTGTTTCCGTCAGCCACCTCCACGTTAAACGGTTTATCTAAGTGTGTACGTGTTCTACCAAGCATGCATTCAAAATCATATGAAACGAAACTCCTATCGGCACCAGAATCAAATAGAACAGATACATAAGAGTTGTTGATCAGAAATGTACCGTTGACTACATCCTGGTTAGCTTGAGCAGCTGGAGCATTTAGTTGAAATGCTCTGCCTCGAGCCACCCTTTGATTGCTTCCCGTCAGTCTTGGGCACTGATTTCTGAAGTGACCCACTTCACCACACTCGTAACAGGCTCTTGCCTGTACAGGTACCTGGCGAACAGGTGCAGCTTGTATCGGTTGAACTTGTTGAGGTTGCGGAGCTGGCAGTGCAAGCGGAGCAGGTTGCATCCTTTGTGCTTGCGGTGCACTCCGACAAACGTTAGCAAAATGGTCGTACTTGCCACAGTTTTTGCAGACACGACACGGCAAGTTAGGCATGTGGTGATATCTGCAAGTACTGCATTGCGGAACAGCTCCAAAATTCCTAGTGTTGGAATTATTGGAGGACTGTTGAGTGACTGGAGTGGTAACAGCATAACTCCTAGTCTTTCGCTTCCTGTTGCTTCTTTTTGATAAACTAGCAGCTTCGGTCTTGACTTCGGTTTTAGTTTCCTTTGCAGCAGTCTTCACCTCAGTCTTCTTGGCTCCCTTTATCGTGAGTGTTCCAGCTTTCACATGATTATTAGTAAGAGTTGCACATAGACGGATTGCAGCCTCCAGTGTTTTGGGGTTGCTTCGGTAGACAGTGTCCTGGATCCGCATAGGCAGACCGCCGATGTATTTCTCAATGGCTCTCTCCAATGGTGTCACCAGATGAGGCACCAGCAGACTATACTCGTGGAAACGAGTATTGTAGATCACGTTCTCTCCGCTGTCTTGTTTGAGTTCCCAGAACTCAGTCTCAAGCTTCCTCATCTCGCTACGGGGACAGAATTCAGTGGTCATCAAGTTTTTGACCTCCGTCCATGTCAGTTCTAGGGCAGCATCAACTCCCCTAGTTCGCTTCTCGCCATTCCACCAAGTTAGCACTCTCTTTTGGAAAACACTGGTGGCATAGCGCACCTTCAGATTTTCGGGACAATCGCTGTTGATGAAAGTATTCTCCATACTCTCAAACCACTGCAGTAGACCGGTGGCCGTCTCAGAACCCGTAAACTTTAGTGGATTACAGGAATTGAAGTGCTTAAATGTGCAAGTTGGTGGGTTTGCACCACCTCTGTTCTGAGTGAGAGATTGATTGGCTTGAGTTAATTGATTCACCAATCCAGAAATGAGGTTCGCTAACTCTTGTATACCGGATATGGCATTACCGTTAGCATCTTCAGAGTTCGTATCCTCCCCGTTGTGACAGCGTGACGGCGTGGCGGCATGTTTCTGAAGAGATTAGAAACATGTTACTACCGCTTACAACGTAGGTCATACAAACAAGGGTCAAATGAGTTCATTTCAACAGTTAGGATTACATATCGGAACTATATTTTTCTCCTATCTGTCTTTAAACTCATATCGAAGAATTAATTCCCTAATATTATACTAACGCATCCTAGTTGGTCATATCTAATATTAACTATTTATTCCTAAGTACCAAACATTCTCCGCCCTATACTAACACTGACAACCTCCCGATGCAATGCAACAAGCTTATATATAGGGCATATGCAGGGGTAGATCGCAACCTCCCCTACACCATCCCACCACCGTTTCATTGCACCACGATTATGCCCTTGTTAGAATTTAGGGTGTATCATGTATCCTACCATAGTCTCACTTCACAAACCTTATCCTAGGTAGGATAATTTTGAGTGAAGTGGTCTCTAGTTCCTTTGGACAATTAGGTTCGCCTAATGTCTAAGTTCACCTGACATATATGTTTGCCTATTTCTAAGTTCACCTAATGTCTAAGTTCACCTGACATTAAAGTTCCCCAAATGTCTAAGTTCACTAAAAATCCATACCAAATCCCAATGTCTATAATCATCAATGAGGGTTCATATCATCACTGAGTGCTCTTATTGTCACTAAGTGTTCATATCTTCCCTATAATTCATTCTCGTCAAGTGTTCATACCAGTCACTAAGCGTTAGTATCAACACTATGCGTTCATATGTTCATTAAGTGTTTTTATTATCATCCAAGTCTTCAGTTCATCACTAAGTGTTCGTATCGTTCGTTGATCTTATACACCCCACGTGTCCAGTAGTGTGTTCATAAATGAGTTTATATGTGTTCATCAAATATGATCATCCAAAGTGCCAATCCAACCCAAACTTAACCAACATTCCATCAACATCAACCTTACAACACTTGCTAATAATATCCTAAATTCCTGACACTGACAGACCCCCAATATACTACAAATGGTATATGTATAGGGCATATGTAGGGGACAGTCGCAACTGCCCCAGGCACCGTCCCACCACCTTTGTAGTATACCACGAGTGTCTCTTTGCCTGGTGTTTATAGATCAAACAAATAATCTCTAAAGCAGATAAATCCTAAACAGTTAATTCCCTAAGCAGATAATTTCCCAAACGGGTAGTTCCCACATTCTTCAATACTGACATCCACCTAATGTACCGTAAATGGTATATATATTGGGCATATGTAGGGGTCAATCGCAACTGCCCCGGCCAACATCCCACCACCTTTTCGATACACCATGTGCAGGTCCTTATCGAATCATTAGGGCACAAGTAAACAAATAATCATCAAGTAGCATAAGTAAATCAGATGTATAACAGGAGTTCAGTTAACATGTAATAAACACATAAGCATGAAATCCTGAATATACTAACTAGTGTATGAAATATATTCATACTAGGGTATCCTACGGTTATAGACTAGGTCAACCATTTCTAGTAACCTAATTCCCTATATCCCAGGCTCTGATACCAATCTGTAACACCCCGACCGATGGCGGAAACGTCGGGATGCCACGAGGGATGTGTAGATTGTTCAAAAGCTCGTGGGCATCTAATTAAATCATCACATAACATTTAATCAACCAAATTAATTACATCAAAAATCATGTCTATCATGAATTAGTTACATCAAATACAAAAGAGATTTAGCTATCTAACTAAATTCTAATTGCCAGAATTTCAGTTATTTAGCTAAGTCCATGATTCCTATGTGATGATGTGCAAAAGTATGAGTTCATCTTTCTCAACCTACTTAGCTTCATTACCTGAAACATGTAAGAAAATCAAGTGTCAACTACAAAGTAGTTGGTGAGAAATCATAAGTTTTTATGTATTAAAAATGCTTATAAAATGTTTATGAATATTTAAAACTTAGGTTTATGAAAATTATAATTTCCCAGAGAAAGTCCACATGTGCACCTGCAAAATAATCCAACACAGCCAAAATCCAACAAACACAACGTACAGACAATCCAAGTAATCACATACAGAATAATCACCAATAATTATCCACGTATATTCAACTAATCACATCAATTCAATAATCCTCGATCATCATAATCATATCAGTATAAGTTACCGCGGAGGACCTCAGTCAACTCAATCAACGACAGAATCATCGCGGAGGACCTCAGTCAACTCAACCAACGATATTCCTATAAGTGTCAATACGTGCACTGCGGAGGACCGCAGTCAACTCAACCAACAGTGGAATCACAGCGGAGGACCTTAGTCAACTTAATCAACGCGATTCAATCATTGCGGAGGACCGAGGTCAACTCAATCAACAATGACTCATGGATAAGTAATAATCCATCTCAATCAATAATCTATAATAATCTGTTAATATGAATATCATATTGATAATCCAGGTGTCACCCATGTGTTATCAAAATAATATTTAAATTGGTATACATGTTTCACCTCCGAGTTTAAAACCAAACAGTTTAAAAGGAGGTTATGAGAACTCACGTGAATGCTTTAGATTCAGTGATCTTGTAAAATGCGCGCTCACGTGTGTAAACTCAAAACAGCTCAGAGATCTGTAGTTAACACGTGTTTGTGTTTATAAGTACACACATTTCAGTTAACTTAATTATTCGTAAGCCTTTGCTTAAATTTTTAGGTGTTTAGTTACTTGAGCTCGTTCATTCTAAGTTAAGTCGTTACACCTAAGGTTTTATCATTTACTATCATATATAGATAATTTGAACCTGTTAATTTTAAGTGTCTATTGATAATAGTTACTTGTGAATTCATACATATACTTCTTATAGATAAGTATACTAAGAAAGTAATATTATTATTTCTTTATTAATTCACCCCATCTTACATACATGCATGTTTATCTAATTCCACCATCATTATTTAAATTATCAATTCATTTTTAGTTTAAAAAAATCATATTTAGGTTATAAAAATCTCACATTATATATCAATCCTCATTATTTAAATTTTATATCAATAATAACATGGTGGCAACTATTAGCTTGTCCATGCATGCATTTGTTTATTTGATTCCCATTATCCCTTGTTCGCCCTCATTATTAGTTCATGTGCTTAGGCTTTAACCACCTTTGACCCACCCTAAACCAGCAAACCTTTTAGGTTATATGTCCATAGGTTCGGCCATCAAGTTCGGCCCGTGCATAGAGCCAAGGTTCGGCCAAGTAAGATTAGGGTCCGGCCAAATAAGGTTAGGGTTCGGCCAAAATCAGGTTTTTATAGGATAAGGTTAGCTGCACATCATCATGGTTCGGCCTAGCCGAAAAGGAAGGTTCGGTTCAAGAGAATTCGGCCCAAATAAAATAAAGGTTCGGCCATTACTCCCACACAAGGTTTGCTGCATGTTTATGGGTTAAACCACCTAAGGTTCGGCCAACATAGTGTTAAGGTTCGGCTCATGCAGTGACAAAGGGTTCGTGAGGAGTCCCATGCAAATGGTTCGGCCTGGAGGCTTGCCACGTAGGGTTCGTTCGATTGGTTTCAAACAACCCATGGTTCGGCTAAGTAAGGAGAACGGTTCGGCTGGTTTATAGGTTCGCCTAGACCCAGGGTTCGGCCACCCTTGATTTCCCGCCCACAAGGGTTCGTGAGCCAAGAAGAGAAGGGTTCGGCTCCTACTCCCCATGAACCTGCGGTGTTAAGCTGTTCATCGTTTTATCATCACTTCTTAAGGGATTCCAGGTTTACCTATGGCTCTCGCAACTCAAGACCAACCCAAAAGAACAAGTATAAACCTAAAAATCGTTTTATAGTTGATCATTATTCACACTCTTGATTTTTTAACAAAACCGAAAAGAAAATAGTAGATCTACCTCAAATCGTCGCTCAAAAGCAGGGTTTACTTGTATAGTCTTGTTCCCCTCGATAACACGAACGCGTAGGCGCCAAGATCTCGTGATTCCGTTGAGAAACGAAGATGTTATGGTAGAGAGAAGTTATAGAGAGAAAGTGGTGAGGGGTTTTCTTGTTTTAGAGCGAGAAAGGGTTTGTGAGAATGAAGAGAAGGGTGGAGTCGTCCACTAATTATGTTTATCCCATTCCCGCTCGTTCTGTCTCGTCTTTATCACGATAACACTATTAAATGATCGGTTTTTATCACGTTAAATCTTATTAAACATTCGGTTTAACTCGTGAATATATTTAGAACACAAGATTTTTAAATAATCATATTCCATTTCAAATAAAAGGATTTTTAATTAATATTGTTTCATAAAACGATTTCTAATAAAGTTGTTTCGTAAAACAGTTTTCGTTTTATTTTCGCTAAATTATTCACTTAAATAAACAATTTATTTGGGTCTAATTTAGGTTGCGATTCCTAATAAATATTTTCAGTTTTCATTTATTAATTTAATATCGTTAAATATTGTTTAGTTATCTTGTCGAAACGCGTTACTTACGTACATGTAAAGACTAATAAAGGCTGATGCTCACCAAAATTTTTATTTTGTCTAAGTATAGGAGCTTCAATGACTAAAAGCCTTCGGAAGGAAGACGTGATGCTTCGGAAGCAGCATTGCTTCCGAAGGATAACTTGTTCCTGCCGAAGGTTATACAAGACAACTGCTTCGGAAGAATAACACTTAAAGGTATTAAAGCTTCAAAAGACTTAAAAGCTTCCGAAGACATAAAGCTTTCGAGGAATCTTCTTTTGCACCAAAGACAAAGACAAATACTTCCGAGGTTTTTCCTCTCACAAAGACTGTAGCTTATTACTTTCATAGTACAAAAGGGACTGACACAAGACATGCTGGTATGATTAAATACAAAAACAACAAACCTAAAATCAGACAGCACCTTACTTCCCTTCCTCCACATTAAATGCAAAAGATTATCTGAAGCTTTGAATATCATCAACATTAAATGCTTTGTGTATCCAGCTAGTCTTTGGTTAAGTCAATGTCTATATTTGTAATTATTGTAATTGAGTGTCTTAGCCTGTTAAGACACTCCTCATACTAGAATAAGCTTTACTTTATGTACTTGTCTAGTATACCCAACTTGTATTCCTACGTGTATACGGTTGTAGCTTTGGCTATATAACATCTCATTGTAAACCAACTAAGCGTGTGCTTGTTCGTTGTACACTTGTTATACTTTGAGAGAAATATATCTTTGAGCTTGAATTAACTCTTGTGTTCTTACTGATTATTCAAAGATTATTTGTTCATTCTTAAGTGTTTGTAAGATCCTTCTAATAGATATTCCGCGTCTATTAGATTGATTGTGAGAAGATCCTGTTTGTGTGTTGTTTGAATTAAACAAACCGATCCAACAAGTGGTATCAGAGCCTTGGCTCTTAAGCTTAAGTGACTAATCATCCTTAAGTTACCAGTTATATATCTTCTTACATCTTACCACTACGAATCTCATAATCTGTTGTTTGTTCAAATGGCTGCATTAAACTAGCATGATACAGAAAATGGGACACTCAACAAGCCACCGATGTTCACCCCTGAAGACTTTGATACGTGGAAAGTCAGAATGGAAGGATTCATCAGGAATCAACACTTCAAACTCTGGA
This sequence comes from Mikania micrantha, assembly GCA_009363875.1. Taxonomy (NCBI): domain Eukaryota; kingdom Viridiplantae; phylum Streptophyta; class Magnoliopsida; order Asterales; family Asteraceae; genus Mikania; species Mikania micrantha. The sequence goes on along the minus strand of CM018687.1, from coordinate 53,242,412 downwards.
AGTCTGTTCTTGAAGGTCCCTACATTCCTACAATTGCTGCTGCTGGAGCCGGTGGAGCTGTTGTACCAAAGGATCCATCCATGTATTCAGATGAGGATTATAAGAGGATGGAAGTGGATTCAAAGGCTTTGTGGCTTATCCAGATGTCAATCCCCAACTCTATTATACATGCATTCAAGAAATGCAAATCAGCTAAAGAGTTGTGGAATTCTCTGCAGCAGATGTATGAAGGTTCGGATGATGTCAAAGAAAACAAGAAGGATATGCTGAAACAGAAGTTTGAAAACTTCTGCCATGAAAACAATGAGAACATTTCTTCTCAGTACCTAAGGTATGTCCAACTTGTAGATGAGCTAACCACTGCGGGGGTAACGCTGGATAAACAAGATGTGCTCAGAAAATTTCTGAGATCTCTTCCAAAGGCCTGGAACATCTATTCAGTCACGATCAGAAGAACTGAAAACTTGAAGACACTGACTCTTGGAGAATTATTTGGTATCTTAAGTGCATATCAAATGGAGATTGACTCTCAGGAATCAAAAACATCAACTGTATTTCCTTCAGGATCAGCTGCATTGTATGCTCCTGCTCAAAATTCATCCTTTCAGAGTTATCAGCCTGTGTTTCATTCAACTTCACAACCAAGCCAACCCAACATCTCATATTCTGAAGTACCCACACCATCAAGTTCAAATAACAATCCCTTTGCACAATCCGTTCCTTTGGTTACCCCTGGCCCAGGAGCTTTATTAACTGAAGAAACAAACTATTTTCAGTTATGTCAAGAAGATCTGGAAGGTATTCCTGCTGATGATTTAGAAGAGATGGACATCAATTATCAGATGGCCATGATCTCTTTCAGAGCAAAGAAATTTTATCGGAGAACACGGAGGCAATTTAAGAAACATAACATGAAGACCGGTTTTGGACTGGATAAATCCAAAATCAGATGCTACAACTGTCAGCAGTTTGGGTACTTTGCGAGAGAATGCAAAGCACCAAGAAATCAGCCAACAACAGGAGAAAGGCAAATCAACCAGCAAGCAACAAATGAAACCATCAATGCAAATGTTGCTGAGCATCATGATTTTTCAGACTGGAGTTTTCAAGCAGAAGATGCATCAATCTCAAACAATGCCTTCATGGCAAATGATGCCAGCTCATCATCTAAGGTAACAGATAATGTGTGTACACCTGAATGCTTAGAGAAATTAAATGCTTATAAAAGAGTTAATGCACAAGTATTAATGAACTAGATTCAATACAAGTTGTCAAAGCAGAATTTTACAAAGCTGAAAAAGATTATAAAGAAAAGATTGAAACATTGGAAAAAGCAGTATCCAGTCTCAAACATGAAGAGACTAACTACATTTGTCAAATAAATGATCTTTTAAAAAGATTAACAACTGCTAAGACTGAACTTGTACTGGCTGAATCATACAGGGATAAATTTCTCAGTCAGGGTGAGAAATTCGAAAAAATGTGAAAAATGAATAACATTTCGGATCTAGCTAAAGGGAAAACCACTGGGTTGGGATATAACAGTGTGGAACCACCAGTTGTATATACACCACAGGGTGAAGTTAAGTGCAAACCTGAAATCAAACTTGTGTTTGATGAGGAACTTGGAGTCCACATGGTGGATAGTGAATCAGAAGTGTCTGATAACACTTCTGCTGAGAAAACCACAGAGGAAGAGGTGGTGGTGCCAGAAATAAAAACCAAAACAGTTTATAAAAGAAAAAACCATAAATCAAAACAAATCAATACAACTGTTTTTGTAACACCAAAACAATCCACTGAACATGACAAAGGCACCATCTCTTCTGAGGAAAATACAACAGATTCTCAAAATTCAAAACAACATAAGTATTTGAGCAATCCTCCAGTGCACAATAGAAAGAAGGGTAATGGACCATTAAAATCAAACCTTAAATCTGGTCCCAAAGACAAGGTTTCTCAGGTAGAAAGGCAACAGCTCATAAATTGTCTAATGTGTGGAGATCCTGATCACTTTGCTGCTGACTGTCTCTATAATCCAAGTAGACGCAGTCAACCAATCAGGCAATCAAAACCATCATACAGACAGTTTAGACAGTCATTCTCTTCATCGGAAGATAACCAAGGTGTCTCAGAGAAAAGAAAATTAAAGAGTCAGAATAAATCATCGGAAGCTGCACCTGTTTCCGATGAGAAAAGAAAAGGAAAGCATTCTAAGTCTTCGGAAGCTCTACCTAGATCATCTCTACATAATCAGAAGACAAGACCATCTCCTAGAAGGTCATCGGAAGCATGCCACAAAAGTACTTCCGATGAGAAAATGAAGAAGCCAAACCCCTTTATGTCTACCAAAAAGGGTAACATGACCTGGACAAGAAAAGAATCTGAACCACCTTTGACCTCATCAATCAGTGCATCATCTGTTCTATCTAACATGCATTTAAAACATTTTACTTACTATAATGCAGAAGGCAAACCCAAGACCACTATGGCTTGGGTTCCCAACAGACACTAACCGAATTTGTTATGTGCAGGAGCAGCAGGATGCAAGAAGTAATCTTTGGATAGCGGATAGTGGCTGCTCCAGGCACATGACAGGCAACAAGACTCACCTTCATAACTACGAACCATTCTTTGGAGGGTCTGTTGCATTCGGTGGAGATCTAGTAGGAGGGTATATCACAGTCAGAGGATCTATTTCAAATGGGCGTGTAAGTTTTGAGAATGTGAACTTTGTTAAAGAACTTAACTACAATTTACTGAGTGTATCACAGGTGTGTGATCAAAAGCACAACATGTTGTTTACTGAGCATGAATGTATTTTTTTAAAGCCAGGATTTGATATTCCAAATCATCAAATTTTGCTCAGGGCTCCAAGAAGAAATAACATGTACATGCTTGACATGAGCACAGCTACACGACTCAGTAACATAAGTTGCTTTGTCTCAAAAGCTTCACTTGATGAATCATCTCTTTGGCATAGAAGACTTTGTCATGTAAATCTCAAAAATATGAATAAACTTGTCAAAAATAACTTAGTAACTGGTTTACCAACAAAAGAATTCATTTGTGTTGATAAATCTGTTGCATGCTTGAAAGGCAAGCAGCATAAATCATCTCATCATGCCAAAGAGATAAATTCCATTACAACAGTCCTACATTTACTGCACATGGACTTGTTTGGCCCCACAAGTGTTAAAAGTCTTGGTAGAAAATCATATTGCTTGGTGATCACTGATGATTTCTCTCGGTATACCTGGGTATTTTTCTTAAATACCAAGGATGAAACTGCTGAGATCCTAAAGTCATTCATACTTAGGGTGGAGAATGAAAGTGACCACCATGTAAAAATAATTAGGTCAGATCAAGGAACAGAATTCAAGAATCATGTTCTAAATTCTTTTTGTGAATATAAAGGTATCACAAGAAAATTTAGTGCTCCTAGGACTCCACAACAAAATGGTGTTGCTGAGAGAAGGAATAGGACACTAATTGAGGCTGCAAGGACCATGTTGTCTGATGCCAAACTTCCAATAACTTTTTGGGCAGAAGCAGTCAACACTGCCTGTTATGCCCAAAACAGAGTATTGGTAGTTAAGACCCATGGTATGACTCCTTATGAAATTTGGCACAAGAGAAAACCATTTATTGGGTTTCTCAAACCATTTGGACGTCAATGCACCATCTTGAATACTAAAGATCATTTAGCCAAGTTTGCTGAGAAATCAGCAGAGGGCTACTTTGTTGGGTACTCTTTACATGCTAAGGCTTATAGAGTATACATCAAAGCTTCCAGAATTATTGAAGAGTCTACAAATGTTCAGTTCAATGAACATACTCTCAATAAACCTGGAACAGGCCCTGATTGGTTATTTGATCTTGATAGCTTTACATCTGTATTTAATCTGGGGAAAGAGTATGTTCCAGTTTCACAGTCAGTGACCACAAATACCTCCAAATGCACAAGAGAAGATGACTTTCGTGTTGAACTGCCAATAGCCTCAAGACAAATCTTGGCAGAATCCTCTTCAGCACAAAATGGTGTGTCACAGCCTGAGACAATTAACACATCTCAGGCAGGTCCCTCAATTGAATCTACTTCTGGTTTACAACATCAAGAAGAAGTAGGAAGTCCATCAGCAGAGGCAAACACTCTGGAAACTACTTTTCCCAGGGAAAACCAACCCACCACAGTCCAAATTCAGAATCCACAAGATATGCCAGAAATTCAGCTTGAGGTAGTACTTCCTAACCTTGAGTCAATCAATCTGGATGAGGCTTCTCAATTGGATGTGATTCCAAGAACTCGAATTCACAACACTCATCCAGTTGAGAACATTATTGGAAATGTTGAAGAAGGAGTGAGAACTAGAAGCTCTATGCACGAAGCAAACGTTTGTTTCTTCTCATGCTTTCTATCCCAAATAGAACCAAAGAAGGTTGCTGAGGCATTGAAAGACAATAGTTGGGTAGAAGCCATGCAGGAGGAGCTTCTTCAATTTGAAAGACAAGGAGTATGGAAGACATGTCCTTTACCTAAAGGTAAGTATGCAATTGGAACCAAATGGGTGTTCAGAAACAAGAAAGATGACAAAGGTGTTGTCATCAAAAACAAAGCAAGACTGGTTGTTTAGGGATATACTCAGGAGGAAGGCATAGACTATGATGAAGTTTTTGCTCCAGTTGCAAGAATTGAAGCCATCAGAATTTTCTTAGCATTTGCAGCTGCCAAGAACTTCAAAGTGTTTCAAATGGATGTAAAAAGTGCCTTTCTCTATGGAAAGATTGATGAGGAGGTTTATATGCGTCAGCCTCCAGGATTTGAAGATCCAAAGTTTCCTGATCATGTCTGTAAGCTTGATAAAGCTCTCTATGGGCTGCATCAAGCTCCCAGAAAATGGTACGAAACTTTGTCTTCCCTTCTACTGTCTAACAATTTCAAGAGAGGAACAATTGATAAAACTATCTTTTTCAAGAAGTCCAATCAACATATCATGCTGGTACAAATCTATGTTGATGATATTGTCTTTGGTTCAACTAATGAATCTCTCTGCAAGGACTTTGAATCACTGATGAAATCCAAGTTTGAAATGAGTTCAATGGGAGAACTCACCTTCTTTCTTGGACTACAAGCAAAACAAACTCCTACAGGGATTTTTATTAATCAATCAAAATATGTCAAGGACATTCTTGAAAGATTCAAGCTGTCTGATTGAAAAGCACTGGGAACTCCTATGTCCAAGACAACATCTCTTAGCCCTGATCTTGAGGGGGAGGATGTTTATCAACACCAGTATAGGGCAATGATAGGCTCTTTGATGTATCTCACAGCAAGCAGGCCAAATATCATGTTTGCAACTTGTGTGTGTGCAAGATTTCAGGCAAATCCCAAAGTCTCACATATGCTGGCTGTGAAAAGAATTTTTAGATATCTCAAAGGAGCACCAAGCCTAGGATTATGGTATCCTAGAAATGAAGATTTTCAGTTCATGGCTTACACTGACAGTGATTATGTAGGTTGCAACATCAGCAAGAAATCAACATCAGGAGGATGTCAATTCCTTGGACCCAGGATTGTGTCTTCGCAATGCAAGAAACAGTCATGTGTATCTACCTCTACTGTAGAGGCAGAATACATAGCTGCTTCTAGCTGCTGTGCACAAGTTATCTGGATTCAAAATCAGATGAAAGATTATGGAATAGATCTGTTCAACACTCCTATTCAGATAGACAACTCAAGTGCAATCTCCATCACCAACAATCCTATCAAACATTCCAAGACCAAGCACATTGACATAAGATATCACTTCATCAGAGATTGTGCTGAGAAAAAGTTAATTCATCTAGTCAAAGTTGATACTGAACACAATCTGGCTGATCTCTTCACTAAAGCATTTGAAGAAGGAAGATTCAGGTACTTAATAACATCCATTGGGATGATTCACTTTGAATAAATGTTCTAATATGGAATAAATAATTCTTCGGAAGATAAACTTAACTTATCTTCTGATGAGTAACTACTCAGCAGAAGATAGATTAAGTCTTTGGAAGCATTATTTTTTTCTTATTCGGCAGTTCTCACACTTCAGAAGTTAAATTACCTTCTGAAGTAATACTCTTCCGATACATTAACTTTGGAAACTTAATCTTCTGAAGGTACTCTTAAGAAGAAGATATCTTCCGAAGAACATTTTGTCTGATGAACTTATCTAACATTTCAGAAGCAGTGCTTCCGATGTATTAATTTTATACTTCTTAACCATTGCTTCTGATCCTTCAGAAGCAGTGCTTCCGACAATATAAATTCTATACTTCGGAAGCAAATCTCTTTTGAAAACTTTTTGGTCTCTAAAACTCCTTCCGAAAGCCACATCTTCGGAAGCAACTCAGCCTTAGCGAATATTCATACATTTATTGTGAAACCAGCTGTCATCGGAAGACCTTTTTCTGACATCCGGATCTCAAATTTAATGTGTCTATATATTAAATGCTGAAATCCGAAGGTACAAAAGGTCTCCCGCTCATTCATCTTCCCTCACCGTTTCACTTCAAAATTGATTTTCATTTTTCTCTCAAATCGTAACCTAAAAAACTTCCGATCGAAATGGCTCTCCTTGCATTCAAACCTGCTCACAACCTTCCAGCGGAGTTGTCATCAGACAATGATGCGGACTTTGCTCCGATCATCCTGTTTGTTCAGAAGAGCAGGTATTCCTTTGCACTCACTGTTCAGCCCTTGGTGTATGAATCTCATCACCAACAATTTTGGGCATCCTGTTCTGTTTCTTCTTCTTCCAATGGTCGGACTCCTAATGCCACCATTGATGCTCATCCTATTTCTATCAATGTAGAGACCATCTGTCGGCATCTCAAACTCAATGATGCCGGTGGAAAGGTCTCATTCACAAAGGATGAGATAGCATCGACCTTTAAGTCGATGGGGTACGAAGGTCCTCTCCCTACAACAACCTATTTGATGGGTAAAGTGTCCTATATTTACAAGTACCTCATACATTTGTTCCTACATTGTCTTTCCAATAAGACAGGAGGTTGGGATCAAGTTCCGTTTGACTTAGCCTCGGCTATTCACGGTTTGGTCTCCAACCAACTGTTTAACTTTTCTGCTTTTATTTTCAATAATTTGGTTGACAATATTTCGTCACCAAAGAAATTTTGTATGTACCCCAGGTTCTTGCAACAGATCTTCTATGAGGAGTTGGACAATTCCCTCTCTCTAACTGGGAATACATATAAAATACCCTTGGTTTCTTCAAGGTTTTTGTGCAACTAAAGAAGAAGGGTGCCCAGTTCTCTGGGAAATTCACTCCTCTTCTTCCATCTATGGAGTCACATACTCCTGAAGGTGACAGCTCTGTTAACCCCATAGATGCTGAACCCACACCTTCCACTTTTGTTGGTCATCCAATAAAAATTACATACAAGCGCAAACGAACCCCTGCACAGCTCTCTACAGCTGTTCAGGCCCATTTCTCTAAACCCAGAAACAAAAAGGTGAAAAGAACTGATATGGGCACAGTTCCACCTAAGGTGAAGGCCACACCTATAGTTACTCCACAGGTTCTTCCTCTAGAATCTGTGGCTGTCCCTAACCAGCCTGATAGCCCTCAGAGTATGTCACCACCATACATACCTGAGAATATCCAAAGGGATTCTCCAATCTTTGAGTCTGCTTCTAATGAAGCAACTCCATTAGATCCGAGACTGTCTCCCAGGTCTCCAGGCTCTTACCATCCAGAAATGCCCCCCACCCATACTACTTCCCAAGCTCAAGGGACCTCTGCTATAGCTGTGGAGGAACCACTCTCTCCCACTTTCCAAACACTTATGAGAGTGGTGACACAGTTACAAGCTAGGTTCCCTGACCCAGAGCCTATCACATCAGAGGTTGATCCCAGGAGTGAAGAAGGGATCAATGCAGATGAGGCTGCCACTACTGATGAACCTTATCAAGTTCTTCAGGACAGTGGTACAGGCAATAGGACCTCGTCTGCGGCAACCAAAATTGGGGAGGACTTCTTTGAAGCCCTTCTCAATGAGGGGAATCCAGGGTGCCAAGAAACCACATCTGGTGGTGGAGGTGCAGGAGCTAGGCTCAGGACTCCATCGCCCCATGATTCTACTCAGGTAGATGAGGGCACCAAAACACAGGAATTGACGGTTACCATCACATCCCTCCAAGCCAGGGTAGCTCATCTGGAAGCTGAGGTGGCTACCCTGCGGCTTGAGGTCCAGACTAAAGATACTACCATTCTGGACCTCAGGAGGCGTCCCCAAGTACTTTTTCAACCCTTTCATCCTGATCCTGCTACAACCACCTTCATCTCCCTTGATGCTACCAAAAAGGGGGAGAATACACCTTCTGCAGGGTCAGGATCACAAGTAAGAAAAGAGGAAGCTGCACAGGATGTCAACCCATCCATAGTCACTTTGACTACTGAATGCGATGACTTCTTGGGTACTTACTTCCATGTTTCCTCCACTTCCTCTTCTTCTTCTTCTGAGGCAACAGAGGCTGCCAAAGAGACAGAGCAGGAGCTCAACACAACAAATGTCTCTTTGGAGCCTCAGTCCCCTGTTGGGACTCACTTGTCCCCTTCTGGGACTAAGTCTCCTTCTGAGACTGCAGCCTAGGTTGCCATGGAAGACACTATTCAAGAACAACCTTCAATCTCCATGGAACCTGTGTCCCCTTTTACGGGGACAAAGGCTACTGAAGACCTCTCCTCCTCTCCTGGGCTCTCTAGGGAAACTAATAAGGAATCAACCAAGATGGTTGGTCAACCGAAGGGGGCAGTGAATACTAAGGTTAACTCCGAAGCTGCAGCTGCTTTCGAAGGCTCAGTCATTCTTGATGTTTCCTCCTCAGAGGAGCTATGTGCCAATGAACCAGCTGGTGAGGCAACAGGAGACATTGCCTCTGGGGTAAACTTAACTGCTGATGATAAAGGAAAAAGGAAATTAACCCCAGAGGAGGAAGCTGAACAAGAGGAGAGGATCCCAAAGAAAATGAAGGGCCGACCAGACACTTCAATGGATGATGAACTCATTAGATTGTCTGCCCTTGTTCAGGAAAAGGGGTATGATATTGATGAAGTACTTAGCTGGTCGGTACCTAGAATGGCTGCTGAGCTGGACAAGGTGCAGCAGCAAGAACAGGCAGCTGCTGCAACCAATGCCCAAAAGAAGCTAACTAAGGCACAGAAGGATAAGGCTTACAGAGACAGTCCGAAAGCCTTCCTACTAGAATATGGCTTCCATGCTCGGCAGCTAGGCCCAATGAAGAACTCAACCATGGATATGCATATCTGAGACATCAAGGCTAAGGTTGCCAGAGGTGAGTTACATTCAATTGAGCAGATAAGGGCTCAAAAGACAAGCCTAATGAGAGGCTTAGGTTTAGGGGGAGGAGTAAGAATAGAGTTTCCCCTCTCTGGTGCAGGTATCAGAGAGGGAGAAAAAGTTATGTGTCGGGAAGTAACAAAGGCAATGTTCCCCAACAGGTTCCCCCTAAACCCTAAAGAAGAACAAACATCTCCTCCATCAAGTCCATCTATGGATAACATGCCAATCTCTTCAGTAATCAAGATCAATAAGGGCAAAAAGACTACAAGTAAACAACCATCACTAAACCCTGATCCTGAGAGACAAAAACAGGCTGATGAGAGGAGAACAGAAACCTCAGTAGCTGAGGATGCTGATACACAGCCCACTGCAACTACAGGTGCAGCAGTGGGCTCAAATATGGAAGATCAGCAGGCTAGAGATCAGAGGAATCAGGCCACTGCTCAAGACAGACCCAGATTCACAAGAAAAAAGAGCATTGCCAGAAGGAAAAAGAGAACATCTGACATCTCCTCTGACTCTGAGCCAGACACTCCTCCCCTAGGACCAAAATCCAAACCAGCACTCTCAACGCCCAAGGAACATCCAAGAGACCTGTATGATTTACAGCATCATCATACCTACGTTCCTGTTGCAAAGTGGAGCTACAATAGAGATCACAAAGAGTTTACTCTCTTTCGGCACAATAGAGGAATTAAGACTTTGCATTTGGCACAACTGTTTGTGCTTGCTGCCCCTTTTGTTTTTTATTTGGAAAACCTCCCTCTTAAAAATCCAGACAATGGACAAGAAGGGGGGCAAGCTCTCAGATGGGTAAAGGCAAGGGCTCAAGTCCTGAGGGGAGAAAAAGTTGTAAGGAGGATTCCATAGGAAGTTTTGGTAGCATCAGCCTAGGGGGAGACTGTAAAGACTAATAAAGGCTGATGCTCACCAAACTTCTTATTTTGTCTAAGTATAGGAGCTTCAATGACTAAAAGCCTTCGGAAGGAAGAATTGATTCTTCGGAAGCAGCACTGCTTCCGAAGGATAACTTGTTCCTGCAGAAGGTTATACAAGACATTTGCTTCGGAAGAATAACACTTAAAGGTATTAAAGCTTCAGAAGACTTAAAAGCTTCCGAAGACATAAAGCTTCCGAGGAATCTTCTTTTGCACCAAAGACAAAGACAAAGACTTCCGAGGTTTATCCTCTGACAAAGACTGTAGCTTATTACTTTCATAGTACAAAAGGGACTGACACAAGCCATGCTGGTCTGATTAAATACAAAAACAACATACCTAAAGTCAGACAGCACCTTACTTCCCTTCCTCCGCATTAAATGCAAAAGATTATCTGAAGCTTTGAAGATCATCAACATTAAATGCTTTGTGTATCCAGCTAGTCTTTGGTTAAGTCAATGTCTATATTTGTAATTATTGTAATGTCTTAGCCTGTTAAGACACTCTTCATACTAGAATAAGCTTTACTTTATGTACTTGTCTAGTATACCCAACTTGTATTCCTACGTGTATACGGTTGTAGCTTTGGCTATATAACCTCTCATTGTAAACCAACTAAGCGTGTGCTTGTTCGTTGTACACTTGTTATACTTTAAGAGAAATATATCTTTGAGCTTGAATTAACTCTTGTGTTCTTACTGATTATTCAAAGATTATATGTTCATTCTTAAGTGTTTGAAAGATCCTTCTAATAGATATTCCGCGTCTATTAGATTGATTGTGAGAAGATCCTGTTTGTGTGTTGTTTGAATTAAAAAACCGATCCAACAGTACATATTCGTAAAGATCGTCACCTTTGCGAATCCGACGCTCGTATCATATTTCGATTTGATTTACTAATTATAGAATATCGTTTCAGAGCATCATCCTTAAAAATTATATTCGTGTGAATCGTCACCCACGCGAATACATTATTAAGTTAATATTTCTGAATCAACATTCGCGTTTAAATAATGTTCGTAACCTCACCATCGTGTTATAAATCCCAATTATACTTCCATTATTTTATTAACTTAAATATTATAATTCCCAATCCAAAACCCACTAAACCCAAGTCACTGACACATCCGTGATAGACCGAAATATGCATATGTATAGGGCATATGTAGGGGTCAGTCGCAACTGCCCCAGCCACCGTCCCACCGCTATTTCGATAAACCATGACCATGTGTCCTTGACTATGTTTACCAACCATACAACAACCAACTCAAACTCCTTTCCATTTCCAAACCAATAATCCATAATTCCGTGAATTCAGCTGTGATAAACTCACTAGTTCAGTTTAGTTGGGTTACAACTAAACTTTCCATTGTTTACGCTTTTAATAATATATTTTAAGTATGTATACCAATAACAATGATAATCAATGATCCATAATTATTAATAAATAAATACATCAAGTTGTAACAGTACAATCGTACGGATGTACGGACGACCGGAAATACAGTGATGTTACAACAATTGTATGCCAAATTCTCCAAGTGTGAATTTTGGCTTAAGGACGTTCAATTCTTGTGACACATAGTCAATGAAAAGGGTGTTCACGTGGATCCTGCAAAGATTGAAGCTGTGAAGAATTGGAATACATCGAAGACACCAACCGAGATTCGTTCATTTCTTGGACTTCCCGGTTACTATCGGCGGTTTATTTCGAACTTCTCCAGGATTGTTGTCCCTCTCACTTCCTTAACTCAAAAGAATAGGCCTTATGAGTGGGGACCAAAGCAAGAAGAGACATTTCAGACTTTAAAGCACAAACTTTGTGATGCTCCTATCTTGACACTGCCTGATGGAAATGATGACTTTGTGTTTTACTGTGATGCATCCAACCTAGGTCTCAGATGTGTTCTTACGCAATGGGGAAAGGTTGTGGCATATGCATCGAGACAGCTGAAAATCCACGAGAAGAACTACACTACACATGACTTGGAACTTGGTGCAGTCGTGTTTGCTATGAAAATATGGAGACATTATCTTTAGGGCACCAAGTGTGTAGTCTTTACAGACCACAAGAGTTTGCAGCATATACTAAATCAGAAAGAACTTAATATGAGACAACAGAGATGGGTTGAACTGTTGAATGATTATAACTGTGAAATTCGCTACCATTCTGGTAAAGCGAATATAGTAGCGGATGTGCTTAGTCGCAAGAGTCATGTTCAAATCCATAGTGTCCGAGTGCACACTAATCTTCATAATGATGTTCTAACAGCCCAACAACACTCATTGGCTCAAGGTAGCTTACAAGATGAGATGTCTTGTGGGGCCGAATTCCAATTGGAAACTAAGGATGATGGTTTGATGTATTATTTGAATAGGTTGTGGATACCGAATAGAGATGAGCTTAGGATGATGATTATGAATGAAGCGCATAAGTCCCGTTACTCAATCCATCCAGGTGCTGACAAGATGTATCAAGACCTTAGAGTCTTGTATTGGTGGCCTAGAATAAAGAAGGATATCGCTGAGTATGTAGCCAAATGCCTTAATTGTGCAAAAGTCAAAGCTGAGCATCAGCGACCTTCGGGATTGTTAGTACAACCATAAATACCCATGTGGAAGTGGGAGAACATATCCATGGATTTTATTACCAAACTCCCATGAACCGCAAGCGGTCATGATAGTATTTTGGTGATAATCGATAGATTAACTAAATCGGCTCATTTCCTACCGATACGCGAAACATACCCTGTGCGGAAACTTGCTCATATCTATGTAGATGAGATTTTTAGCCGACATGGAATTCCCTTAAGTATAATATTGGATCGTGATGCTCGTTTCACAACACTATTTTGGGAATCATTTCATGAAGCTTTTGGAACAAGATTGGATCTTAGCACCGCCTATCATCCTCAAACGGATGGACAGACGGAGCGAAGGATCCAGACACTTGAAGATATGTTGAGAGCTTGTGTCATCGATTTCGGTGGCAACTGGGATAGCCACTTACCATTAATCGAGTTCTCGTATAACAACAGTTATCACGCGATCATTGGTATGACGCCGTTCGAAGCTCTTTATGGTAGAAAATGGAGGTCACCTATTTGTTGGACCGAGGTCGGTGAATCGCGGATTACTGGTCCTGAGATTATTCAAGAAACGACTGACAAGATTCACCAGATTCACGATAATCTGTTAGATGCTCGTAGTCAACAAAAAAGTTACGTGGATAAACGTCGTAAGCCACTAGAGTTTCAGGTTGACGATTTTGTATTGTTTAAAGTATAACCTTGGAAGGGAGTTGTATGATTCAGGAAGAAGGGTAAGCTTGCTCCACGTAATGTTGGCCCTTTTAAGATTCTTCAACGGATCGAGAAGGTTGCCTACAAGCTGGAACTTCCTACTGAACTTAGTAATGTACACCCAACTTTTCACGTGTCTAATTTTAGAAAATGCTTAGCTGATCAGGATCTTCAGGTATCGATCGACGACATTTGCATCAATGATACCATGCACTTCGTTGAAGCCAGTCGAGATAATGGACCGTGAAGTTAAGAAACTCAAGCGCAGTAGAATTCCAATTGTCAAAGTACGATGGGAGTCGAAGCGTGGTCCAGAATTCACCTGGGAACGAGAAGATCAGATAAAGCTTAAGTATCCACATTTATTCACTGCGGTCGCTCCAAGTTGAATTTCGGGACGAAAAAGTTACGTGGATAAACGTCGTAAGCCACTAGAGTTTCAGGTTGACGATTTTGTATTGTTTAAAGTATAACCATGGAAGGGAGTTGTACGATTCAGGAAGAAGGGTAAGCTTGCTCCACGTAATGTTGGCCCTTTTAAGATTCTTCAACGGATCGAGAAGGTTGCCTACAAGCTGGAACTTCCTACTGAACTTAGTAATGTACACCCAACTTTTCACGTGTCCAATTTTAGAAAATGCTTAGCTGATCAGGATCTTCAGGTATCGATCAACGACATTTGCATCAATGATACCATGCACTTCGTTGAAGCCAGTCGAGATAATGGACCGTGAAGTTAAGAAACTCAAGCGCAGTAGAATTCCAATTGTCAAAGTACGATGGGAGTCGAAGCGTGGTCCAGAATTCACCTGGGAACGAGAAGATCAGATAAAGCTTAAGTATCCACATTTATTCACTGCAGTCGCTCCAAGTTGAATTTCGGGACGAAATTCCCTCAACTAGGGAGACTGTAACATCACTGTATTTTGGGTATGTCTTTACATATGTAATTGTATTAATAAAAACTGATATGATGATTTGATAATTTTTGAATTTTCTTGATGATATTATCACTGGTATCCTTTGATGAGAACATATGATTATTACACATAAACCATGGGAAGTTAGTTGAAATATAACTATATTGAACCACAGTGTTTATTGCAGTAGATTTACTTAATATGATTTGATTGTTGATGGAAATAGTTTGAGGTTATTGATTTGGACACTAAATATAGTCAAGGACACATGGTCATGGTTTATCGAAATGGTGGTGGGATGGTGGCTGGATAGGTTGCGACCTAATCCTGCATATGCCCTATACATAAACTTATTTCGGTCTATCATGGATGTCTCAGTGATATGGTTTAGTGGGGTTTGGATTGGTGTCACACCCCGAGCCGACGGAATTGGATCGAAGTCCCCGTCGGGCGGAAGGTTCTCGGGGCGCGATATCGTGAGTGATAATCGTGATGATCAGATTGTTTACATAGCATCAATGTTATGAATAACTAAAGCACAATAACATTTAAACTAGGATTACAAAGTTAAATTACAATACCAATGTTTAGTAATTTAATTAAGTAAACCTATCCAAAAATAAAATGTTTCTATCTTGTATCTGTACAAGATATCAAAAGATGTGCTTCTCCAAAAGTCAACTAGGATCTATATCTGGGCATCCTAGCATGCAATCCTGAATCTTAGCTTAATCCTATGCATCACCTGAGAAAAACATGTAAGATAACAAAGTCAACACAATGGTTGGTGAGTTCATGTAGTTTTATATAAAAATATTTGAAAAACCACTTAAATGGCAACCTTAACCTCACCATTAACCACCTATACCATCTGATTCAGTATGCTTATATATAGGGCATATGTAGGGTCGAACTTACCGTCCGCCCAGCCACCGTCCCACCACATACCAAACCACATGATATATTGTTCCTGATGATAACTAAGCATTCCATCCTGTATCTTTGATTCCATAACCCTTGATTTATAGAATTTAAATATCCTGTAAATGTTTACCTTGACTCCCTCGAAATGACAACCTTAACCTCACTAACAACCACCAATGCTATCCAACCAAGTATGCTTATGTATAGGGCATATTATTGATCCTTAACGTTTGATTATTCTGAATATGTTTACCTTGACTCCCCCGAAATGACAACCTTAACATCACTAACAACCACCTATGCTATCCAACCAAGTATGCTTATATATAGGGCATATGTAGGGGACAAGCCCCAGCCACCGTCCCACCACATACCGGGCTACTTAACATATTGTTGTTAATGATAATTAAGCTTTCCACTCCTAACCAACACCTCATATGTTTGAATTTGAAAATAAGTTTATGAGTACACTTCTGTGGACAACTGAATTTCTGGAGAGTGCATCACTAAAGGATACTCCCAATGGTATTCAGTATCAATCTACAGAAGCAAATAGGGTGTAACGGTCTGCATCGGTGTGCAGTTAGAGGATATCCATTAGTAGGCACTAGTCCTACTAATTAATATCATAATCATCCAAGCCACCGTTATAAAACATGGATAGACAATGAAGAACACTGAATGACTAGTAGGGGTTGACTCCACAGGTCAACACGCGATGGCCAATCAATCTGTCTCACAAAGTCCTGACAACGAAGAACACTGAATGACTAGGAGGAGTTGACACCATAGGTCAACATGCGATGGCCAATCAGTCTGTCTTGCGAAGTCCTTACTGATTGTTCAATGTTTCACCTTTCCGATACCATGTGCACATGTACCTGTTTACCCACTTGAATCCCCTTTTGTTAATGTGTTTGAGTTTCTGAGTTATTGAGCATTGAGTATTGAGTATTGAATATTTGAACAATGATCACAAGAATTGACACTAAATAAGAGTATTGAGTATTTGAACAAAAGAATTTAACTTAAACTACTAACATCCAAAGTATCTGAATTTAAAGTATTTGAACATAAAGTATTTGAGTGTAAATATAACTGAGTATTTAGTAACCAAGTATTAAATATTGCTTTAAAAGCATCAAGTATATGTCTTAAATAATAGTCTTAAGCATACGAAGTATATGTTTAACAAAATACCTTTTGAGAAACTGTATGAGTAATGATTTGAATAAGTCTATGTTTGAGAAAAGTTACAATCATGACTTATAATCATGATAGTTTATAACTAATGTCATAAAGATTTAGCATAAACAAAATGAATGAACAACTCAACAATTAAGAGTTTATAAATAATTTTATAAACAGAAGTTAATAAGCATTTCATAAAACATGGCAATAATTATATAATTAATTTATACAAAACATTTGACATGTTTCTCAGTCCCGAAGTAAAAACAAACAAGTTTGAAAAGGGACAAATGAACTCACCTTGTATTTGATGTGGTTGACTAAGAATCAAGAATGCACGCGCTCGTTGTTTGTACTTGTTGTGATGTTCACGATCCTGTATTGATTTCATAGTGTTTGTAGCTTATAAGTATATGTCATATTGATTTGTGTGCACGTTGTGTTAGTCCTAAAGTTGGCTAACACTAGAGAGTCTCAATCATTATCCGGCCCAGGATTCAATATATTATGTATGGTATTGTTGAACCTTTTCCTTGTTTGCAAATTCTCAACTTCAAGTTTTGTTTAAAAGTTATAATTTCTAAATAAAACTTTAGGTCCTTGCATGCTTTGCTTGATCAACTACTCATCACCTTTAAAATAGTGAAAGAGATAATTCATACGTGGGTTTATCATTGATTTCAAACGTTCGTTTATGTTTTCGTTAACCTTTTGAATTCATTGGGCCGGATAATCCTTTGGGTCGAATTGAACCTCATAAACCTAATGTAAAAAGAGTCTTGGGTCGAGATAGTCCATATGGGCCTAGCTCATAATGTTGGGCCGAAAATCATTGGGTCAATGGGGTTTTGGACTTGGGCCAGAGGATATGAGATGCCATTGAGATGGTTTTTGGCCGTGTAGTTGGGTTTGGGTCAACTAAGGTCTTAAGCCAAGGAGTATGGGTATGGGCCAATAGGATTTAGGCCGAAACAACCAAGATGGGCCGCAGCAAGGTGATCGAATTATTGGGCTCCATACGTCACTTGGGCCGTGTGTAGCTGCATGGGTTGAGGGTGCATGTTGGGCCGAATGGTATGTATGGATTGAACAAATGAGTTGGGTCGACAAATCTATAAGTGGGCTGATTATGTTGTAGACTAAACCCCCTAACTTGACCGCATGTGTGTGCAGAATCGTGTACTGAATCCAGGTCCAAGGTCAGCGAACCTAATGGGTAGGTTCGGCCAAGTTTTTTTGTAGGTTCGGCTGGTGATGATTGAACACAAGGTTCGGCTAGTAGGATTGCGTGAAACAGGTTCGTGACTTGCTCTGGTTCATGGGTTCGGTAGTAGATCATGAAGGTTCATGAAACCGTAGGTTCGGCTCCCAGATGGTTCGCAATGCCTGGGTTCGCAGCTTCCTGTTTAGTTCGACACTGAAACAGGTTCGCAACAAGGGAAGGTTCATGGTGCAGGGTTCGCCCCTCATGAAATGGTTTTTGGCAGCATGAAGGTTCGTCCCCGACCCAGGTTCGGCTGAGCATCATGGTTCAGCTGAGTCCACTATGGTTCGGTGGTAGGTGATGTAGCAGGTTCGTGATCTCCGAGATCCAAGGGTTCGGCTATGGTTCTCTCATTTCCAACCCAGCACAGGTTCACCACTTGGGATATGGTTCGGCCATCTGCCATACTCACGAAACCTGCACTTCTTCATCATCCTCGACTTGTGAAATCCTTTGCATGGCTGTTCTAATGCGTTGTGATGCGAATGAAACACTAAAAGGTGTCGGGTGTGAGTGTTGATGGGTTTTACACCGATTGTGTGTGGGTGTGTGTGAAAAACTAGAAAACCCTATTTTCACGTACATTAAAGCTTCCATACCTCAAAATCGGCTGGGTAAAACTCCAGATCGGTTGTACTTCCGTGTAGAGGATGGCGTGAGCTTCGCGTGGACACCAAGAACACGTGATTCCGCCAAGAAACGAGCGAGTTACGCTCGTTTGAAGTCTTGAACTTCTAGAGAGAGAGGAAACGGGAAAGAGTTAGAGAGAGAGAGAAATGAGAAAGAAATGAGAGCGGAAGTCTCATTTTAGGGTTTTTATATCCCGAGGGTGCTTGGGTTCGTTTCGGTTGCTCGGTTCGTGTTTTCATCGTGTTTCTGGATTTCTTTTACGCGCGTGTTTTAGTAATTTAAATAAAAAGAGTTTATTTTTAACATTTTGGAGTTGGTTATTACTAATAAATATTTTAAATATCGTATTCCCTGAATTATTTATCGTAGTTCATTATTTTACGCGTTTCATTATTTTCTTTCGCGTATTCAACGTATTTTAATTTAAAGTGGTTTTCTTTTTAATTTATTTCTGATGAGTTTCAAACTTGTAAAATAGGAAATATTATATTTCCGTAAATTTATTATCGTTCGTATCGTTTTCGTTTTCGTTTCGTCAGAAAACGTCACTTACGCGCGTTTTCGTACAGAGCGCTAACTGTACGAACACGATCGTACGTTTCACTTTCTGATTTTGTTTTCTACTTTTCATTCATCATTTCAGATCGTTAAACTATCAGATCTATTCGTACAGATCGTCACCTATACGATTAGTTCATCGGTTTAGCATTCTGTAACAACAACTGTTATAGTTTTGTTCTGTTTATCCTCGCATACGTTTATACCTAATAATAACAAATCAAACATGTATGCATCTGTTCATGGTTGTCTGATGTGTTTCTGACTGTTTAAACCAAGACGTTTAATTCAGGATTTCAGAAACATAGTATAATAGTTTGTGTTTAGCATCGAATGTTAATAGCTTCTAAGTAATTTTCCTAGTTTGTAACAGAGTTACTGTACTAGTTACTGTTCAGTTTACTGTTCCGGTAATAATTCCGGCACAGATGTTACAATTGGGAATTTGATAATTAATGAAAATAATTAATAATATAAAGGAAAGCGTTGTTTAAAACAATCACGCGATGGTGAGGACGCAAATATAAATTAAACGCGAATATTACTTCAGAAATATTAACTTAATTGTATATTCGCGTGGGTGACGATTCACACGAATATGATTATTAGGAGTAATATAATGAAACGAAATTCCATAATCGTAAAACAAATCGAAATACGATACGAAATGGATTCGAAAAGGTGACGATCTTTACGAATTCATACGTGAGTAACGCGTTTCGATGAGATAACCGAAATAATATTTCACGATATTAAATTAAGAAAAACGAATTTGAAAACGTTTATTAGGAATTACAACCTTAGACAAATTTGAATAAAATCGTTTTATTTAATAAATAATTTAATGAAAGTAAATGAAATTATATCATAAAACGAAATCTTTTTTATAAACGTTTCATGTTTTAAAATATTACGTGGAAACTGAACACACAGGAAAGACGCGGAGTATAAGAGGAGTGGACACCACTTTTTCCTTCATTTCTCACACACTGACTCTCTCTCTACATTCAAAATCCATCACCCATTTCTCTCTCTAACTTCTGTCTAGACTTTCTTCATCAATTCTCAACCATTTCACAAGATCTTGGTGCCAAAACGTTCGTGTGATCGAGGAGAACAAGAACCTACGAAGAATTCGAGCGTTTCGAGACTATTTGGAGGTAGATCTTCTACTTTACATTTTGGTTTTTTTATTTTATCCATATAGAAACCGGTTATAACATCACCTTTATAAACAATTTTGATTCATAAAAACCCTATATCGAGCTTGTGTAAACGGTTGGAAGCTGATGGAAGCCATACGAATGGACCTGCAAGTTGTAAAAGCATGACAATGAAGATGATGGTCGCCCGAACCATCAGTCGGCCGAACCTCCAGTTGATTGATGCTGAGGTGACCGAACCTTAAGGGTTGCCGAACCCGAAGGGTGGCCGAACCCTAAGATGGCCGAGCCTACGTCGACGAACCTGTGACCAATGCCGAACCCTTGGACGACCGAACCTAATGGGTGCTGAAGCTAGCCAAACCTCCAATCGGTCGAACCCTAATGCTTGCGAACCTGAGGGCTGCGAACCTAAGATCGCTGAACTTGGGGTATAGCCGAACCTATACTTAGTCGAACTAGGGGTTTACCACCGAATCATGTGTGGCCGAACCATAGGGGTCGCTGAACCATGGGGCTGTCGAACCTAAGTTTTTCAAACTAAGGTTATCAAAATGGCCAAACCATGGGTGATACATGGATTATCAAAATGATATTTATATTGTTGAATTATTATTGATTATGGATTGACACAGATTATCGCAACTTCGTAAGTCATTGTTAGGCGAGTTGACTTCGGTCCTCCACAACGACTGAGTTACTGTTGTTGATTTGACTTCGGTCCTTCTCGGTGATTCCACTGTTGGTTGAGTTGACTAAAGTCCTCCGCAGTGCATTGTATTGTCACTTATGATTATTAGGACTGTCGTTGATCGAGTTGACTCCGGTCCTTCGCGATGATTCCAATTACCGTTGGTTGAGTTGACTAAGGTCCTCCGCGGTACACTATATTAAGATAATTATGATGATTGATGATTGTAATTGATGATGGTGGAATTTTTCTTGAATTATCTGATTAATGTATTTGGTAGTGTTTGATTGACTCTACTTGAATGATTATCTGCAATTACTTGGGTTATTTGGTTGTTGTGTTTGTTGTGTTTTGACAGAGCTGGATTATCTCCCAGGTTCACATGTGTATTTCCTTGGAAAACAATAAAACTTTTATAAATACTTGTAAACATTTTTGAAAAATAAAAACTTATGATTACTTACCAACTACTTCGTAGTTGACACTTGATTTTCTCAACATGTTTCAGGAAATGAATGGAAGTAGGTAGAGCAGTGCAGCTCTACATCTTTTGGACATCATCACTTAGGATCTTGGACTTAGCTAAAATTAACTGGATTATTGAAGACTAGTGTTTAGTTAATTTAGCTAATCTTTTGTGTAAATTGTTGTATTTAAATCATGACGAACATGATTTTTGGTGTAATTACTTTATTTGATTAACGGATATGTGATTATTTATTTAGATGCCCACGAGCTTATGAACAATCTACACATCCCTCGTGGCATCCCGACGTTTCCGCCATCAGTCGGGGTTTTACAGGGAAACCAGGAGAATTAAGTGGAAATACATCAGAAAAATCAGCTACAATAGATATGTCTTCCAATTCCTTGTTTTCTTGATCATCAGTAGTAACTGAGATTATGTAAGTTAAACAACCTTTGTTCGGGCATTTAGTAGATTTAATCATATAGATGATTCCAACATGATTTGTTAGCTTATCATCCTTGATGATCAATTTTCCTCCCATTAGAGTACAGACTTTAATGGAATTGGTATCGACATGCCTGGTTTGTAGCAAACCAATCCATTATGATTATCACATCAGAACCAAGTAGTACCATAGGCAATAGTTTTACTGGAATATCGTATGTTAAAGAGAGTGATCTTACAGTTTACTAGAACCTCCTTTATCTTAACAAGATCACGATTAGCGGTTTCTACCAGGTAAGGTTAACCTAATTTCGTTAGTGGTTCATTTAGAAGCTTATATAATTCATAATCAATAAATCTAGGGTTTTCTCCTGAATATTGAACTCTCTGGGTTTTGTTTGATTTCAGCAAAAGGTAGAAACAATCGAAGTGTGCAGGCTGATCAGACAGTAAAAATGGTGAAAATAAGGCTTGATTTCGTTGTTACTTTTAACTTATTTTGTTTTTCTTTTCAATTTTTGACCAGATGGGTGACCCAGTTCCTGCTCTTGTCAAAGCTGAGGTGCCATGGTCTGCTCGAAGTGGAACTCTTTCTGAAAAAGATCGTGTATTCAAGACTGTAGAAGGGTAAACTAGTGTAATTTTCTTGTTTTTTTCTTTCAATGGTATTGATATTGCGTTAAAGAATTGAAATTTATGGATGAATCATTATGACTTTCAGTATTTTGAACAAGTTGACTCCAGAAAAGTTTGATCTTCTCAAAGGTCAAATTATTGAATCGGGGATCACAACAGCAATTATTCTTGAGGTGTGTGTCTACTTATCATTAATCTTTAATTTCTAAACAGATATTAACCAGTAGTTTTGTGCAATTCAGGGGGTTGTTTCTTTAAAATTTGACAAAGCTGTTCGTGTGCCTACATTTTGCCCAATGTATGCTCAACTGTGTTCATATCTAAATGCAAACCTTCCCCCATTCCCATCTGATGGAAAAGAGATAACATTTAAGCGTGTATTATTAAATAATTGTCAAGAAGCTTTTGAAGGTGCTGGCAAATTAAGCACAGAAACAAGGCCGATGACCGTTCCGGATCAAGAATCTGAACGTGGAGATAAAGAAAGACTAATTAGAACCCTTGGGAATATTCGATTAATTGGTGAGCTTTTGAAGCAGAAAATGGTCCCAGAAAAGATTGTTCATCACATTGTTCAGGTTTCAATATAGTAAAATCATGTTACAGGGTGATGATCTATTTGTGGTGAATTTGGCAGGAACTGTTAGGACCTAATAATAAAGTTTGCCCTGAGGAGGAGAATGTAGAGGCCATTTGCCATTTTTTTAACACTATTGGTAAACAACTTGATGAGAGCCCAAAATCAAGGCGGATTAATGATCTTTGTTTTTACCGACTTAAGGAGCTATCAACAAACCAACAGTTAGCTCCTTGTATGAGGTTTATGGTTCGTGATGTTATTGATCTTAGATCAAATAGATGGATTCCAAGGCGTGAAGAGGTAGTTCTTTTTTATACATAGCTTTAGTATAACTCTAAATTTTGTTGGGCCAAAAGCTAATCCCCGACTTGAGCATGTGGGCGGGAGGATAAAACATGGATATACAATTCGAGCATATGAATTGTGGGCTGGAAAACAAATCAAGATCAAGTGGATAATTTCTTTTCTACAAGATCAAGATAATCAAGTTTTGTTTATCTTGTTGGTAGTTTTGTTTTATAAGATAAGTGATAATGCCGAGTTTTATGGCATAGTTTGTTTTGTTTTTATGTTTTAATTTGTTCATTGAGTTTTTGAGCAAATTTTTCTTGGTGATTAATGCAATTGGAGAGTCATTCCATTCCTGATGTTCTATGTGTGTTTGTGATTGATATCTAGTTTATAAAATTTACATAGGTTTAGATGTATGATACTTTATATTAGGAATTCAACATATATTTGTGTTAGTCAGGCATTGGGGGGAACCCAAGTGTTTATCACGTAAGTAGGCTCCCATGGTTATCAAAAGAAAAAAAAGTTGGAAACCCTAGTTTTTTTCTATACATATACACCTAATCAACTATCCCGTCACACCTAGTTTTTTTCTAGCATGTCACACCCCAAGCCGGCGGGCTGGATCGACTTTCCCGTCGGGCAGAAAGTTCTCGAGATGCGATATCGTTTGATAATTGAAATGATCAGATTGTTTACATAGCACATGATATATGAATGAGAAATGCTAACATGACAATGATATAGAATTACAAAGTTAAATTACATTGTTTCCTCATAATTTAACTAAGTAAATCTACTCAAAAGAATCAATGAGTTTCTATCTTGTAACTGTACAAGATACACAAAAGATGATCCATTGGTTTGTCATTCCAAAATATGCACGACACAAAATGTAGCTAGGTCTTCTAAAAGTCCACTAGCTATGTCCCTGAATGTCTTGTGACTAAACATGTTCTTCACCTGAGAAAACATGCATTTAAACAAAGTCAACACTAGGTTGGTGAGTTCATAAGTTTGATAATTCAAAACCTTGAATTGTTCACATACACAATCACAATATCATAAGTGTTACTTGTAAGTTGTTTGATTCACCTGTTCTCATAATGGCCACTCCTTAGTTATATTTACAAGTGGTATCTCATCCTATTAACTATGCTTATATATAGGGCATATGTAGGAGAACAAGCCCCAGCCACCATCCCACCACATAGCTAACAGAATTCCACACAACTTGCAATACAACTATAGAGTTCCATTTTCCTTTCACCTGTTCATTCCGTTTGATATCATCCATTGTATCATATGTAGAATAATATATCGAGAGGGGTTTAGTTATCAAACCGAAGTATCGATACACCCTCATTGTATTAAGGAAATTAGATTAATTTAACCTGCTCCTTGTTATTATTCTATTGCTTGTGGTGTTAACTGTTAATCACTGTTAATAATAAGAGTGTTAGTTAATCAATTGTTATTGTAACACCCCGACCGATGGCGGAAACGTCGGGATGCCACGAGGGATGTGTAGATTGTTCAAAAGCTCGTGGGCATCTAAATCAAATCATCATATATCATTCAATCCACCAAATTAATTACACCAAAAATCATGTTCATCATGAAATAGTTACATCAATTACAAAAGAGAATTAACTATTTAACTAAATTCAAGTCGCCAGAATTTCAGTTAATTAGCTAAGTCCAAGATCCTATATGATGATGTCCAAAAGTGTAAGTTCCTCTTCATCGACCTACTTAGCTTCATTACCTGAAACATGTAGGAAAATCAAGTGTCAACTACAAAGTAGTTGGTGAGTAATCATAAGTTTTATATTTAAAAGTGTTTTCAAAATAATTATAAGAGTTTAGAGTTTTTCTGAGAAAATCCACATGACACCTGCGAGATAATCCATCACAATCCAAACACATCATCCAAAAACAAAATCCAACACATAATCACACATCTCAATTTAATCATAAGTATTCAATTACATAAACATTCAACCAATCTCAATTATCAACCATCTCAAATATTATAAGTGACTATACATGTATCATTGCAAATGACCGAAGTCAAGTCAACGACACACGGATGTGGCAAACTCCACGTGACAATACATGCATCATTGTAGTTGACCGAAGTCAAAGACAACGAAACATGGATGAGGCAAACTCCTCGTGACAATACATGTATCATTGTAGTTGACCGAAGTCAAGACAACGACACACGGATGAGGCAAGCTCCTCGTGACAATACATGCAGTCGTTACGAATGACCGAAGTCAACAGTAACAACTCATAGAATATGATAATCCATAAATATACAAGTGTCATCCTTGTGATATCAAAATAATATTGAAAATGGGTATACATGTTTCACCTCCGAGTTTAAAACAAAACAGTTTAAAAAGGAGGTTATGAGAACTCACCTGATTCCTTAGAATCTGTGTTTTCGTAATATGCGCGCTCGCGTAAGTGAATTCAAAGCAACTCAAAGATCTGTAAATTTAATATGTGATCGTGTTTATAAGTACAAGCGTTTTATTACCATTGGGTGATCATCTTGATTTACTTTAAACCCATAGGTACTGTATTAACTTAGTTTTATTTATTTCTAAGTTAAAGCGATTTACCCAACATCTTACTAATTACTCATCATTATGATATAATTTGGAGTTATTAATCTTGACTATTAAATTATAGTCACTATGTACATCATCCCATATTTATCCTCATAGATAGATGTTTATAAAATGTGATAATTATTATCATTCACCTAAATACACATGCATGCATAACCTCTCATAATAACCACCATATCCTTAGCTATTTAAATCAACTTTTCGTGTTTATTTAGTTATATGCATTACATTTACATAAACTGTTTTCAATACTCATTATCAAAAATTTACATAACCTATAATTTAGGAGAGAAAAGGTGACGGTTATTAAGATCCTTCACGCATGCATGATTCCATATGGTTTTCCCTTAGCCCTTAACAACCTATAGACTCTAGTTCATCGATTAAGGTTGTTAACCAAATATTCAGCGAACCTTTGGGCCTAGTTATCCCTTAGGTTCGGCTGAGTTAATGGTTGGTGTTAAGTAGAAGGTTCGCTGCCCATGTACGGTTCCAAGGTCTTAGGGTTCGGCCATTGCATGGTTTGGCACAGTTCGAATCCACCGAACCCCTAGGTTCGCTTGACCCTTGGTTCGCCTAAAGAAAGTTCGTGGGTTCCTAGCTTCGGCCAACAGCAAAGGGTTCGGCTCAGCTGCTAGCTTCGTTTAGCTGGGAGGGTTCGGCTGACAGGATGATGGTTCAGCTACCATTTGATGTTCCAGGTTCGTGGTTCACGTGTGTTTGGCTAGGGTTCGCTGGGCCAAGTAAGGGTTCGGCCAGTTACACCCTAGGTTCGGCCCACGTCGAAGGTTCGTGAGCTGTGCATGGGTTCGTCTGAGAGAGAATAACTTCGGCCCAAGGTTCGCCGGTCATAGCCTCTAGGTTCGGCCACCCCTTAGGGTTCGGCCTAAGGTTTCCCGCCCACAAGGGTTCGCCAACTTAAGGTTCGGTCGTCACCACCCCTCACGAACCTGCAATCCATCTTGGTCTGTTCATCGTCATCATCAAGCCTTAACTATTTCAGATTCGTTTGATGTCTACCCAAGGTATTTACTACTCGATTAAAACATACAAAACCCATATATGATGTAAAAGTTGATCACCACGTTCGAAATGGGGTTTTTACCCAAAACCGAAAATAACATTTACGATTTACCTCACAATGTCGACCAACCGCAAAATCTTCTTGTACTTCCTTGTTCCTCTCGATCACACGAACGCGTAGGTGCGAAGATCTCGCGATTTCGTTGAGAAATTAAGAAGTTGAGCTAGACAGAAGTTGAGTGGTATGTGGGTGACGAATTTGGCTAGGTAGAGAGAGAGTGGAATATGGAAAATGAAGAAGAAAAGAGGGGGTGTTCTCCCTTATAGCGCGTATCATTTCCCCCCGTGCTCGGTCTCGTTTTTTATCATGTTCTAATTAATAAAATGCTCGGCTTTTCTCGTATTTTATATTTAAACAATAACCATTTAAAACAAATATATTTCATTTCAATAACATGATTTTAGTTAATATTTTCTCATAATACGATTTCAAATAAAATGGTTTAGTAAAATAGTTCCGTTTCATCGTCCTTATATTATTTATTTAAATAATCAATTCATTCGGATTTAATCTAGGTTGTGATTCCTAATAGATGTTTTTATATTTCATTTATTAAATTAATATCATAATTAATTATTTTATTATCTCGTCGAAACGCGTTACTCGCGTACGTATTCGTAAAGATCGTCAGCTTTGCGAATCCAACGCTCGTACCGTTTTTCGATTCGATTTACTATCTATGGAATATCGTTTCAGAATATCATTCTTAATAATTATATTCGTGTGAATCGTCACCCACGCGAATATAGTTATTAAGTTAATATTTCTAAATTAATATTCGCGTTTAATTTGTATTCGTAACCTCACCATCGCGTTATCATATTCATCTTTTTATTATTTTATTAACTTTAATATTATCATCCCAAACAAAACCCACTAAACCCTAGTCACTGACACATCCATGATAGACCGAAATATGCATATGTATAGGGCATATGTAAGGGTCAGTCGCAACTGCCCTAGCCACCGTCCCACCGCTATTTCGATAAACCATGACCATGTGTCCTTGACTGTGTTTAGTAACCAAACAACAACCAACTTAAATCCCCTTTCCATTTCCAAATCAAATCCATAATCATCAACAATATAACTGCGATAAACTCTCTGGTTCTGTTTAGTTGAGTTACAACTAAACTTCCCATAGTTTACGCGTATAATATGTTCTAAACATGTATACCAGTAACAGTGATAATCATCAAATAATGTATCAATATTAATAATTACTAAATCTCAGGTCGTAACAGTACAATCGTACGGATGTACGGATGTACGGACGACCGGAAGTACAGTGATGTTACAGTTATATGTTCTCAACTTGAAGTGCATAGAGCCTAAAAGGAATCCATTGCAATCCTCACGTAATCAGATTACAATGCATCTGATTACCTCTACCACTTTGTATCACCGTAGACCTCATCGAAACTGTTACTAGAAATATGACATGAAGGAAAATAAATTCCTCACTCTACTAGTCAACAGGAAACGATGGATTAATTACAATTATAACTGCAGATTAATATCACCATGTGTCGCTTACCAGACCCTGACTGTTTGTCGCCCTGTCACCGGTCATACGTTACCGGCCAATTATGATTACGATCAACATACTAGCCCTACAAGCTAGAGGTTTGACAAACCTATGGTACCACTATGCTATCGTCGGTTTAGTCACGTCAAACTAACTGGTCAGTGATTTGTGAAGGGACTTACAATGATCAAACTTGAATACATGGCACATGATTGAAATGATATAAAGCATACAGTTCAATAGTAATCAATTGTATTGTGTTCACCAATGTTGTTTGTTCTCAATGTTGTGTGTTCTCGTTGTTGTTAACAAGGTTAAATAAGATCTTGTCTTATTAAGCTATGTTGATTGTTGTGTGAATGATGTTGTTATCATGAAATTACATTATCATTATTATCATTCCTTGTTGTTCCGTATAGTCACCATGTTGTCACTACGGTGTGGTAAGAGCTAGTCTTACTACACTTAGTCTACTCAGGTGGTGGACGATACTTGTTTCATGTTATCTTGTAATTTGCATTGAGTTGTAAATTAAGTGTTATAGAACTAGTCATATTACACTTAACTAAATCCGATGTTGAATGATATCATGAAGATATATATTATCTTCATGTCATTCTTGTTTGTTGTTGTTGTTGTCATGTTCACCTGTGATAATCTCATTGTTTGTTCTTGTAAGAATAATTAAGTGTTGTAAGATATAATCTTACAACTATGTTATTCTATTGTGTTGATGAGTTATGAAATTATATTATCATATTCATCTTAGTTATCCCTTTCATATCATGATCATACAAGCATGCATACAATGATAAACGATAATAAGTCAAGCAATATTATCTAAATCAAAGTATAAGCAATATGCTAAACTAAAACTTTTAAATAAATAAAATTTAAGCATGTTTCTCAGCCCCGAGAGTTTAAAATCAGTTAAGATTAGAAAAGGGGCGTATGAACTCACCTTGATGTTGATGTGGTTGACTAAGTATAAACAAGAATGCACGCGCTCGTTGTTGTACTTGTTGTCATTTTCACGATCCTGTATTGATTTCACGATGTTTGTAACTTATAAATATAAGTTGTAGTGATTCGTGTGCGCGTATTTGTTAGCCCTAGATTTGGCTAACACTTGTGAGTCTCGGTCATCATTCGGCCCCGTCCTAATGTTGTAGATCATTAGTATTACGTGTCTTTGTGTTGTGTGTTAAACTTTAACTCATTTTTGAGGTCTTAACACTCTGCCATTATGCTAATTAATGTTTTCGATATGAGATTTAGTAAGCAAACCCAAGAATAACTTAGATTTATGGTTTCAATCCCGTATGTTGTTCTTGTTATTCTTCAAGCCATTATTACATAGTAATTTCATAACTAGACAACAAACTTTGTAACCCTTAACATTTTGAGTTTGTGAAATGTATCAGACCCAAAAATCTATCACCTTTATAGTAATAACCATAAATTCCCATGCATGTCATTCATAATCAATTATTTAAAGTGTTGGTTTATGTCTTTAAGCATATGGGCCGAATAATATATATATGGGCCGAATCAGTTCGTGGGCTGAATGAGGTTCGTCATGGGCCAATTGTTTGTTGTTGGGCCGAAACAAAATCACATGGGCCTAATGCATGTTGTAACATTTGTGCATATAGTCATGTAGTTGTAAACAGTATTAGAACAGTGTCTATTCATGGTTCAGTTCATCAATGTGATTCGTATGTTCAAAATGTGTGCTTGTGTGTTACAGGATCTTAGTAATCAGAAAACAAGTATGTATTATTTATTTACAGTCGATTTCACTAAGCAAGAACAGTAACTTGTTATATCGAAACAGTGGTGGGCAGCGAGAGTGAGCCCTATACATATACTGCGTTCGGTGTAACAGGTTAGTGTTAGTGCGTAGTGTTGAGACGAATAGTATAACAATTAATTAATTCAACCAAGATCGTAATCTGTAAGCGAGACTGAGTATAGTTATGGGTGACGATCCATAATAATACGAATGTTGAACTTATAATTACGATTAAACGACTTTAAATAATTAATACGATCGTAAAACGTACGCGATTGCGGGTATACACGTAATTTCGAATGTTTTAACGATCTGACAATGCACGAAGAGTAAAATAATTGGAATAATTATTTTTATATTTTACAATTTTGAAACTCATCATTTTATTTAGTTTAATATCTATATTACTTTAAAACCGCGTAAAATACGCGTTACGTTTCGGAAACGCGAACCGAGCAACCGAAACGAACCCGGATACTACCCGGACTATAAAAGCCTTGAACAAGGCTTAAAACCTCATTTAATTCCTCAACAACCCTTTCTCTCACTACAAAACCGTTCACCCTCTCTCTCTCTAGAAAACCGACCTTCAAACGTGAATATCTCGCTCGTTTCTCGACGGATTTCGGTGATTCTCGAACCCAAGCGAAGCTCTCAACGTTCTCTACACGAAAGTACAAGAATATCTCAGATCCATCCAGCCAAAAACGAGGTATGAGCCTTGGAAAGATTCGGGAAATAGGGTTTTCATTTGGTTGTTTGCGTGTTTTGCTCAAACCCGACTCCAAAACCGGTTTTTACTTCACCACCTTGTATTCGCACATACAACGAACCTCCACGAAGTCACTACAACTTAGATCGAGGTCTAGATCCATGGTTTGAGGAGAGTGGTGGTCGCATGTTCACAGGTTCGCTGGGTGGTGTGGCTGCCGAACCCTCATGTTGAGGCACGAACCTTGTCATGGTTCGTTTGAGTATGGCCGAACCCTAAGGAACCCACGAACCTTTGCATGGTTCGTGGCATCACCAACCAAACCCTCATGCAGCCTCAGTCATAGACGAACCCTTGCATGGTTCGTGAATCATGCAGACGAACCCTAGTTATGACGAACCCATGCCGGCGAGCCTCTTCACAACGAACCATTTGGGAGGAGCCACGAACCTTGCATGGTTCGCAGACCCTATAACCGAACCCTTGGTCCCATCTTAGCCGAACCATGTGGGATACTTTGGCCGAACCCTCGAACATCCTATCATCACCGAACCCTTTGGTTGAAGGGACGAACCTAAGCAGAAACCTAAGAGGGTTCGCTGCCCAAAATGGCAGCTTCCCTTTTCTTCGGCCCAACTTCAACCTATTTGGCCCAAAAGCTTTAATACTAGGCCCATAGGTGCGAGGTAAGCCCGAGGGAATTATAATTGATCCATTAGACTTTCAATTAGCTCGATAACACCTTGGAACGTTACGTAGAATACCTTTACATTGGGTGGCCAACTTAAATCCTTAGACCCAATCCAAGCTATTCGGTCACTATGATCCTAATTGGCTAGCGATTGTCTTTGGCGTGTTATAAAGCCTACCTAAATGTTGTTGGGCCAACATCACATCCACTTGGTCCTAAGAGGCCCATGGACCTATACTTAAGCTCATCATGGTTTTAGGGGCTTAAGGTCCATATTGTGGCCCACAAAACTCAAAGTAAATTGTAATTCGATCTTATTTGGGTTTAAGTTTATGACTGAACTTAATCATGAGATCAAATCACAAACACAAAGACTTGGAAACAATTGAACAGCTTTTCACAACTCATGTTATCAAATGGTTTATCAAACACTTAAACATATGTGGCACACAAACAAGTTATCATACAAAAGAACATTTCACAAGTTTCTTGAACCCATGATCAATCAAGTAATCAAGTTAAACAAGTTCAAGTGAACACCAGTCAATCAACAAATCAAAGTCTATACAATTATAAATCTTATATCTTATGTATGATTACAATGATATAGGAACAAGTTAGAAGTCCTGTTTGCTACTTGCTAACTGTTTAAGTCAGAGTCTACTGCAGACAGGTGAGAACTCTAGCCCCTCTTTTACTGTTTTATAACTGTTTTGGGGTGGAACACGTGATCAAAACCGCTATTTCAATCTTGTTTCATTACACAAGTTATGTGTAATTCATAAACATTACAGGTTCATCTTACGAATCCAAGGGATTCATCAATTGTTTAAAGAAATTGTCAACTGTTTTAATTTACTTGTCAATTACTAAACTCTTTTCATTAAAAAGGTTTTATAAGGGACTTTTGAACTGTTTTGAAATTAATTTACTCAAATGTATTTATGAAGGATAAACACTTTTTGATAAAGGATTTTACAAACCCTTTTGTTATAAACCTTGTTATTACACAAGGTCATCACATCATGGTATTCAAAACAAGTGGTTCACAACATGGTATCCAAATCAAGTGGTTCAAAACATGGTATTCAAATCAAGTGGTTCAAAACATGGTATTCAAATCAAGTGGTTCAAAACATGGTATTCAAATCAAGTTGTTCACATCATGGTATTCAAATCAAGTGGTTCATTTCATGGTATTCAAAACAAAGGATTTAATTCGTGGAATTAAATCCAGGCTTTTCAATTCATGTTATCAAATAAGGCATTAACACATCCGGTTAAAGTAAGATTCAGAACATGGTGTCAATTGTTGTAAACAAACTTGTAAAAGCATCAAGTATCACATTCATTAGCGTTAGTACTGGGTGATCACAACAAGAGAAAGCGGACACATTGTTTCTTATCCAGGATGGAGTTAGCTTTTAAATTTGTTTTAAAAGCTAACTGTAGGTCTGGTGTCATTGTTTTCTTATCCAGGATGGAGTTGGCTTTTAAATTTGCTTTTAAAAGCCAACTGCAGGTCTGGTGTCATATGGTTATCAAAACTGCTGACGTATTATCTAACTCCAAACGTGGTTTGGGACTTGATATTATTGGCTTTCGTGCGAACAGTGATTGGACTGTTTACACTCATTTTCTTACTTGATGTTAGTTTGGGTTGCAGCTCATCCGTGTGAATCTTATGATGCTTTAACTTACCTATGCCTTATATCATATACTCATGTTTACAAATGCTTAAACCTATTGTTCTCACCAACTACGTCTGTAGTTGACAGTTACTTTTCACGTGTTTCAGGTAATCAGGTTTAAGACATTCTCAGAGGCAACTAAGGAGACCATACTAAGATAGAACAAGATGAAGAAACATGCTAGGATGGATTAGAAACACACTAAATCCTAAATGTTTAATTGTCTTGTTTGGAGTCTTATTTTGTAAACTATATTTTGGGTCTGTAGTTGTCTTACTTTTGGTAGATAGATTGTCTGTAACTAATCAACTGTCTAAACATTATGAAATGTAGTAATCCATTGTGGTTGTTCTTATTCAATACTTGTGCATGATTCAACTGTTCATACGTCACCGCGCCGTGGATACCGCACGCGGCGCAGGGGTGTGACAGGTTGGTATCAGAGCCAAGGTTGTAGAGAACTAGGAAAAACCCAATGTTTAATGACCTAGACTATAACCTAAGCTACCCAATAGGACTAAGTGCTATAGGCTTGAGGATACTTAGGATCTAAGTAACTTAAGAGAGCATTAAGTCTACAATAAGCTTGAAAGATCTTAGGGACATTTTTCTAAGATTAGACATCGAGTCAAGGAATTTGAACCGGAATTCTATAATTTTAGAAACCGGATTAAATTCTCACACATATGCATTTAAGGATTTCAGAGGCAAGGATCTGTATTCTTAGTATCCTTGATCTGAAATTCTCACACAGAGATCATTATAGAAATTCAGAGGCAAAGATCCGTATTTTCGGTATCTTTGATATGAATTTCTTGTCATATTCATTATTGGATTTAGAGACAAAGATTGATATCTTTGATCTAAAGTCCTTGTCATATTCATTATAGGAATTCAAATGTCAAGATCTATTAATTTAGAGTCTTGATTTGAAGTCCTTGTCATATTCATTATAGGAATTCAAATGTCAAGATCTATTAATTTAGAGTCTTGATTTGAAGTCCTTGTCATATTCATTATAGGAATTCAAATGTCAAGATCTATTAATTTAGAGGCTTGATTTGAAATCCTTGTCATATTCATTATAGGAATTCAAATGTCAAGATCTATTAATTTAGAGGCTTGATTTGAAATCCTTGTCATATTCATTATAGGAATTCAAATGTCAAGATCTATTAATTTAGAGTCTTGAATTGAAATCCTTGTCATGCTCATTATAGGAATTCAAAGGTCAAGAACTATTAATTTAGAATCTTGAGTTGAAATCCTTGTCATTGTTATCATTGTTATCATTATCAGGTGTTCATTATCATAGGAACTTTATAACTTAGAATCTGTGTAACAGTATTCTTTAGTTGAAGTTCTCACAAGAGATCATTATACTCGATACTGTAGGTATTGAGGACCTAGGTTAAATTAACCTAGGACACACATGCTAAAACCTAAGGTTTTAATTTCGAGTAAATTAAGAACCATGGTTTACATAATCATTATCATAGTCACAGAACAAGAGGCAATCATGAAACAATCATAATCAATCAACAGTTGGAGTCTTAGCCCAAAATATAGACGACGGATTAACGCTGATGTGTTGAGGTAAGTGGTGGGTCGGTGAGAGCTTACCCTATATATAAGCTTATTTCAGTATGTTAGGGGGAATCCGGCGTTTGTAATTGGAGTGAGGATTCGGGATCAACTGGACACATGGATCATTAGTCAAACACATGGGATACAAACATTTGGGAAACAATCATTGGTGAATCAAATCATAGTGCAAATTCAAACTTGGATGAACCAACCATTATGGTGAATCAATCAAGTTGTGAACATTCTGTAAATGTAAACCTTAAGTGAAATTCTTAAGTGATTACATCATTGGTACTTACTGACATAGGTTAACAGGAAAGTGTAGAACACACGTATGACTTAGTTCTACATGTTAACAACTGTTAGTAGGTGCACGCATAACATAATCATAGTTCAATCATGGAATCAATCATAGTTCAAGTTGATCAAAGATCATGGGATTCTTAATCAATGGAAAACACATGGAAATCAGTACAAACGTGTTGCCAAATGCTAGCAAGGGCATGATCGTGGTATACCGAAACGGTGGTGGGCAGCGAGAGTGAGCCCTATATATAAGCTATTTTCGGTATATCGGGAAAGTGTCAGTGTGTAGGTTTGGTGGAGAGATCATGAGACATCGTACATATTCACATGATAAGTATACAAATAAGTTGATAACTTATACGTGTACTGGATCATATTACAATTGAATGATAATACTAGTAGTATGGATATATTACTGACCTTATCATGAAAAATTCAATGGTATCCATTCTCATTACTGACCCGCTTGTGGCTTCTATTCGTAGAATGCCCCCTCGACGAGACCCAAATGCTGGGGGTTCGACAAGCGGTAATGATGATGAAATTAACAAGATTGCTCGAGCTATCGCTGTTCACAT
This sequence comes from Mikania micrantha, assembly GCA_009363875.1. NCBI lineage: Eukaryota > Viridiplantae > Streptophyta > Magnoliopsida > Asterales > Asteraceae > Mikania > Mikania micrantha. Next base: position 53,206,434 of record CM018687.1, on the reverse strand, counting down.
GAGGGATGTGATCCCGGGTATGATCACTGATATTACCCAGAATCTTCGGGGAAGTACCGGTGATTCTGCACACAACTCAAATGCCACAAACGCTGGAACTGCTAACTTTACTTTCAAGCAGTTCAACGATGCTAAGGCTCCTAAGTACTCTGGTACCGAAGGAGCTACCGGCCTACTGCAATGGCTGGAAAGCATTGAAGACATTCTCGACTTCACTGGATGTCCAGAGAATCTGAAGGTCAAGATGGCCTCAAGCGCTTTTCACAAAGGCGCGCTCACCTGGTGGAATTCTGAGAAGAACACCAGAGGACGTGAAGTCGCTCTAGCTTTACCATGGGACGGATTCAAGAACTTACTTGTGGAAAAGTTTTGTCCACGTCATGAACTGAAGAAACTGGAGGTAGAGATGTGGAATCTGGTGCAGGATAGTGGTGAAAACGCGAAGTATACAACTCGGTTCCATGAGTTGTGTATCCTCGTACCTCACTTGGTTACTCCTCTACCCCGCAGGATAGAGAAATACATTGAAGGGTTGCCCTTGGTTGTCAGAGGAACTGTCATGGGTAATAACCCTACTACTCTAGAGGCGGCAATCCAACTTGGTGCTACTCTTACTGAGAAGTATGTGAAATCTGGTGTGCTCACCCGAAAGGGATTCAAGAGAGCACAGATTGAAGAAGGCAAAAAGCCTGAACAGCACCATCATAAGAAAAAGAAACAAAAGACAATCAAGAACTTTGCAGCGTTGACTGCGGCTGCACCTACTCATGCCACACCTATCAATGCTATGCCACAACCTGCTAACGCCAGAAAGTCTTATACTGGCACATTTCCACTTTGCACCAAATGTCAGTATCATCATCTACCCAACACTCCATGCAGAAAGTGTCTCAAATGTGGGCGTATGGGACACTTGGCGGCTACATGCCGATCTGCTCATCTTGCTGTTACAACAACTGCTACCACTACTGCTACAGGTGGAAGAGCCTGTTATAATTGTGGAGCAGAGGGACACTTCAGAAACCAGTGTCCAAAACTCAACAACAATACTGCTGCTGCTCGTGCTTTTGTGATTGGAACTGCTGAAGCACGTGAAGAGCCGGCAGTCATCACGGGTACATTTCTTATCAATGATCACTATGTTCCTATCATATTTGATACTGGTGCTGATAAAAGTTTTATCTCTGCTCATACTGCTTCTTTGCTTAATATGCAACTATCCACACTTACTGCTCCTTATACTGTAGAAGTAGCGAATGGTAAAACCATAGTTGTAGATTCCATCATTAATGCTTGTGAGCTAAGATTAAATGACCATCTTTTCTCTATCGATCTCATTCCTATGACTCTCGGAAGCTTCGAAGTTGTAGTAGGAATGGATTGGTTATCCAAAAACAATGCTGAAATAGTATGCTCTGAGAAACTTATCCGAATCCCCTTACCGTCCGGCGAAACGATGATAGTCTACGGTGAGAAACCATGCCGCGGATTGAAGATTGTATCGTGCATCAAGGCGAGGAAGTATTTGAAGAAGAAATATTATGCTTTCCTAGCTCATGTAGTGGAAAAGAAACCTGAAAAGAAAGCAGTTGGAGACGTTCCAGTTATCAGAGATTATCCAGACGTATTTCCAGAAGACTTGCCTGGACTACCACCAGTCCGACAAGTGGAGTTTAGAATTGATCTCGTCCCTGGAGCAAACCCAGTGGCGAAGTCACCGTATCGATTAGCACCGTCTGAGATGCAAGAACTGTCTAGTCAGCTTCAAGAACTTTTAGACAAAGGTTTCATAAGACCGAGTTTCTCTCCATGGGGAGCTCCGGTTCTCTTTGTCAAAAAGAAAGACGGTTCATTTCGTATGTGCATCGACTATCGTGAGTTGAACCAGTTGACAATCAAGAATAGATATCCTCTGCCCAGGATTGATGATCTGTTTGATCAATTACAGGGAGCAACTTGCTTCTCTAAGATTGATCTGCGATCCGGGTATCATCAGTTAAGAGTAAATGATGAGGATATACCCAAGACGGCATTTAGGACTCGATATGGACACTATGAGTTTGTGGTTATGCCATTTGGGCTGACCAATGCACACGCAGTGTTCATGGACTTGATGAATCGAGTCTGTAGGCCTTACTTGGATCAGTTTGTTATCGTCTTTATTGATGATATACTGATTTATTCCAAGTCAGAACAAGAACATGAGGATCATTTGAAGAAAGTCTTGGAACTACTAAGAGAGGAACAACTTTATGCTAAATTCTCAAAGTGTGAATTTTGGCTAAAGGAGGTTCACTTCTTAGGACATGTCATAAACAAAGATGGGATACATGTAGATCCGGCGAAGATTGAGGCGATTAAGAACTGGACTACCCCATCTACTCCAACAGAGATTCGTTCATTTCTGGGTTTGGCAGGTTATTACAGAAGATTCATTGCAAACTTCTCTAAGCTAGCCTTGCCACTTACCACACTAACTCAGAAAAGTCAAGCATTTATATGGGGACAGAAACAAGAAGATGCATTTCAACTTCTTAAACAGAAGTTATGCAATTCCCCTATCCTTAGTCTTCCAGAGGGCAGTGATGATTTCATTGTCTACTGTGATGCTTCAAACCTTGGTCTCGGTTGTGTACTTATGCAACGGGACAAGGTCATTGCTTATGCTTCAAGACAACTTAAGGTTCACGAGAAGAATTACACTACTCATGACCTTGAGTTAGGGGCTGTGGTCTTTGCATTGAAGATTTGGAGACACTACCTGTACGGTACTAAATGTGTCATCTATACAGACCACAAGAGCCTTCAACACATTCTCAATCAGAAAGAACTCAACATGAGACAACGACGTTGGGTTGAGCTTCTAACTGATTACGACTGTGAGATTCGTTACCATCCGGGTAAAGCCAATGTGGTGGCGGATGCTCTTAGTCGCAAGGAACCAGTCAAACCAATTCGTGTTAGAGCCATGGAGATCAACACACAGCCAAACTTGAAAGACTTGATTCGTATTGCACAACAACAAGTTGTAACAGATAATCAACTCAAGACAGACTTGGATTGTGGTATTGAGAAGAAACTAGAACCTAGAGCTGATGGGTTGTTATATCTCAACGGCCGCATTTGGATTCCAAAGTCTGAAGAATTGCGCACACTCATCTGTGATGAGGCTCATAAGTCGCGATACTCAGTTCATCCTGGAGCCGACAAGATGTATCGGGACTTGAGGACATCTTACTGGTGGCCGGGAATGAAGAAAGACATAGCACTGTACGTGGGAAAATGTCTTACTTGTTCAAAGGTCAAAGCAGAACATCAAAAGCCTTCGGGACTTCTGCAGCAACCTGAAATTCCTCAATGGAAATGGGAACAAATTTCCATGGATTTCATAACGAAGTTGCCGAGAACTCCGAGAGGTTTCGATTCGATTTGGGTGATCGTTGACCGACTCACCAAATCTGCTCATTTTCTCCCAATCCGAGAGGATTACAAGATGGAGAAGTTATCCACATTGTACATCAACGAAATCATTGCACGTCATGGTACTCCAACATCAATCATATCTGATCGTGATAGTCGCTTCACTTCTCGCTTTTGGCAATCATTGCAAAAGGCTTTGGGAACGCGTGTTAATCTTAGCACGGCGTATCATCCCCAAACCGACGGCCAAAGTGAGAGGACTATCCAAACACTTGAGGACATGCTCCGTTCTTGTGTCATTGACTTCGGTGGAAGTTGGGACACTCATCTCCCACTCATTGAGTTTTCATATAACAATAGCTATCATACGAGCATTCAATGTGCACCATTCGAAGCTCTATATGGTAGAAAGTGCCGATCACCGGTCTGTTGGACCGAGATTGGTGACTCACAGGTCGTAGGACCAGAACTCATTCAGGAAACATCAGACAAGATCACAATCATTCAGTCACGGCTTAAGGCTGCACGAGATCGGCAGAAGAGTTATGCTGATCGACGTCGGAAACCGCTTGAGTTCCAAGTTGGTGACCGAGTCTTACTCAAAGTTTCTCCCTGGAAAGGCGTTGTCCGATTCGGGAAGAAAGGGAAACTTGGACCAAGGTACGTTGGACCTTTTGAGATCCTGGATCGGATTGGTCCCGTAGCCTACAAACTCAAACTTCCAGTGGAGCTAAGCAATGTTCACGATACTTTTCATGTATCGAATCTTAAGAAATGCTTGGCGGATCATGATGTTCAGATTCCACTGGAAGACATACAGATTCAGAACAACATGCAATTCATTGAACGTCCAGTTGAGATCATGGATCATGGGGTCAAGAAACTTAAACGCAGCCGTATCCCGATCGTGAAAGTGCGATGGGAGGGCAAACACGGTGCTGAGTTCACCTGGGAACGTGAAGACCAGATGAAGCTTAAGTACCCTCATCTTTTTACAGTATCTTCGGCTAGTTAATTTCGGGACGAAATTCCCTTAACTAGGGGAGACTGTAACATTTGTGCATATAGTCATGTAGTTGTAAACAGTATTAGAACAGTGTCTATTCATGGTTCAGTTCATCAATGTGATTCGTATGTTCAAAATGTGTGCTTGTGTGTTACAGGATCTTAGTAATCAGAAAACAAGTATGTATTATTTATTTACAGTCGATTTCACTAAGCAAGAACAGTAACTTGTTATATCGAAACAGTGGTGGGCAGCGAGAGTGAGCCCTATACATATACTGCGTTCGGTGTAACAGGTTAGTGTTAGTGCGTAGTGTTGAGACGAATAGTATAACAATTAATTAATTCAACCAAGATCGTAATCTGTAAGCGAGACTGAGTATAGTTATGGGTGACGATCCATAATAATACGAATGTTGAACTTATAATTACGATTAAACGACTTTAAATAATTAATACGATCGTAAAACGTACGCGATTGCGGGTATACACGTAATTTCGAATGTTTTAACGATCTGACAATGCACGAAGAGTAAAATAATTGGAATAATTATTTTTATATTTTACAATTTTGAAACTCATCATTTTATTTAGTTTAATATCTATTTTACTTTAAAACCGCGTAAAATACGCGTTACGTTTCGGAAACGCGAACCGAGCAACCGAAACGAACCCGGATACTACCCGGACTATAAAAGCCTTGAACAAGGCTTAAAACCTCATTTAATTCCTCAACAACCCTTTCTCTCACTACAAAACCGTTCACCCTCTCTCTCTCTAGAAAACCGACCTTCAAACGTGAATATCTCGCTCGTTTCTCGACGGATTTCGGTGATTCTCGAACCCAAGCGAAGCTCTCAACGTTCTCTACACGAAAGTACAAGAATATCTCAGATCCATCCAGCCAAAAGCGAGGTATGAGCCTTGGAAAGATTCGGGAAATAGGGTTTTCATTTGGTTGTTTGCGTGTTTTGCTCAAACCCGACTCCAAAACCGGTTTTTACTTCACCACCTTGTATTCGCACATACAACGAACCTCCACGAAGTCACTACAACTTAGATCGAGGTCTAGATCCATGGTTTGAGGAGAGTGGTGGTCGCATGTTCACAGGTTCGCTGGGTGGTGTGGCTGCCGAACCCTCATGTTGAGGCACGAACCTTGTCATGGTTCGTTTGAGTATGGCCGAACCCTAAGGAACCCACGAACCTTTGCATGGTTCGTGGCATCACCAACCAAACCCTCATGCAGCCTCAGTCATAGACGAACCCTTGCATGGTTCGTGAATCATGCAGACGAACCCTAGTTATGACGAACCCATGCCGGCGAGCCTCTTTACAACGAACCATTTGGGAGGAGCCACGAACCTTGCATGGTTCGCAGACCCTATAACCGAACCCTTGGTCCCATCTTAGCCGAACCATGTGGGATACTTTGGCCGAACCGTCGAACATCCTATCATCACCGAACCCTTTGGTTGAAGGGACGAACCTAAGCAGAAACCTAAGAGGGTTCGCTGCCCAAAATGGCAGCTTCCCTTTTCTTCGGCCCAACTTCAACCTATTTGGCCCAAAAGCTTTAATACTAGGCCCATAGGTGCGAGGTAAGCCCGAGGGAATTATAATTGATCCATTAGACTTTCAATTAGCTCGATAACACCTTGGAACGTTACGTAGAATACCTTTACATTGGGTGGCCAACTTAAATCCTTAGACCCAATCCAAGCTATTCGGTCACTATGATCCTAATTGGCTAGCGATTGTCTTTGGCGTGTTATAAAGCCTACCTAAATGTTGTTGGGCCAACATCACATCCACTTGGTCCTAAGAGGCCCATGGACCTATACTTAAGCTCATCATGGTTTTAGGGGCTTAAGGTCCATATTGTGGCCCACAAAACTCAAAGTAAATTGTAATTCGATCTTATTTGGGTTTAAGTTTATGACTGAACTTAATCATGAGATCAAATCACAAACACAAAGACTTGGAAACAATTGAACAGCTTTTCACAACTCATGTTATCAAATGGTTTATCAAACACTTAAACATATGTGGCACACAAACAAGTTATCATACAAAAGAACATTTCACAAGTTTCTTGAACCCATGATCAATCAAGTAATCAAGTTAAACAAGTTCAAGTGAACACCAGTCAATCAACAAATCAAAGTCTATACAATTATAAATCTTATATCTTATGTATGATTACAATGATATAGGAACAAGTTAGAAGTCCTGTTTGCTACTTGCTAACTGTTTAAGTCAGAGTCTACTGCAGACAGGTGAGAACTCTAGCCCCTCTTTTACTGTTTTATAACTGTTTTGGGGTGGAACACGTGATCAAAACCGCTATTTCAATCTTGTTTCATTACACAAGTTATGTGTAATTCATAAACATTACAGGTTCATCTTACGAATCCAAGGGATTCATCAATTGTTTAAAGAAATTGTCAACTGTTTTAATTTACTTGTCAATTACTAAACTCTTTTCATTAAAAAGGTTTTATAAGGGACTTTTGAACTGTTTTGAAATTAATTTACTCAAATGTATTTATGAAGGATAAACACTTTTTGATAAAGGATTTTACAAACCCTTTTGTTATAAACCTTGTTATTACACAAGGTCATCACATCATGGTATTCAAAACAAGTGGTTCACAACATGGTATCCAAATCAAGTGGTTCAAAACATGGTATTCAAATCAAGTGGTTCAAAACATGGTATTCAAATCAAGTGGTTCAAAACATGGTATTCAAATCAAGTTGTTCACATCATGGTATTCAAATCAAGTGGTTCATTTCATGGTATTCAAAACAAAGGATTTAATTCGTGGAATTAAATCCAGGCTTTTCAATTCATGTTATCAAATAAGGCATTAACACATCCGGTTAAAGTAAGATTCAGAACATGGTGTCAATTGTTGTAAACAAACTTGTAAAAGCATCAAGTATCACATTCATTAGCGTTAGTACTGGGTGATCACAACAAGGGAAAGCGGACACATTGTTTCTTATCCAGGATGGAGTTAGCTTTTAAATTTGTTTTAAAAGCTAACTGTAGGTCTGGTGTCATTGTTTTCTTATCCAGGATGGAGTTGGCTTTTAAATTTGCTTTTAAAAGCCAACTGCAGGTCTGGTGTCATATGGTTATCAAAACTGCTGACGTATTATCTAACTCCAAACGTGGTTTGGGACTTGATATTATTGGCTTTCGTGCGAACAGTGATTGGACTGTTTACACTCATTTTCTTACTTGATGTTAGTTTGGGTTGCAGCTCATCCGTGTGAATCTTATGATGCTTTAACTTACCTATGCCTTATATCATATACTCATGTTTACAAATGCTTAAACCTATTGTTCTCACCAACTACGTCTGTAGTTGACAGTTACTTTTCACGTGTTTCAGGTAATCAGGTTTAAGACATTCTCAGAGGCAACTAAGGAGACCATACTAAGATAGAACAAGATGAAGAAACATGCTAGGATGGATTAGAAACACACTAAATCCTAAATGTTTAATTGTCTTGTTTGGAGTCTTATTTTGTAAACTATATTTTGGGTCTGTAGTTGTCTTACTTTTGGTAGATAGATTGTCTGTAACTAATCAACTGTCTAAACATTATGAAATGTAGTAATCCATTGTGGTTGTTCTTATTCAATACTTGTGCATGATTCAACTGTTCATACGTCACCGCGCCGTGGATTCCGCACGCGGCGCAGGGGTGTGACACATGTATATGGACTGGTTAACAAAGGTGGTTGAACTAATGTGGCCGAGAAAAAGGGTGAGCTCGGCTCTTATTCCAGCGAACCTAAGGGTTCCATTGACTATAGGTTCGGTGTCCAAGGTTCGGTCAAGTGACAGCCATGCAGGTTTGGGGATGATAGGTAGGTTCGGCCAGGATGGTTCGTGGCATCACACAGGTTCGTTGATCCTAGGTTCACAGCAGTTAGGTTCGACAGCTCAATGGTTCGTGGATGGTGCATGTTGGTTCGTGGATGATGGTTCGCTGCAGGAGGTTCGGCTATGGTGGTTGCCAGCTCAAGGGTTCGACTGGTCGAGGTTTGTGGCTCCTTGGTTCGTGAACATGAAAGGTTCATGGTGGCTGCTTCATGGCAGTAGGGTTCGTTTGGCAGGAAGGTTCCGTGGCCCAAGCATTTGATGATAGCAGGTTCGGCCGTCCCCCTTTGCCCAGCTTCCCTTGTGAACCTGTAACCATGCACCATCATCTCGAACTCCTAGTTGTTGCAGGCTATTCCCATGATAATGGTTATGCGAAAATGGGTTCTTGAGGGTGTAAGGTCTATTTGCTATATGTCTTAACCGATTGTGTGGTATGGTCGACCAAAGAGAGTTAAAACCCTAACTTTTGTCCTCGATTTTCGGCGGATAACTCTTCAGATCGATTGTACTTCTAGGTAGAGAAGGTCAGGAGCTTCGTTTAGACACCAAGAATGCAAGATTTCACCAAGAATTGAGCTAGATCTTGTAGTTTGAAGTTGGAAATTTTAGAGAGAGAGAGAGAGAAACGGTTGGAAGAGAGAGAAAAAGAGTAAATTAAATGAGAAACATGTCTCATTTAGTCCTTATATACCCCGAGGGTGTTCGGGTTCGTTCGGTTGATCGGTTTGTGTTTTCGTCTCGTTTCCGGAACGTTACACTTATTTTACGTGTCTTAAATAAAATGAATTTGTTTTTAAGTTTTAAAAGTGATTATTCCTAGTAAATGTTTAAAATTTAATATTCTTGAATTATTTTATCGAAAACGAAAATTTTAACTGTTTCGTCAGATCACGTCACCTTCCCACGTATTTGTTCGAATCGTCACCCGAACAAACACGACGATGGTTTAGCTTTTTGAATTTGGTTTTCTACTTTTTAGTCATCATTTCAGAGTATTAAACCCACATATATGTTTGTGTGGATCGTCACTCACACAAACACACTGTCAGTTCGTTATTCTGAAATAACACTGCAGCTGTGTTTGAATTATCTTCCCTCACTGACGGACTCAACTACACATCCTGTTTACACATTGTTTTCATACTGAGTTATCGGCCATCTGAAACCTGTCATCTATGGATATCAGATCGCAACCGACATGTTCTTGTTGTTTACTTGTACACTGTTGTTTCTCTTGATTCGTTGTATTAACTGTACTTAGGTTTTCACCTAAATACAAACAACTGTTGTTTATCGTGAGTGTTGTACTCACGGTATTTAAGCTTTCACATAAATACGTATAAATGTTTCTTGTATTCTGAATTATGACGTCACAAACACTGTTCATGCAATTGTATTTACACACAGTAAATAGTGAAAGTACACATATCGTACGGACTTACCGGACAATCAGGTACTGGATGTCACAGTCTCCCCTTGTTAAAGAAATTTCGTCACGAAATTTAAACATCATTGTCGGGCTTTACTTCTCGAACGGTGGGGATACTTTGTCTTCATGTTGTCCTCGCTCTCCCAGGTAAATTCTGGTCCACGCTTGGAGTTCCATCGAACCTTTACAATAGGGATACGGCTTCGTTTCAGTCTTTTGACTTCACGCTCCACAATCTCTATAGGTTTCTACAATGAAATGTAATTGTTCATCAACTTTTATCTCTTCCAACGGTATGATCAATGATTCATCAGCGAGACATCTCTTGAGGTTTGATACATGAAATACATCGTGTACTCCGCTAAGTTCATCAGGGAGTTTGAGTCTGTATGCCACAGGACCTATGCGTTGAGTTATCTCAAACGGTCCGACATACCTTGGTGCTAGTTTTCCTTTAACCCCAAAACGAACTACGCCTATCCATGGGGACACTTTCAACATGACTCGGTCACCCACTTGGAATTCCAAAGGCTTTCGCCGTTTGTCTGCGTAACTCTTTTGGCGGCTACGTGTTGCTTGTACTCTTTGTTGTATCTGGCCTATCTTATCAGTAGTTTCCTGAATAAGTTCAGGCCCAGTGATTCTGTTGTCTCCCACTTCGGTCCAACAAATTGGAGACCGACATTTTCTACCATATAGTGCTTCAAACGGAGCACATCCAATGCTATTGTGGTAGCGGTTGTTGTAGGAGAACTCGATAAGTGGTAAATGTTTATCCCAACTTCCACCGAAGTCTAGGATGCATGTTCTCAACATATCCACTAGGGTTTGAATTGTTAACTCGCTTTGTCCATCCGTTTGTAAATGATAAGCAGTGCTCAAGTTGACATTTGTCCATAGAGATTGTTGCAATGATTGCCAGAATCGCGAGTTAAATCGACTGTCCCGGTCTGAAATAATAGACAATGGCACACCGTGCCGCACTACTATTTCATCGACATAAAGTCTTGCCAGCTTTTCCATCTTATAGTTTTCTCTGATCGGCAAGAAGTGTGCGTACTTGGTCAATCTATAAATAATGACCCAAATCGGCAAGAAGTGTGCACACAGATTCTAAATTATGAAGTCCTAATGATGATGAATACGTGATAATGATAACATGATGAGAATTTCAGATCAAAGATACTAAGAATACAGATCTTTGCCTCTGAAACACTTTGATGAATATGTGTTGAGAAATTTAGTTCGGTTTCTAAAATTATAGAATTCCGATCCAAATTCCTTGACTCGATATCAAATCTTAGAAAGGTATCCCTAAGATCTTCCAAGCTTAGTGTAGACTAAATGCTTACTTAAGTTTACTTAGATCCTAAGTATCCTCAAGCCTATAGCACTTAATCCTATGGGGTAGCTTAGGTTATAGTCTAGGTCATTAATTATTGGGTTTTTCCTAAGTTCTCTACAACCTTGGCTCTGATACCAACCTGTCACACCCCCTGCGCCGCGTGCGGAATCCATGGCGCGGTGACGATCGATGGTTGAATCACGCACAAGTATTTAATAAGAACAAGCACAATGCATAACTAAATTTCATAAAGATTAGACCATTGTTTAGTTACAGACAATCTATCTATCTTCCCAAAAGAATGACAACTACAGACCCAAAAATATTGTTTACAAAATAAGACTCAGTCAAGACAATTAAACAATCAGGATTAAATGAGTTTCTAATCCATCCTAGCTTGTTTCTTCATCTTGTTCTATCTTAAAACGGTCTCATTAGTTGTCCTTTAGAATGTCTTAAACCTGATTACCTGAAACACGTGAAAAAATAACTGTCAACTACAAAATAGTTGGTGAGAACAATAGGTTTAACAATTGTAAACATGAATCTGAACTGTAAGGCATATGTATAAAGCAGTAATTGAAAATACATGGATGGTTGCAACCCAAACTAACATCAAGTAAGAATAACGTGTGCAAACAGTCAAAAGTCTGTTTACTAGAACAGCCAACGTATAATCAGTCCCAAACTACGTTTGGAGTCAGAAAATTTGTCAGCAAATGCATTCAACAGGAGTTGTACTAATGAGTTTACTCAGAATACAACTCCGTGTTGACGTAACCCGGTCAATATGACTTATGCTGATAAATTTAATTAACAGCAATTTCATATTACCGTAATGCAACCAATTCTATAGTTAGTTTTTAAAACAAATTTAAAAGCTAACTCCAGCTTTGGCGTAACCAATATGTGTCCCACTTTCCCTTGTTTTGATCACCCAGTACTAACGCTATAAGAATAAGAATATGTGTCTTGATGTGTGTATAAGTTTGTTCACAACGATGAACACCATGCTTTTGAATACTTTGATTTGAAACCTTTAATTGAATGCCTCATTTGATTACCATGATTTGAAAACCTTGCTTGAATACCCTGAATTGAAATCCTTTAATTGAACACCACCATCAAAAACCATTGATTGAAAACCTTGTGTTGAAACTCTTGATTTAATATTGAGAATAGTGTCCTTGTATAGTAACAAAGTTTATAAATATTATCTTATCAATAGCACAACTTGTAGTAAAAGATTTTATTAAACTTATTCTTTAAAAGTATTTAACATGTATAAAACCATTTGTGTAAAGAAGATATAAAACAGTTAGGGCACTTTTTTATAAAACCTTTTAGTAGAAAATGTTTAACAATTGATAAAACCCTTAAAATGATTGATAAATCCATTTTAAAATAGTTGATACATCCCTTAATTTTGTAAATGAATCCTGTAATTGTAACATTTGTACATTTAGACATGGTAGTCGTAAACAGTGTAGAACAGTGGGTGTCAATGTTCAGTTAATCAATGTGATTCATGTGTTCATAATGTGTGCTTGTGTGTTACATGATCTTAATTATTTAGGAACAAGTATGTATTAATACTTACAGTCGATTACACTAGGCAAGAACAATATTGTGTTATATCGAAACAGTGGTGGGCAGCGAGAGTGAGCCCTATATATATACTGCGTTCGGTGTAACAGGATAGTGTTAGTGCGTAGTGTTAAGACGAATATTATGACAATTAATTCAACAAGAATCGTAATACGTAAGCGAGACTGAGTATAGTTATGGGTGACGATCCATAATGATACGAATGTTGAACTTATAATTATGATTAAACGACTTTAAATAATTAATACGAACGAAAAACGTACGCGATTGCGGGTATACACGTAATCGTGAATGTTTAACGATCTGGCAACACACGAAGAGTAAAAATAATTAGATTAATTATTTTATATTTTACAATTTTGAAACTCATCATTTATTTGAGTTTAACAACTCTTTTTATTTAAAACCACGTAAAATACGCGTTACGTATCGGAAACGCGAACCGAGCGACCGAAACGGACCCGAATACCACACGGGCTATAAAAGCCTTGATGAAGGCCATTTTCTTCATTAAATGCAGCCAACAACCTCTCTCTAGCTCCAAATTCGCGAACCTTTTCTCACACTAGAATTTCAACCTTCCAAGCTTCATATCTCCTTCGATTCTACACGGATTTGGGCGTTCTTGGTGTCCACGCGTAGCTCTCAACATTCTCTACACGAAACTACAGGAGTTTCGCAGATTCATCCAGCCAAAAACGAGGTATTGGTGGCTTGTGAATGACCGGCGAACCTAGCCCCTTAAACCTAAAAGGTTCGCTGCCCAAGTGGCAGCCCATAACCTCTTTCGGCCCAATTCAAGTCTCCTTGGCCCAACTTCACTAGCAATGGGCCCATAGTCTTAAACCAAGCCCAATCGAGTTATATAGACTCGTTTTGATCTTAAGTGGCCCAATATTGACTTAGAAGCTTAAATGGTCTACATGAACATTGGACGGCCCAACTCAACTCCCTTAGGCCCAATCCAAGCCCATACGACTCATTATGATCCTAATTAGCTCGATATTAGCTTGGGCGCGTTACGAGGCCTATATACAAGTTATTGGGCCAACATCACACTCAATTGGCCCAACACCACATTCAATTGGCCCATGGTTGGCCACAACTCAAAGTATTTGTAATTTGATCTTAGTTGGTTTAAGTTGCAACTTAAACTAATAATGGGATCAAGTCACAATCTCAAGAACTAAAACAATTGATCATCTTTTCATAAGTCATGTTAATCAATGGTTATCAAATTCGCAAACAATTGTCATTTTATGCATAAGATTTATGCACAAAAGAACATTTCATATTCGTTTCTTGGACCCATGATCAATCAAATGATTCAAATCATAACTTTCAAGTTTTCACAACAATCAAATCATGAGAACACAAGTCAATCAATGAATCAAAGTCTATACAACTATAAATCCTATATCTTATGTATGATTACAATGTTATAGGAATCAATTAGGAGTCCTGTTTGCTACTTGCTATCTGTTTTAGTTCAGAGTCTACTGCAGACAGGTGAGAACTTTAGCCCCTCTTTTACTGTTTTTATAACTGTTTTGGGGTGGAACACGTGATCAAACCAATCGTTTACAATCATATTTCATTACACAAGGTGTGTGTATTCTTATAAACATTATGGGTTCATTGTACGAATCCTAGGAATTCATCAACTGTTTGAAAGGAATTATCAATTATTAAACTCTTTTCACTAAAAAGGTTTTATAAGGGATCTTTGAACTGTTTTGTAACAGATTTACCCAAATGTATTTATGAAGGATAAACACTTTTAAATAAACGATTTTATAAACTCTTTTGTTATAAACCTTGTTGTTACACAAGGTCACTATTTTATGGTATTCAAATCAAGTGGTTCACAACATGGTATTCAAATCAAGTGGTTCACAACATGGTATTCAAATCAAGTGGTTCATTTCATGGTATTAAAATCAAGTGGTTCACATCATGGTATTCAAATCAAGTGGTTCATTTCATGGTATTCAAAACAAAGGATTTAATTCGTGGAATTAAATCTAGGTTTTCAATTCATGTTATCAAATAAGGCATTAACACATCCTGTTAAAGTAAGATTTAGAAACATGGTGTCTATTGTTGTAAACAAACTTGTAAAAGCATCAAGTATCATATTCATTAGCGTTAGTACTGGGTGATCACAACAAGGGAAAGCGGACACACACATTGGGGCAGGTCGATTGCTGCAGTTAGTTTTTAAATTTGTTTTATAAACTAACTGCAGATTTTGGTTACATATGGTTTCATTAAAATTGCTATACATAATCTAACTCCAAACGTGGTTTGGGACTTGATATTATATGTTGGCTTTCGTGCGAACAGTGATTGGACTGTTTACACTCATTTTCTTACTTGATGTTAGTTTGGGTTGCAGCTCATCCGTGTGAATCTTATGTTGCTTTAACTTACCTATGCCTTATATCATATACTTATGTTTACAAATGATTAAACCTATTGTTCTCACCAACTACGTCTGTAGTTGACAGTTACTTTTCACGTGTTTCAGGTAATCAGGTTTAAGACATTCTCAGAGACAACTAAGGAGACCATACTAAGATAGAACAAGATGAAGAAACATGCTAGGATGGATTAGAAACACACCAAATCCTAATTGTTTAATTGTCTTGTTTGAAGTCTTATTTTGTAAACTATATTTTGGGTCTGTAGTTGTCTTTCTTTTGGTAGATAGATTGTCTGTAACTAAACAACCGTCTAAACATTATGAAATGTAGTAATCCATTGTGGTTGTTCTTATTCAATACTTGTGCATGATTCAACTGTTCATACGTCACCGCGCCGTGGATTCCGCATGCGGCGCAGGGGTGTGACAGGTTGGTATCAGAGCCAAGGTTGTAGAGAACTAGGAAAAACCCAATGTTTAACGACCTAGAATATAACCTAAGCTACCCAATAGGACTAAGTGCTATAGGCTTGAGGAACTTAGGATCTAAGTAACTTAAGTGAGCATTAAGTCTACAATAAGCTTGAAAGATCTTAGGGACATCTTTCTAAGATTAGATATCGAGTCAAAGAATTTGAATCGGACTTCTATAACTTTAGAAACCGGATTAAATTCTCACACATATGCATTTAAGGATTTCAGAGGCAAGGATCTGTATTCTTAGTATCCTTGATCTTAAATTCTCACACAGAGATCATTATAGAAATTCGGAGGCAAAGATCTGTATTTTCAGTATCTTTGATATGAATTTCTTGTCATATTCATTATAGGATTTAGAGGCAAAGATTGGTATCTTTGATCTAAAGTCCTTGTCATATTCATTATAGGAATTCAAATGTCAAGATCTATTAATTTAGAGTCTTGATTTGAAATCCTTGTCATGCTCATTATAGGAATTCAAAGGTCAAGATCTATTAATTTAGAATCTTGATTTGACATCCTTGTCATATTCATTATAGGAATTCAAATGTCAAGATCTATTAATTTAGAGTCTTGATTTGAAATCCTTGTCATGCTCATTATAGGAATTCAAAGGTCAAGATCTATTAATTTAGAATCTTGATTTGAAATCCTTGTCATATTCATTATAGGAATTCAAATGTCAAGATCTATTAATTTAGAGTCTTGATTTGAAATCCTTGTCATGCTCATTATAGGAATTCAAAGGTCAAGAACTATTAATTTAGAATCTTGATTTGAAATCCTTGTCATTGTTATCATTATCAGGTGTTCATTATCATAGGAACTTTATAACTTAGAATCTGTGTAACAGTATTCTTTAGTTGAAGTTCTCACAAGAGATCATTATACTCAATATTGTAGGTATTGAGAACCTAGGTTAATTAACCTAGGACACACATGCTAAAAACCGAAGGTCTTAATTTCGAGTAAATTAAGAACCATGGTTTACATAATCATAAACATATTCTGAGAACAGGTGGCAATCATGAAACAATCATAATCAATCAACAGTTGGAATCTTAGCCCCAAATATAGACGACGGATTACCGCTGACGTGTTGAGGTAAGTGGTGGGTCGGTGAGAGCTTACCCTATATATAAGCTTATTTCAATATGTTAGGGGGAATCCGGCGTTCGTATTTGGAGTGAGGATTCGGGAGCAACTGGAATCATTGAACGTTAGTCAAACACATTGGATACAAACATTTGGGAAACAATCATTGGTGAATCCAATCATAGTGAAATTCAAACTTGGATGAACCAAACATTATGGGGAATCAATCAAGTTGTGAACATTCTTTAAATGTAAACCTTAAGTGAAATTCTTAAGTGATTACATCATTAGTACTTACTGACATAGGTTAACAGGAAAGTGTAGAACACACGTATGATTTAGTTCTACATGTTAACAACTGTTAGTAGGTGCACGCATAACATAATCATAGTTCAATCATGGAATCAATCATAGTTCAAGTTGATCAAAGATCAGGAGATTCTTAATCAATGGAACACACTTGGAAATCAGTACAAACATGTTGCCAAATGCTAGCAAGGGCATGATCGTGGTATATCGAAACGGTGGTGGGCAGCGAGAGTGAGCCCTATATATAAACTATTTTCGGTATATCGGGAAAGTGTCAGTGTGTAGGTTTGGTGGAGAGATCATGGGACATCGTACATATTCACATGATAAGTATGCAAATAAGTTGATAACTTATACGTGTACTGGATCATATTACAATTGAATGATAATACTAGTAGTATGGATGTATTACTGACTTTATCATGAAAGTTCAATTGTATCATTTCTCGTTACTGACCCACTTGCGGCCTCTATTCGTAGAATGCCTCCTCGACGTGACCCTAATGCTGGGGACTCGACAAGTGGCAACGACGATGAAATCAACAAGATTGCTCGAGCTATCGCTGTTCATATGAGGGAAGTAATCCCTGGTATGGTCACTGATATTACCCAGAATCTTCGGGGAAGTACTAGTGATTCAGCACATAACTCAAATGCTACAACTACTGGAACTGCTAACTTCACTTTCAAGCAGTTCAATGATGCTAAGCCTCCTAAGTACGCTGGTACAGAATGAGCTACTGGTCTACTACAGTGGTTAGAGAGCATTGAGGACATTCTCGACTTCACTGGATGCCCTGAGAATCTGAAGGTCAAGATGGCCTCAAGCGCTTTTCATAAGGGCGCACTCACTTGGTGGAATTCTGAAAAGAACACCAGAGGACGCGAAGTCGCTTTAGCTTTACCATGGGACGGATTCAAGAACTTACTCGTGGAAAAGTTTTGTCCGCGTCATGAACTGAAGAAACTTGAGGCGGAAATGTGGAATCTGGTGCAAGATAGTGGAGAGAACGCAAAGTACACAACTCGATTCCATGAGTTGTGCATTCTGGTACCCCATTTGGTTACTCCTCTATCCCGCAGGATAGAGAAGTACATTGAAGGTCTACCCTTAGTAGTCAGGGGAACTGTCATGGGTAATAACCCTACTACTTTGGAGGCAGCCATTCAACTTGGTGCTACTCTTACTGAAGAGTATGTGAAGTCTGGAGTGCTCACCCGAAAGGGATTCAAGAGAGCTCAGATTGAAGAAGGCAAGAAGCCTGAGCAGCACCATCATAAGAAGAAGAAGCAAAAGACAATCAAGAACTTCGCAGCTTTGACTGCAGCTGCACCTACTCATGCTACACCTATCACTGCTATGCCACAACCTGCTAACGCCAGAAAGTCTTATACTGGCACATTTCCACTTTGCACCAAATGCCAGTATCATCATCTGCCCAACACTCCTTGCAAGAAGTGTCTCAAGTGTGGGCGTATGGGACACTTTGCAGCTACATGCCGAGCTGCTCATCTTGCTGCTGCAACAACTGCTACCACTACCACTACTGCTACAGGTGGAAGAGCCTGTTATAATTGTGGAGCAGAGGGACACTTCAGAAACCAGTGTCCAAAACTCAACAACAATACTGCTGCTGCACGTGCTTTTGTTATTGGAACTGCTGAAGCACGTGAGGATCCGGCAGTTATCACGGGTACATTTCTTATCAATGATCACTACGTTTCTATCATATTTGATACTGGTGCTGATAAAAGCTTTATCTCTGCTCATACTGCTTCTTTGCTTGATATGCAACTATCTATACTTACTGCTCCCTATACTGTAGAAGTAGCGAATGGTAAGACTATAGTTGTAGATTCCATAATCCATGGTTGTGAATTAAGATTAAATGACCATCTTTTCTCCATCGATCTCATTCCTATGACTCTCGGAAGCTTCGAAGTTGTGATAGGAATGGATTGGTTGTCCAAAAACAATGCTGAAATCGTATGCTCTGAGAAACTTATTCGAATTCCTCTACCGTCCGGCGAAACGATGATAGTCTACGGCGAGAAACCATGCCGCGGATTGAAGATTGTATCGTGCATCAAGGCGAGGAAGTACATGAAGAAGAAGTATTATGCTTTCCTGGCTCACGTGGTAGAAAAGAAACCTGAAAAGAAAGCAGTTGGAGACGTTCCAGTTATCAGAGATTATCTAGACGTATTTCCAGAAGACTTGCCTGGACTACCCCCAGTCCGACAAGTGGAGTTTAGAATCGATCTCGTCCCTGGAGCAAACCCAGTGGCGAAGTCACCGTATCGACTAGCACCGTCTGAGATGCAAGAACTGTCTAGTCAGCTTCAAGAACTTTTAGACAGGTTTCATAAGACCGAGTTTCTCTCCATGGGGAGCTCCGGTTCTCTTTGTCAAAAAGAAAGACGGTTCATTTCGTATGTGTATTGATTATCGTGAGCTAAACAAGTTGACAATCAAGAATAGATATCCTCTGCCCAGGATCGATGACCTGTTTGATCAATTACAGGGAGCAACTTGCTTCTCTAAGATTGATTTATGATCTGGGTATCATCAGTTAAGAGTAAATGATGAGGATATACCAAAGACTGCATTTAGGACTCGATATGGACACTATGAGTTTGTGGTTATGCCATTTGGGCTGACCAATGCACCCGCAGTGTTCATGGACTTGATGAATCGAGTCTGCAGGCCATACTTGGATCAGTTTGTTATTGTCTTTATTGACGATATATTGATTTATTCCAAGTCAGAACAAGAGCATGAAAATCATTTGAGGAAAGTCCTAGAACTACTAAGAGGAGAACAACTTTATGCTAAATTCTGAAAATGTGAATTTTGGCTGAAGGAGGTTCACTTCTTAGGACATGTCATAAACAAGGATGGAATACATGTAGATCCAGCCAAGATTGAGGCGATTAAGAACTGGACTACTCCATCTACTCCAACAGAGATTCGTTCATTTCTGGGTTTGGCAGGTTATTACAGAAGATTCATTGCAAACTTCTCTAGGATAGCCTTGCCACTTACCACACTAACTCAGAAAAGCCAAGTGTTTATATGGGGACAGAAACAAGAAGATGCATTTCAACTTCTTAAACAGAAGTTATGCAACTCCCCTATCCTTAGTCTTCCATAAGGCAATGATGATTTCATTGTCTACTGTGATGCTTCAAACCTTGGTCTCGGTTGTGTACTTATGCAACGGGACAAGGTCATTGCTTATGCTTCAAGACAACTTAAGGTTCACGAGAAGAATTACACTACTCATGACCTTGAGTTAGGGGCTGTGGTCTTTGCATTGAAGATTTGGAGACACTACCTGTACGGTACTAAATGTGTCATCTATACAGACCACAAGAGCCTGCAACACATTCTCAATCAGAAAGAACTCAACATGAGACAACGACGTTGGGTTGAGCTTCTAACTGATTACGACTGTGAGATTCGTTACCATCCGGGTAAAGCCAATGTGGTGGCGGATGCTCTTAGTCGCAAGGAACCAGTCAAACCGATTCGTGTAAGAGCCATGGAGATCAACACACAGCCAAACTTGAAAGACTTGATTCGCATTGCACAACAACAAGTAGTAACAGACAATCAACTCAAGACAGACTTGGATTGTGGCATTGAGAAGAAACTAGAACCTCGAGCTGATGGGGTGTTACATCTCAACGGCCGCATTTGGATTCCAAAGTCTGAAGAATTGCGCACACTCATCTGTGATGAGGCTCATAAGTCGCGATACTCAGTTCATCCTGGAGCCGATAAGATGTATCAAGACTTGAGGACATCTTACTGGTGGCCGGGAATGAAGAAAGACATAGCACTGTACGTGGGAAAGTGTCTTACATGTTCAAAAGTCAAAGCAGAACATCAAAAGCCTTCGGGACTTCTGCAGCAACCTGAAATTCCTCAATGGAAATGGGAGCAAATTTCCATGGATTTCATAACCAAGTTGCCGAGAACTCCACGAGGTTTCGATTCGATTTGGGTGATCGTTGATCGACTCACCAAATCTGCTCATTTTCTCCCTATCCGAGAGGATTACAAAATGGAGAAGCTATCTACTCTGTACATCAACGAAATCATTGCACGTCATGGTACTCCAACATCAATCATATCTGATCGTGATAGTCGTTTCACTTCTCGCTTTTGGCAATCATTGCAAAAGGCTTTGGGAACGCGTGTTAATATTAGCACGGCGTATCATCCCCAAACCGATGGTCAAAGCGAAAGGACTATCCAAACACTTGAAGACATGCTTCGTTCTTGTGTCATTGACTTCGGTGGAAGTTGGGACACTCATCTCCCACTCATTGAGTTTTCATATAACAATAGCTATCATACGAGCATTCAATGTGCACCATTCGAAGCTCTATATGGTAGAAAGTGCCGATCACCGGTCTGTTGGACCGAGATTGGTGACTCACAGGTCGTAGGACCAGAACTCATTCAGGAAACATCAGACAAAATCACAATCATTCAGTCACGGCTTAAGGCCGCACGAGATCGGCAGAAGAGTTATGCTGATCGACGTCGGAAACCACTTGAGTTTCAAGTCGGTGACCGAGTCTTACTCAAGGTTTCTCCCTGGAAAGGCGTTGTCCGATTCGGGAAGAAAGGGAAACTTGCACCAAGGTACGTTGGACCTTTTGAGATCCTGGAACGGATTGGTCCCGTAGCCTACAAACTCAAACTTCCAGTGGAGCTAAGCAATGTTCACGATACTTTTCATGTATCGAATCTTAAGAAATGCTTGGCAGATCATGATGTTCAGATTCCACTGGAAGACATACAGATTCAGAACAACATGCAATTCATAGAGCGTCCGGTTGAAATCATGGATCATGGGGTCAAGAAACTTAAACGCAGCCGTATTCCGATCGTAAAGGTACGATGGGAAGGCAAACGTGGTGCTGAGTTCACCTGAGAACGTGAAGACCAGATGAAGCTTAAGTACCCTCATCTTTTTACAGTATCTTCGGCTAGTTAATTTCGGGACGAAATTTCCTTAACTAGGGGAGACTTAAACATTTGTACATTTAGACATGGTAGTCGTAAACAGTGTAGAACAGTGGGTGTCAATGTTCAGTTAATCAATGTGATTCATGTGTTCATAATGTGTGCTTGTGTGTT
Source organism: Mikania micrantha (assembly GCA_009363875.1). Lineage (NCBI taxonomy): Eukaryota > Viridiplantae > Streptophyta > Magnoliopsida > Asterales > Asteraceae > Mikania > Mikania micrantha. The sequence goes on along the minus strand of CM018687.1, from coordinate 53,184,261 downwards.
ACATGATCTTAATTATTTAGGAACAAGTATGTATTAATACTTACAGTTGATTACACTAGGCAAGAACAGTATTGTGTTATATCGAAACAGTGGTGGGCAGCGAGAGTGAGCCCTATATATATACTGCGTTCGGTGTAACAGGATAGTGTTAGTGCGTAGTGTTAAGACGAATATTATGACAATTAATTCAACAAGAATCGTAATACGTAAGCGAGACTGAGTATAGTTATGGGTGACGATCCATAATGATACGAATGTTGAACTTATAATTATGATTAAACGACTTTAAATAATTAATACGAACGAAAAACGTACGCGATTGCGGGTATACACGTAATCGTGAATGTTTAACGATCAGGCAACACACGAAGAGTAAAAATAATTAGATTAATTATTTTATATTTTACAATTTTGAAACTCATCATTTATTTGAGTTTAACAACTCTTTTTATTTAAAACCGCGTAAAATACGCGTTACGTATCGGAAACGCGAACCGAGCGACCGAAACGGGCCCGAATACCACACTGGCTATAAAAGCCTTGATGAAGGCCATTTTCTTCATTAAATGCAGCCAACAACCTCTCTCTAGCTCCAAATTCGCGAACCTTTTCTCACACTAGAATTTCAACCTTCCAAGCTTCATATCTCCTTCGATTCTACACGGATTTGGGCGTTCTTGGTGTCCACGCGTAGCTCTCAACATTCTCTACACGAAAGTACAGGAGTTTCGCAGATTCATCCAGCCAAAAACGAGGTATTGGTGGCTTGTGAATGACCGGCGAACCTAGCCCCTTAAACCTAAAAGGTTCGCTGCCCAAGTGGCAGCCCATAACCTCTTTCGGCCCAATTCAAGTCTCCTTGGCCCAACTTCACTAGCAATGGGCCCATAGTCTTAAACCAAGCCCAATCGAGTTATATAGACTCGTTTTGATCTTAAGTGGCCCAATATTGACTTAGAAGCTTAAATGGTCTACATGAACATTGGACGGCCCAACTCAACTCCCTTAGGCCCAATCCAAGCCCATACGACTCATTATGATCCTAATTAGCTCGATATTAGCTTGGGCGCGTTACGAGGCCTATATACAAGTTATTGGGCCAACATCACACTCAATTGGCCCAACACCACATTCAATTGGCCCATGGTTGGCCACAACTCAAAGTATTTGTAATTTGATCTTAGTTGGTTTAAGTTGCAACTTAAACTAATAATGGGATCAAGTCACAATCTCAAGAACTAAAACAATTGATCATCTTTTCATAAGTCATGTTAATCAATGGTTATCAAATTCGCAAACAATTATCATTTTATGCATAAGATTTATGCACAAAAGAACATTTCATATTCGTTTCTTGGACCCATGATCAATCAAATGATTCAAATCATAACTTTCAAGTTTTCACAACAATCAAATCATGAGAACACAAGTCAATCAATGAATCAAAGTCTATACAACTATAAATCCTATATCTTATGTATGATTACAATGTTATAGGAATCAATTAGGAGTCCTATTTGCTACTTGCTATCTGTTTTAGTTCAGAGTCTACTGCAGACAGGTGAGAACTTTAGCCCCTCTTTTACTGTTTTTATAACTGTTTTGGGGTGGAACACGTGATCAAACCAATCGTTTACAATCATATTTCATTACACAAGGTGTGTGTATTCTTATAAACATTATGGGTTCATTGTACGAATCCTAGGAATTCATCAACTGTTTGAAAGGAATTATCAATTATTAAACTCTTTTCACTAAAAAGGTTTTATAAGGGATCTTTGAACTGTTTTGTAACAGATTTACCCAAATGTATTTATGAAGGATAAACACTTTTAAATAAACGATTTTATAAACTCTTTTGTTATAAACCTTGTTGTTACACAAGGTCACTATTTTATGGTATTCAAATCAAGTGGTTCACAACATGCTATTCAAATCAAGTGGTTCACAACATGGTATTCAAATCAAGTGGTTCATTTCATGGTATTCAAATCAAGTGGTTCACATCATGGTATTCAAATCAAGTGGTTCATTTCATGGTATTCAAAACAAAGGATTTAATTCGTGGAATTAAATCTTGGTTTTCAATTCATGTTATCAAATAAGGCATTAACACATCCGGTTAAAGTAAGATTTAGAAACATGGTGTCTATTGTTGTAAACAAACTTGTAAAAGCATCAAGTATCATATTCATTAGCGTTAGTACTGGGTGATCACAACAAGGGAAAGCGGACACACACATTGGGGCAGGCCGATTGCTGCAGTTAGTTTTTAAATTTGTTTTATAAACTAACTGCAGATTTCGGTTACATATGGTTTCATTAAAATTGCTATACATAATCTAACTCCAAACATGGTTTGGGACTTGATATTATATGTTGGCTTTCGTGCGAACAGTGATTGGTCTGTTTACACTCATTTTCTTACTTGATGTTAGTTTGGGTTGCAGCTCATCCGTGTGAATCTTATGTTGCTATAACTTACCTATGCCTTATATCATATACTTATGTTTACAAATGATTAAACCTATTGTTCTCACCAACTACGTCTGTAGTTGACAGTTACTTTTCACGTGTTTCAGGTAATCAAGTTTAAGACATTCTCAGAGACAACTAAGGAGACCATACTAAGATAGAACAAGATGAAGAAACATGCTAGGATGGATTAGAAACACACCAAATCCTAATTGTTTAATTGTCTTGTTTGAAGTCTTATTTTGTAAACTATATTTTGGGTCTGTAGTTGTCTTTCTTTTGGTAGATAGATTGTCTGTAACTAAACAACCGTCTAAACATTATGAAATGTAGTAATCCATTGTGGTTGTTCTTATTCAATACTTGTGCATGATTCAACTGTTCATACATCACCGCGCCGTGGATTCCGCACGCGGCGCAGGGGTGTGACAGTAATGGTTGAAAAGCAGTGTGTTTCCTGTTTATGAAATACAAATACGTAAAGAGTGTTTGGTCACGTCTTCCACCCCAAAACAGTTGTAAACAGTAAAAGAGGGGCTAATGTTCTCACCTACCAGCAGTTGACTCTAAACCAGAACAAGTAGCAAATAGCAAGCAACAAGACTTCTAACTGATTCCTATATCATTGTAATATAATATAAGATTTATGATTGTATAGACTTTGATTTTTTGATTGACTTATGTTAAACGGTTGACTTATGAAGATATTGTGTCAGGTTCTTTTATGCGCAACTTGTACTCATAAAAGTAACATGTCTTTATGAATGTGATAACCCTTGTTTAACATGAAGTTTACAGAGAAGTTAAAATGTTCTAAGCCTTTGTGTTTAGGACTTGATCTCATAATTAGGTTAAGTTAAACTTAAACCGAACAAGATCAATTCATAATTACTGTAAGTTGTATTAGGTTTTGATCACTCTTAGAAATCCCATTATTACAAGTGAGCCGTTTGAATTGAGTAACCAAGTTCATAGTTATTGGGCCAATAAGGCCGAGATTGGGACGAAACAAGTTCATTGGGCCAATTCAACTTAATTGGGCTTAGTCTAAATAATTGGGCCGGATGATATGTATTGGGCTGAAATACTACGATGGGCCGCATGCATTGGGTTAAGCCAATCATGAACCGAGCATCTTGAGCTGTTGGGCCGGTGGAAACGTAGGAGATGGCCCAATGGTTTACTTGTGTAATACTAGGGTGTCGGCCAAGTTAACTAATATGGGCCTAGTATTACGTGTCTTTGTGTTGTGTGTTAAACTTTAACTCATTTTTGAGGTCTTAACACTCTGCCATTATGCTAATTAATGTTTTCGATATGAGATTTAGTAAGCAAACCCAAGAATAACTTAGATTTATGGTTTCAATCCCATATGTTGTTCTTGTTATTCTTCAAGCCATTATTACATAGTAATTTCATAACTAGACAACAAACTTTGTAACCCTTAACGTTTTGAGTTTGTGAAATGTATCAGACCCAAAAATCTATCACCTTTATAGTAATAACCATAAATTCCCATGCATGTCATTCATAATCAATTATTTAAAGTGTTGGTTTATGTCTTTAAGCATATGGGCAGAATAATATATATATGGGCCGAATCAGTTCGTGGGCTGAATGAGGTTCGTCATGGGCCAATTGTTTGTTGTTGGGCCGAAACAAAATCACATGGGCCTAATGCATGTATATGGACTGGTTAACAAAGGTGGTTGAACTAATGTGGCCGAGAAAAAGGGTGAGCTCGGCTCTTATTCCAGCGAACCTAAGGGTTCCATTGACTATAGGTTCGGTGTCCAAGGTTCGGTCAAGTGACAGCCATGCAGGTTTGGGGATGATAGGTAGGTTCGGCCAGGATGGTTCGTGGCATCACACAGGTTCGTTGATCCTAGGTTCACAGCAGTTAGGTTCGACAGCTCAATGGTTCGTGGATGGTGCATGTTGGTTCGTGGATGATGGTTCGCTGCAGGAGGTTCGGCTATCGTGGTTGCCAGCTCAAGCGTTCGACTGGTCGAGGTTTGTGGCTCCTTGGTTCGTGAACATGAAAGGTTCATGGTGGCTGCTTCATGGCAGTAGGGTTCGTTTGGCAGGAAGGTTCCGTGGCCCAAGCATTTGATGATAGCAGGTTCGGCCGTCCCCCTTTGCCCAGCTTCCCTTGTGAACCTGTAACCATGCACCATCATCTCGAACTCCTAGTTGTTGCAGGCTATTCCCATGATAATGGTTATGCGAAAATGGGTTCTTGAGGGTGTAAGGTCTATTTGCTATATGTCTTAACCGATTGTGTGGTATGGTCGACCAAAGAGAGTTAAAACCCTAACTTTTGTCCTCGATTTTCGGCGGATAACTCTTCAGATCGATTGTACTTCTAGGTAGAGAAGGTCAGGAGCTTCGTTTAGACACCAAGAATGCAAGATTTCACCAAGAATTGAGCTAGATCTTGTAGTTTGAAGTTGGAAATTTTAGAGAGAGAGAGAGAGAAACGGTTGGAAGAGAGAGAAAAAGAGTAAATTAAATGAGAAACATGTCTCATTTAGTCCTTATATACCCCGAGGGTGTTCGGGTTCGTTCGGTTGATCGGTTTGTGTTTTCGTCTCGTTTCCGGAACGTTACACTTATTTTACGTGTCTTAAATAAAATGAATTTGTTTTTAAGTTTTAAAAGTGATTATTCCTAGTAAATATTTAAAATTTAATCTTCTTGAATTATTTTATCGAAAACGAAAATTTTAACTGTTTCGTCAGATCACGTCACCTTCCCACGTATTTGTTCGAATCGTCACCCGAACAAACACGACGATGGTTTAGCTTTTTGAATTTGGTTTTCTACTTTTTAGTCATCATTTCAGAGTATTAAACCCACATATATGTTTGTGTGGATCGTCACTCACACAAACACACTGTCAGTTCGTTATTCTGAAATAACACTGCAGCTGTGTTTGAATTATCTTCCCTCACTGACGGACTCAACTACACATCCTGTTTACACATTGTTTTCATACTGAGTTATCGGCCATCTGAAACCTGTCATCTATGGATATCAGATCGCAACCGACATGTTCTTGTTGTTTACTTGTACACTGTTGTTTCTCTTGATTCGTTGTATTAACTGTACTTAGGTTTTCACCTAAATACAAACAACTATTGTTTATCGTGAGTGTTGTACTCACGGTATTTAAGCTTTCACATAAATACGTATAAATGTTTCTTGTATTCTGAGTTATGACATCACAAACACTATTCATGCAATTGTATTTACACACAGTAAATAGTGAAAGTACACATATCGTACGGACTTACCGGACAATCAGGTACTGGATGTCACAGTCTCCCCTTGTTAAAGAAATTTCGTCACGAAATTTAAACATCATTGTCGGGCTTTACTTCTCGAACGGTGGGGATACTTTGTCTTCATGTTGTCCTCGCTCTCCCAGGTAAATTCTGGTCCACGCTTGGAGTTCCATCGAACCTTTACAATAGGGATACGGCTTCGTTTCAGTCTTTTGACTTCACGCTCCACAATCTCTATAGGTTTCTACAGTGAAATGTAATTGTTCATCAACTTTTATCTCTTCCAACGGTATGATCAATGATTCATCAGCGAGACATCTCTTGAGGTTTGATACATGAAATACATTGTGTACTCCGCTAAGTTCATCAGGGAGTTTGAGTCTGTATGCCACAGGACCTATGCGTTGAGTTATCTCAAACGGTCCGACATACCTTGGTGCTAGTTTTCCTTTAACCCCAAAACGAACTACGCCTATCCATGGGGACACTTTCAACATGACTCGGTCACCCACTTGGAATTCCAAAGGCTTTCGCCGTTTGTCTGCGTAACTCTTTTGGCGGCTACGTGTTGCTTGTACTCTTTGTTGTATCTGGCCTATCTTATCAGTAGTTTCCTGAATAAGTTCAGGCCCAGTGATTCTGTTGTCTCCCACTTCGGTCCAACAAATTGGAGACCGACATTTTCTACCATATAGTGCTTCAAACGGAGCACATCCAATGCTATTGTGGTAGCGGTTGTTGTAGGAGAACTCGATAAGTGGTAAATGTTTATCCCAACTTCCACCGAAGTCTAGGATGCATGTTCTCAACATATCCACTAGGGTTTGAATTGTTAACTCGCTTTGTCCATCCGTTTGTAAATGATAAGCAGTGCTCAAGTTGACATTTGTCCATAGAGATTGTTGCAATGATTGCCAGAACCGCGAGTTAAATCGACTGTCCCGGTCTGAAATAATAGACAATGGCACACCGTGCCGCACTACTATTTCATCGACATAAAGTCTTGCCAGCTTTTCCATCTTATAGTTTTCTCTGATCGGCAAGAAGTGTGCGTACTTGGTCAATCTATAAATAATGACCCAAATCGGCAAGAAGTGTGCACACAGATTCTAAATTATGAAGTCCTAATGATGATGAATACGTGATAATGATAACATGATGAGAATTTCAGATCAAAGATACTAAGAATACAGATCTTTGCCTCTGAAACCCTTTGATGAATATGTGTTGAGAAATTTAGTTCGGTTTCTAAAATTATAGAATTCCGATCCAAATTCCTTGACTCGATATCAAATCTTAGAAAGGTATCCCTAAGATCTTCCAAGCTTAGTGTAGACTAAATGCTTACTTAAGTTTACTTAGATCCTAAGTATCCTCAAACCTATAGCACTTAATCCTATGGGGTAGCTTAGGTTATAGTCTAGGTCATTAATTATTGGGTTTTTCCTAAGTTCTCTACAACCTTGGCTCTGATACCAACCTGTCACACCCCCTGCGCCGCGTGCGGAATCCATGGCGCGGTGACGATCGATGGTTGAATCACGCACAAGTATTGAATAAGAACAAGCACAATGCATAACTAAATTTCATAAAGATTAGACCATTGTTTAGTTACAGACAATCTATCTATCTTCCCAAAAGAATGACAACTACAGACCCAAAAATATTGTTTACAAAATAAGACTCAGTCAAGACAATTAAACAATCAGGATTAAATGAGTTTCTAATCCATCCTAGCTTGTTTCTTCATCTTGTTCTATCTTAAAACGGTCTCATTAGTTGTCCTTTAGAATGTCTTAAACCTGATTACCTGAAACACGTGAAAAAATAACTGTCAACTACAAAATAGTTGGTGAGAACAATAGGTTTAACAATTGTAAACATGAATCTGAACTGTAAGGCATATGTATAAAGCAGTAATTGAAAATACATGGATGGTTGCAACCCAAACTAACATCAAGTAAGAATAACGTGTGCAAACAGTCAAAAGTCTGTTTACTAGAACAGCCAACGTATAATCAAGTCCCAAACTACGTTTGGAGTCAGAAAATTTGTCAGCAAATGCATTCAACAGGAGTTGTACTAATGAGTTTACTCAGAATACAACTCCGTGTTGACGTAACCCGGTCAATATGACTTATGCTGATAAATTTAATTAACAGCAATTTCATATTACCGTAATGCAACCAATTCTATAGTTAGTTTTTAAAACAAATTTAAAAGCTAACTCCAGCTTTGGCGTAACCAATATGTGTCCCACTTTCCCTTGTTTTGATCACCCAGTACTAACGCTATAAGAATAAGAATATGTGTCTTGATGTGTGTATAAGTTTGTTCACAACGATGAACACCATGCTTTTGAATACTTTGATTTGAAACCTTTAATTGAATGCCTCATTTGATTACCATGATTTGAAAACCTTGCTTGAATACCCTGAATTGAAATCCTTTAATTGAACACCACCATCAAAAACCATTGATTGAAAACCTTGTGTTGAAACTCTTGATTTAATATTGAGAATAGTGTCCTTGTATAGTAACAAAGTTTATAAATATTATCTTATCAATAGCACAACTTGTAGTAAAAGAGTTTATTAAACTTATTCTTTAAAAGTATTTAACATGTATAAAACCATTTGTGTAAAGAAGATATAAAACAGTTAGGGCACTTTTTTATAAAACCTTTTAGTAGAAAATGTTTAACAATTGATAAAACCCTTAAAATGATTGATAAATGCTTTTTAAAATAGTTGATACATCCCTTAATTTTGTAAATGAATCCTGTAATTGTAACATTTGTACATTTAGACATGGTAGTCGTAAACAGTGTAGAACAGTGGGTGTCAATGTTCAGTTAATCAATGTGATTCATGTGTTCATAATGTGTGCTTGTGTGTTACATGATCTTAATTATTTAGGAACAAGTATGTATTAATACTTACAGTCGATTACACTAGGCAAGAACAGTATTGTGTTATATCGAAACAGTGGTGGGCAGCGAGAGTGAGCCCTATATATATACTGCGTTCGGTGTAACAGGATAGTGTTAGTGCGTAGTGTTAAGACGAATATTATGACAATTAATTCAACAAGAATCGTAATACGTAAGCGAGACTGAGTATAGTTATGGGTGACGATCCATAATGATACGAATGTTGAACTTATAATTATGATTAAACGACTTTAAATAATTAATACGAACGAAAAACGTACGCGATTGCGGGTATACACGTAATCGTGAATGTTTAACGATCTGGCAACACACGAAGAGTAAAAATAATTAGATTAATTATTTTATATTTTACAATTTTGAAACTCATCATTTATTTGAGTTTAACAACTCTTTTTATTTAAAACCGCGTAAAATACGCGTTACGTATCGGAAACGCGAACCGAGCGACCGAAACGGACCCGAATACCACACGGGCTATAAAAGCCTTGATGAAGGCCATTTTCTTCATTAAATGCAGCCAACAACCTCTCTCTAGCTCCAAATTCGCGAACCTTTTCTCACACTAGAATTTCAACCTTCCAAGCTTCATATCTCCTTCGATTCTACACGGATTTGGGCGTTCTTGGTGTCCACGCGTAGCTCTCAACATTCTCTACACGAAAGTACAGGAGTTTCGCAGATTCATCCAGCCAAAAACGAGGTATTGAAGCTTGAATCATCACGAAATTAGGGTTTTCGTTTTGTTGTTCGACCAACTCATATAACCGGTAATAAAAGCCTACGTAGACCAACCCTAGACCTTCGAAATGTGGTTCTTGTGCATCGAGGATGTGGAGACTTCATCAGGGACGGCCATAGCTCAAGTGGGATGCGAAGTTGTTACAGGTTCGTGGAAGAAAAGGGGCTGTCGAACCCTCTTCAGCAACCAGCCGAACCCTAGGCATCCCCACGAGCCTTCACCGAACCATGTGGCGTCCAACGAACCCTCAACTGCACCTGGCCAACCCTGAGGTGCTTCACGAACCATCACGAATCCTTGAGCTTAGGGCGAACCTGAACGAACCTGTATGCTCATGGTTCAGCAGCCGAACTATAGGGAGTCCCACGAGCCTTCACGAACCAGTTGGTGACCAACGAACCCTCCTTAGAGCGAACTATCTGCGAACCCTACGTAAGGATCATTCTGCGAACCCTAGTCGCCATGCACGAACCCTGCATGGTTCGTAGCTTCCTCAGCCGAACTCTATTGGATCCTTGGCCGACCCTTGGTGGCTTGTGAATGACCGGCGAACCTAGCCCCTTAAACCTAAAAGGTTCGCTGCCCAAGTGGCAGCCCATAACCTCTTTCGGCCCAATTCAAGTCTCCTTGGCCCAACTTCACTAGCAATGGGCCCATAGTCTTAAACCAAGCCCAATCGAGTTATATAGACTCGTTTTGATCTTAAGTGGCCCAACATTGACTTAGAAGCTTAAAAGGTCTACATGAACATTGGACGGCCCAACTCAACTCCCTTAGGCCCAATCCAAGCCCATACGACTCATTATGATCCTAATTAGCTCGATATTAGCTTGGGCGCGTTACGAGGCCTATATACAAGTTATTAGGCCAACATCACACTCAATTGGCCCAACACCACATTCAATTGGCCCATGGTTGGCCACAACTCAAAGTATTTGTAATTTGATCTTAGTTGGTTTAAGTTGCAACTTAAACTAATAATGGGATCAAGTCACAATCTCAAGAACTAAAACAATTGATCATCTTTTCATAAGTCATGTTAATCAATGGTTATCAAATTCGCAAACAATTATCATTTTATGCATAAGATTTATGCACAAAAGAACATTTCATATTCGTTTCTTGGACCCATGATCAATCAAATGATTCAAATCATAACTTTCAAGTTTTCACAACAATCAAATCATGAGAACACTAGTCAATCAATGAATCAAAGTCTATACAACTATAAATCCTATATCTTATGTATGATTACAATGTTATAGGAATCAATTAGGAGTCCTGTTTGCTACTTGCTATCTATTTTAGTTCAGAGTCTACTGCAGACAGGTGAGAACTTTAGCCCCTCTTTTACTGTTTTTATAACTGTTTTGGGGTGGAACACGTGATCAAACCAATCGTTTACAATCATATTTCATTACACAAGGTGTGTGTATTCTTATAAACATTATGGGTTCATTGTACGAATCCTAGGAATTCATCAACTGTTTGAAAGGAATTATCAATTATTAAACTCTTTTCACTAAAAAGGTTTTATAAGGGATCTTTGAACTGTTTTGTAACAGATTTACCCAAATGTATTTATGAAGGATAAACACTTTTAAATAAACGATTTTATAAACTCTTTTGTTATAAACCTTGTTGTTACACAAGGTCACTATTTTATGGTATTCAAATCAAGTGGTTCACAACATGGTATTCAAATCAAGTGGTTCACAACATGGTATTCAAATCAAGTGGTTCATTTCATGGTATTCAAATCAAGTGGTTCACATCATGGTATTCAAATCAAGTGGTTCATTTCATGGTATTCAAAACAAAGGATTTAATTCGTGGAATTAAATCTAGGTTTTCAATTCATGTTATCAAATAAGGCATTAACACATCCGGTTAAAGTAAGATTTAGAAACATGGTGTCTATTGTTGTAAACAAACTTGTAAAAGCATCAAGTATCATATTCATTAGCGTTAGTACTGGGTGATCACAACAAGGGAAAGCGGACACACACATTGGGGCAGGCCGATTGCTGCAGTTAGTTTTTAAATTTGTTTTATAAACTAACTGCAGATTTCGGTTACATATGGTTTCATTAAAATTGCTATACATAATCTAACTCCAAACGTGGTTTGGGACTTGATATTATATGTTGGCTTTCGTGCGAACAGTGATTGGTCTGTTTACACTCATTTTCTTACTTGATGTTAGTTTGGGTTGCAGCTCATCCGTGTGAATCTTATGTTGCTTTAACTTACCTATGCGTTATATCATATACTTATGTTTACAAATGATTAAACCTATTGTTCTCACCAACTGTCACACCCCCACCTCCGCGTCACCAGACGACGTCATTTTTAAAGATAGCGGAAGCATAGCGACGAAGTCTCGAAGGTGAGGGGTGACTTACTTGATCCGGTATCATAACACACATAGTTAAGAAAAGCACTAATTACAAATCACGACAAATATTTATTACATGTCCTGAATATCCGTTTACAACTTAAGTTCCTTCTATTGCATCCCAAGTCCTAACTACATGGTGCGTGCACAGGTGTTTCCTCACCGTTGGTACTGATTACCTGTAAAAGATTTAAAGTTTAAAAATATCAGTATAAAACTGGTGAGTTCATAAATAAGACTCGATACAATATGATATGATAGTAAAGTCAATGGTACACATTAACATAAGTGAATAATCATGTGACCCGTATCCAGATCCTTTCTGACAGTCCAGTCTAGAAAATAACCGAAGTTAAAATCCGTGCCTCTAACTCAATGTCTCACTACATCAAGTCGATACCAGGAATGGTGACAAGCATTCACACAAGGGTAGACGCTATCTATCCATGAATGGGGTTGTCAGCCCGATAGTACTATCTTTGTCCACACATTCGGCCCCACATGGGTTAACCAGATACAGTTGGTTTTGAGGACTTTTGTTGTACACAGAAAATAGTCATAATCCCATGACACCCACATGCAAGCCGGTATTGCAATTGTTACTAAACATATCACACGTTTGATAAAGATTTCATAATAGTCACCCCGATGTTAAGAAAACAGTAAAAGAAAAGGGGTTGTATGAAACTCACCTGAAGTTTATGAAAAGATAAAATCACACGAACGGTGGCTAAAAATGCTAATCTGCATTAGTTTATTTATAATTAATTATTTGTGTTTTAACTTGCTGATTAGATCTGTTTGAACGTTCAATGTCACCGACATTGTAATGAAAAGTCATCGAACTAACATTAGATGTTTAATTAATTATTTAGTCTAATATCATCCAATGTACTATAATGTAGGTACCTATACTCGTTTAAGTACCTTGTGTTAAGTTGATGACTCATTGGATTAGCCGTAATAATCTCCGACTAATTAGTTAGGTAATGCTGTTGATTATATTACTTAAACAGTCCCTAGATGAAATCTCGGCTTAGGAATGATTAATTCTTGTCCTAATTATCCATGTATCACAAAACATAACAATATGACATTTGAATAGGTTAAACAATCATGTTTAACATATTAATCCGACTGTTATCATAAAACCAGACAGTTATTCCAATTGGTAGGGTAATAACTGTGATTAGTTTGAAACACTTGAGATTAACCTTGCATTTCAAAGATTAACCAAAATAATCACTTACATTGTCATAATCCAATGGTTTAAACCATTAGAAGTATTGTTATGGTTTAGTGAAAACCGGGCATTATAACGGATCAAAACAGGCATTTACCCGTTAACAAGACAAGTTATCCGTCAAAAATCATTCCTAGCTATCATCTAAGCAATAATCAACAACCCTAACTATATCATTACGTTCAAAAACACGATCTAATCAATGAAGATCAAGTCAGAAGATTAAAAAGGATAGTTACCCAAATCAGACGATTCTACGGACAAAATCACGATCAGGACGTGTATACACGTTCACCGGCTCGAGCTGGACGTTCTGGTGGTGTCAAATATGAGTTTTGGTGGGAGATTGGTCAAGATCTTGAGTTAAAAAGGGTTTAAAGTCGAGAGGAAAGAAAATAAAATTTTTTTGCATGCTTCTGCGATTTAAGAAGCTGGTTCAACAGACCGACCCACTCGTCGCGTATCGCGACGAGTGGCTCACATGTCGTCGCGTACCGCGAGAGATTCCGGATAAGATTTGATATCGTGACTTGTCGCGTACCGCGACAAGACTCCAAGGAGTCGTCGCGTATCGCGAGGGATCCAATTTCAAGATTTTTCTTCGTTTCGCGATTCCGGACAATCCGTAACTCGGTTTCACGCGCGGTTTTCTCCCATGTTCCCAATTTCTCGCACACTTTAAACCTGTAATGATTAAAATAATCAATTTAACACAGATTCCTAGAACGACCAAACGTGCTCGTGTTATTGATGACGTAATATTTACATGCAATTGTCACAGTCTCCTCCTGTTACAGAAATTTCGTCCCGAAATTTGCTTTAACTCCTACAGTTTGATCGCCTATGTAAACAAATGAGGATACTTCTGTTTCATGCGGTCTTCACGTTCCCAAGTGTACTCTGGCCCTCGTTTAGAATTCCATTTGACTTTTACAATTGGTATTCGACTTCGTTTGAGGGTCTTTTCATTTCGATCCATTACTTCGACTGGTTCTTCCGTGAACTGTAGGTTTTCGGCAATGTGTATCTCATCAAGAGGTATGACTAGTGACTCGTCCAATAGGCACTTTTTCAGATTCGAGACATGAAACACATCATGTATGTTACTAAGTTCTGAGGGTAACTCTAATCTGTATGCTACCATTCCAATCCTTTCAAGAATTGTAAATGGTCCTACAAATCTTGGTGAGAGTTTTCCTCGTTTACCGAATCTGAAAATACCTTTCCAGGGAGAGACTTTTAGCATCACTTTATCACCAATCTGGAATTCGAGTGGTCTACGTCGATTATCAGCATAACTCTTCTGTCGATCGCATGCTGCTTTAATTCGTTCCTGAATGAGCGCGATCTTATCAGTCGTTTCCTGGATCAGTTCCGGGCCAATAATCTGACTTTCGCCTACTTCTGACCAACACACAGGAGATCGGCATTTGCGCCCGTACAAAGCTTCAAATGGAGCACATTGGATACTAGTATGATAGCTGTTATTATAAGAAAATTCAACCAATGGCAGATGAGTATCCCAGCTGCCTCCAAAATCAATTACACAGCTTCGAAGCATGTCTTCTAATGTTTGATTTGTACGTTCAGTCTGCCCATCCGTTTGTGGATGATAAGCTGTGCTCATGTTGATCTGTGTACCCAAGGCATGTTGAAGAGTTTGCCAAAAACGTGACATAAATCGACTATCTCTATCAGAAATAATAGAGATTGGCACTCCATGTCGCATTACGATTTCGTTGATGTAGAGTTTAGCTAAACGGTCCATGGAATAGTCTTCCCGAATTGGTAAGAAATGTGCTGATTTGGTAAGGCGATCTACGATGACCCAAATAGCATCATGGTTATGCGCCGTTCTGGGTAATTTAGTGATGAAATCCATGGAAATTTGTTCCCATTTCCACATAGGGATTTCTGGTTGTTGCAATAGCCCAGATGGTCTTTGATGTTCTGCCTTAACCTTAAGGCACGTTAAGCATTTATTCACATATTCTGCTATTTGTTTCTTCATACCGGGCCACCAGTAGAAGTCTTTGAGATCTTTATACATCTTGTCAGCACCTGGATGAATAGAATATTTGGATTTGTGAGCTTCGTCCAAGATAATTGGTCTGATATTACCAAGTACCGGGATCCATGCTCGGTTTTTGAAATATAATATTCCATCCGTTTTGGTTTTAAGTTGTTTATCTAATCCTCGTAATTTCTCAACGGTGTAATTTGTTGTTTGCAAGGCCTGCCGTTGAGTTTCACGTATTTGAGGGTTTAGACTAGTTTGAATCGTCATTTCCAGCGCTTTCACACGTATGGGTTTGACTCTCTCTTTGCGACTTAAAGCATCGGCTACAACATTTGCTTTACCTGGGTGGTAACGGATTTCGCAGTCATAGTCGTTCAGAAGTTCCACCCATCGCCTTTGTCGCATATTTAGCATTTTCTGATCTAGAATGTGTTGAAGACTTTTGTGATCTGTATAGACCGTACACTTCGTCCCGTACAAGTAATGTCTCCATATCTTGAGTGCAAACACTACTGCACCAAGTTCTAGATCATGAGTGGTGTAATTCTTCTCGTGCACTTTTAGCTGCCGAGAAGCATAGGCAATCACCTTGTTGTTCTGCATCAGCACACACCCAAGTCCTTGACGTGAGGCATCACAGAAGACTATGAAATTCTCTGTGCCTTCTGGTAGTGCCAGAATAGGTGCATTGCAGAGTTTATGCTTCAACAGTTGAAATGCCTCCTCCTGTTGAGAGTCCCATATGAACTTTTGATCTTTCTGGGTTAGAGTAGTTAAAGGCAAGGCTATCTTTGAAAAGTTCTTGATGAATCTTCTGTAATAGCCCGCTAACCCTAAGAATTGACGAATCTCTGTTGGGGTTTTCGGTGTCTCCCATTGCTTTACCGCTTCAATCTTGCTGGGATCCACTTGTATACCATTTTCATTTACTACATGCCCAAGAAACTGGACTTCCCGTAACCAGAACTCACATTTGGAAAATTTGGCATAAAGTTTCTCATGTGCTAAAAGTTCCAAGATCAGTTTTAAGTGTTGCACATGTTCTTGTTGACTGCGGGAGTAAATGAGAATGTCATCAATAAAAACAATCACGAATTTATCCAAGTAAGGTCTACACACACGATTCATCAGATCCATAAACACTGCAGGCGCATTAGTCAGCCCGAAGGGCATTACTAAAAACTCATAATGCCCGTATCGAGTTCGAAAAGCTGTTTTAGAAACATCATCATCATGGATTCGTAGTTGATGATATCCAGATCTGAGATCGATTTTTGAAAAATAGATAGCACCTTGCAATTGATCGAATAGATCATCTATACGGGGTAGTGGATAACGATTTTTGATTGTCAATTTATTGAGTTCCCGATAGTCGATACACATCCTGAGAGTACCGTCCTTCTTTTTCACAAAAAGGATAGGTGCGCCCCAAGGTGAGTAACTCGGTCTAATGAAACCTTTGTCTAAAAGTTCCTGTAATTGACTCGATAGTTCTTGCATTTCCGATGGAGCCAATCGGTAAGGAGCTTTAGCTATAGGTGCTGCTCCTGGTACTAAGTCAATACGAAACTCAACTTGTCTCACTGGGGGTAATCCTGATATATCGTCAGGAAAAACTTCAGGATATTCTCGAACTACAGGAATGTCTTCAATACGTTTTTGATGTGGTTTGTTTTCAGTCACGTAAGCTAAAAAGGCTTGACAGCCCTTTCTTAAGCACTTTCGAGCTTGCATACATGATATGATACTCAGTTTCCTGCCAGCCCTTTCACCTTGTATCATAAGTGTATCACCATTTGGTAATGAAATACGAATCATCTTATTTTGACATATGACTTCCACTCGATTTTCTGAAAGCCAGTCCATACCAATAACAACATCAAAGCTTCCCAATTCAATAGGAAGAAGATCAATATTAAAAAGATGATCGTTTAGATTCAATAAACACCCTTGAATCACATTGTTAGTCATAATTGACTTGCCATTAGCAAGTTCAATGACGTAAGGGTTTGTTAGGTTATCAACGGCCAATCCGAGTAGTGAAGCAAAATCAGAGGAAACAAAACTTTTGTCCGCTCCGGTGTCAAAAAGAACATATACATAGTGATTGTTAAGAAGAAACGTACCGGTAACGGTGTTGTTATCACGTCGAGCCTCTTCCGCCCCTATCTGGAAGGCTCTTCCTCTTGCTTCATTGCCCTGGTTGGTGTTGTTGGTAGGGCAGTTTTTCATGAAGTGATCCGGGCTTCCACATCTGAAGCACGACCGGTTGATTTGTTGTGGTTGTTGTTGTTGAGTTCATTGGTTTGATCGGCGAACAGGGAGATTGCAATATTTGGAGAAATGCCCGACCTTGTTACAATTGTTACAAACAGGGCAGGGTCCCACATGATGAAATGGGCACTTAGGACATTTAGGTGCTTGCCCTACATAGGCTTTTCTCTCCAAAGTTGTGGCAATGTATCCCTTTGCCATTTGCACATTCCGGCTGGGTTCCACCGGAGCCCCTGGTTTGCCTTCCCAACCCATTTTCGTTTCACCCCTTTAACAGTGCTGGGGGTAGTGGTTGCCAGACTGCTGCTTGACTCACCTTTCACTGTCAATGTACCACTTCTTACTGCAACATCGGTAAGCCTGGTGGTTAAGGTGATAGCATGTTTCAAAGTACGTGGTTCAGCTGCCGTGACCATTCCCTTGATTTGAGGTACCAGACCTTTGATATATTTTTCTATCAAAGCCTGCTCAGTTGGAAACATGTTTGGCAGCAGACATGTTAATTCGTGAAATCGATCGGTATATTTCAAACAATCAGCACCGATCATAGAATGGTTCCAAAATTCCTCTTGGAGCTTTTGGATTTCAGTGATGGGACAATATTCTGACAGAATCAAAGTTTTAAACTCGTCCCAAGTCATAGCATCCACAACAGCCGTGGTCAAGGTTTTTGCCTGGGTATTCCACCAGGTCAATGCTGAGTCTGTCAGTGAACAAGCTGCATAAGACACTTTGTGTTCAGCCAAACACTGGCTGATCTTGAGCTTAGTCTCCATGCTCTCAATCCATTTCAAAAGTCCTGACGCTCCTTCCTTCCCCGTAAAAGTAGGGGGATTGCAAGAAGCGAAGTACTTATAAGTGCATCCTCGTTGTGGAGGATCCGGATTGATTGTGTTGGTACTAGTCGTATGGCGGGTTTCAACATGTCCGCCTGTAGCATTATGCTCCGTATGGACTCTACCCGAGCCAGGAGCACGATTTGTTTGATATTGGGCCAACATGCCCGTAAGAACAGCGGATAATTGGTCACCTGCTATACGAGCAACGTCCGCTTCATTTAGACTAGGTCCATTCACAGGTGGATCCTGAATGGATTCTTGAGTTTGAGGATTTTTAGCAGAACGACCTCTTCTAGGGGCCATAGTCTGATCACACACAGATAAAGTAAAGTCAGAACAAGAATCCATAGTCGTGATAAAGACAAATGTTGTATAACTACTTCGAGTTTTTCACAGTTATATTGTACACCACTAAGTCATGTTCATAGTTGCAGTTATATTAGTACGTCTGTTTGTCTTGCCAAGCGTATACTAGTATCATTTTATAGTCTACCAAAATGACACCGATTTAGACATGTTACTACACTGATATGTACTAGTATTACATTATTTCACTATAATGTAGTACCGATATTAATATATTTCTACACGTGTTTGTTATGTACTAGTATTACATTATTTCACTATAATGTAACACCGATATTGATATGACCTTATCACAAATTTTGTTACGTACTAGTATTACATTACTTCACCGCAATGTAACACCGATATTGTTATGACTCCACATGAGTCTTGTTATGTACTAGTATTACATTACTTCACCGCAATGTAACACCGATATTGTTATGTTTTCGCACAATTTTCTTTTTATATGACTTGAAAAGTTAGCACCGGCTATAATGTAAAGACACAATGTTGCACATACAATGTTAAAAGAAAACTTTTATTATAACTGTCGCAGTTGTACATTAGGATTAGTACATATACAAGAAAATATCCTAATGCAGTTGTACCCACTATTACAACCTAACCGTCCGAGGCCTATTTTACAAGTCAAAACTTCCTCGGAGTAGTACAGTCCAGCCTATTCGATTCCTTTACCGTAGTAAATACAGTAAACATGTGATAATGATGGCCACCGCTGCCATCACTATTGCTGCGTCCAACAGTCGTAGCTCCATCCTCATATTGCCTAACCCTACCATCCATCCCCTAACTCTCTCTACCCCACTCCTACACATACCACCCAAAGTCCACTGAAGTCTACCCTCAATCACCTCCCTCCATGCCCTGGCACCTGCCTCCAGGACAGCAACATGTTCAGCTAAACTCTCATAGGCCGTGCGAGTTTCCCACAGAGTGTCACGTGTTTCCTGCAATGAAACACGCGATAACTGAAGATCCAATGTAACCCGTTGCAGGTGAACTCTCATCTCAGCCTGCTGAGATGACTCGCCTTCCTCATGTATGGAATGAGGTACATCCCGAGGTGCTAGTTGTCCTCTCGGAGTAGGACCTGTCGAGATGCGGACTCGTCCCCGCCTTCCTCCAAACCCTGTAAATACTGGTACTTGCTGTGGTGGTGTAGGGCTTTGTGCCCTCCCGATAGCTGGTGAGTCAGCATCTAACAGATGCTGAGGTATAGGTGGTGTAGGTGGTATTGATGGTAAAGTCTGGTGGGACATTTGAGATGACGTGTAACATTTGTGCATATAGTCATGTAGTTGTAAACAGTATTAGAACAGTGTCTATTCATGGTTCAGTTCATCAATGTGTTTCAGTATGTTCATAATGTGTGCTTGTGTGTTACAGGATCTTAGTAGTCAGAAAACAAGTATATATTATCTATTTACAGTCGATTTCACTAAGCAAGAACAGTAACTTGTTATATCGAAACAGTGGTGGGCAGCGAGAGTGAGCCCTATACATATACTGCGTTCGGTGTAACAGGTTAGTGTTAGTGCGTAGTGTTGAGACGAATAGTATAACAATTAATTAATTCAACCAAGATCGTAATCTGTAAGCGAGACTGAGTATAGTTATGGGTGACGATCCATAATAATACGAATGTTGAACTTATAATTACGATTAAACGACTTTAAATATTTTAATACGATCGGAAAACGTACGCGATTGCGGGTATACACGTAAATTGTGAATGTTTAACGATCCGACAACACACGAAGAGTAAAAATAATCATATTAATTATTTTATATTTTTACAATTTTGAAACTCATCATTTTAATGAGTTTAACAATTCTTTTTTTTTAACCGCGTAAAATACGCATTTCGTTCCGGAAACGCGAACCGAGCGACCGAAACGAACCCGAATACCACACGGGCTATAAAAGCCTTGAAGAAGACCATTTTCTTCATAAATGCAGCCAACAACCTCACCTCTCTCTAAAACTCGCGAACCCTCCATCTCTCTAGAAATTTAAAGCTTCAATCGCTCGTATCTTGCTCGTTTCTCAACGGATTTCAGTGATTCTTGAACCCACGCGTAGCCCTCGACATTCTCTACAAGAAAGTACAAGAAAACAGCTGATTTATCCGGCCAAAAACGAGGTATGATCCTTGGAAGATTTCGGAGATTAGGGTTTTCATGTTTGTTGTGTTTTGCTTAAAAACCGATAATCGGCCGGATGTTTCATCACCATTCTTAGTTTCGCACACCTAGCAACATTCTCTGAAGTTGTTCTGGCCTAGATCGAGTTCTGGAAATTGAGGTTCGACGAAGGAGATGATGCTGGTAACAGGTTCGGTGGCCGAACCCTCGTCCTCAGCTGGCCGAACCCTAATGGATCTCTACGAACCTGCATGGTTCGTTAGACATCCGCCGAGCCTTTGGGGAAACCTCCTGAACCTGTGCCGAACCTTCATGCCTTCGACGAACTAACATGATGCCATGAAACCCCTGGGTCAGTCACGAACTATAGCGAACCCTAGGGTTGTAGCCGAACCCCTCCTGGTCGACGAACCCTCGGGTGTCCAGCTTCAGCAGCCGAACCCATAGCTAACCCACGAACCCTAGTCGCCATGCATGAGCCGCGAATGAGCCACGAACCCTGCATGGTTCGTGGCATGACCAACCGAACCCTCGTGGATGATTATGGACAACGAACCCTTGGTCACTAGCAGCGAACCCTAGGGCATGATAACAAACCTCCGGTGGACGAACCCTAGTGAACCATGTATACAATTGCCGAACCTTGTTAGCACCTTGCCGAACCATTGGATCTTGAACGACTTTAGCCGAACCTTAGAGGGATGTGGAACAAGGTTCGCTGCCCATGGTTTCTAACCCATAAACCGTTCGGCCCAATCCAATTCCATGTAGCCCAATTCAATACGTTACGGTCCAAAACAATTTTGGTAGGCCCAATTAGATCCTATTTGGCCCATGATGATCTTAGGTGGCCCAATAGTGACTTAGAAGCATAATTGGCCTACATGAACATTAGACGGCCCAACTCAAATCCATAGGCCCAATCCAAGCCCATACGGTTCATTATGACCCTAATAAGCTCGATATAGCTTGGACGTGTTACAAGGCTTAAATACATGTTATTGGGCCAACACTATAACCAATTGGCCCATTGTATTTGAAATGACCCATGATGTGGTCAATAATACAAAATGTCTATGAATTGTATTAGTTGGGTTAAGATTAACCTAAACTAATAATGAGATAAATTCATAACATAGGAGTCTAAAACACTTAAACTTCTTCATACTATTCATGTTAACAAATGGTTTATCAAACACTTAAACATATGTGGCACACAAACAAGTTATCATGAGAACATTTCACAAGTTTCTTGAACCATGATCAATCAAGTAATCAAGTTAAACAAGTTCAAGTGAACACCAGTCAATCAATGAATCAAGTTATACAATTATAAATCCTATATCTTATGTATGATTACAATGTTATAGGAACAAGTTAGAAGTCCTGTTTGCTACTTGCTAACTGTTTTAGTTCAGAGTCTACTGCAGACAGGTGAGAACTTTAGCCCCTCTTTTACTGTTTTATAACTGTTTTGGGGTGGAACACGTGATCAAAACCGCTATTTCAATCTTGTTTCATTGCACAGTTTATGTGCATTCATAAACATTACAGGTTTATCTTATGAATCCAAGTGATTCTTCAACTGTTTAAGGAAATTGTCAACTGTTTTAAAGGAATTATTTACTATTAAACCCTTATTACTAAAAAGGATTTTAAAATGTTTCTTGAAAGGTTTATTAACAGTTTACTCAAATGTTCTTTTAAAGGATAAACATTTTTAAATAAATGATTTCATCAACCCTTCTTTTGCTATAAACCTTGTTGTTATACAAGGTCATCACATCATGGTATTCAAAACAAGTGGTTCACAACATGGTACTCAAATTCATTGGTTCAAAACATGGTATCAAAATCAAGTGGTTCAAAACATGGTATTCAAACTCATTGGTTCAAAACATGGTATTCAAGTCAAGTTGTTCACATCATGGTATTCAAATCAAGAGATTCATTTCATGTTACATAAACAAAGGATTCAACTCGTGGAGTTGAATCCAGGTTTTCAATAAGACATTAACACATCCGGTTAAAGTAAGATTCAGAAAACATGGTGTCCATTGTTGTAAACAAACTTATAAACCCATCAAGTATCATATTCATTAGCGTTAGTACTGGGTGATCACAACAAGGGAAAGCGGACACATACATTGGGGCAGGCCGATTGCTGCAGTTAGTTTTTAAATCTGTTTTATAAACTAACTGCAGATTTCGGTTACATATGGTTTATTCAAAACTGTTGACATATTATCTAACTCCAAACGTGGTTTGGGACTTGATATTATATGTTGACTCATGTGCAAACAGTGATTGGACTGTTTACACTCATTTTCTTACTTGATGTTAGTTTGGGTTGCAGCTCATCCGTGTGAATCTTATGATGCTTTAACTTACCTATGTCTTATATCATATACTCATGTTTACAAATGCTTAAACTATTGTTCTCACCAACTACGTCTGTAGTTGACAGTTACTTTTCACGTGTTTCAGGTAATCAGGTTTAAGACAATCTCAGGGACAACTAAGGAGACCATTCTAGATAGAACAAGATGAAGAAACATGCTAGGATGGAATAGAAACTCACTAAATCCTAAATGTTTAATTGTCTTGTTTGGAGTCTTATTTTGTAAACTATATTTTGGGTCTGTAGTTGTCTTACTTTGGTAGATAGATTGTCTGTAACTAATCAACTGTTAAACATTATGAAATGTAGTAATCCATTGTGGTTGTTCTTATTCAATACTGTGCATGATTCAACTGATCATACGTCACCGCGCCGTGGATTCCGCACGCGGCGCAGGGGTGTGACAGGTTGGTATCAGAGCCAAGGTTGTAGAGAACTAGGAAAAAACCCAATGTTTAATGACCTAGACTATAACCTAAGCTACCCAATAGGACTAAGTGCTATAGGCTTGAGGATACTTAGGATCTAAGTAACTTAAGTGAGCATTAAGTCTACAATAAGCTTGAAAGATCTTAGGGACATTTTCTAAGATTAGACATCGAGTCAAAGAATTTGAATCGAATTCTATAATTTTAGAACCGAATTAAATTCTCACACATATGCATTTAAGGATTTCAGAGGCAAGGATCTATTCTTAGTATCTTGATCTGAAATTCTCACACAGAGATCATTATAGAAATTCAGAGGCAAAGATCTGTGTGTTTCAGTATCTTTGATATGAATTTCTTGTCATATTCATTATAGGATTCAAGGTCAAGATCTATTAATTTAGAACTTGGATTGATGAGATCCTTGTCATATTCATTATAGGATTCAAAGGTCAAGATCTATTAATTTAGAACTTGGATTTGAGATCCTTGTCATATTCATTATAGGATTCAAAGGTCAAGATCTATTAACTTAGAACTTGGATTTGAGATCCTTGTCATATCACTATAGGAATTCAAAGGTTGAGGTCTATTAATTTAGAAACTTAGATTTGAAATCCTTGTCATTGTTATCATTATCATGGAGGTTCATTATCATAGGAACTTTATAACTTAGAATCTGTTGTAACAGTATTCTTTAGTTGAAGTTCTCACAGGAAATCATTATGCTCAGTACTGTAAGTATTGGGAAACTAGGTTGATTAACCTAGGACACATATACATAAACCTAAGGTCTTAGTTTCTAGTAAATAAGGACCATGGTTTACACAATCATAAACAGAATCAAGAACAAGAGGAAATCATGAGACAATCCAATCAATCAACAGTTGGAATCTTAGCCCCAAATATAGACGAGGATTACGCTGACGTGTGTGAGGTAAGTGGTGGGTCGGTGAGAGCTTACCCTATATATAAGCTTATTCAGTATGTTAGGGGGAATCCGGCGTTTGTATTTGGAGTGAGGATTCGGGATCAAACTGGACACATGGAACATTAGTCAAAACACATGGGGATACAAACACATGGGATACAATCATTGGTGAATCAAATCATAGTGGAATTCAAACTTGGATGAACCAGACATTATGGTGAATCACTCAAGTTGTGAACATTCCTTCAATGTAAACCTTAAGTGAAATTCTTAAGTGATTACATCATTAGTACTACTAACATAAGTTAACGGGAAAGTGTAGAGCACACGTATGATTTAGTTCTACATGTTAACGATAGTTAGAAGGTGCACGCATAACATAATCATAGTTCAATCATGGAATCAATCATAGTTCAATTTGATCAAAGATTCATGGGATTCTTAATCAATGGAACACACATGGAAATCAGTACAAACGTGTTGCCAAATGCTAGCAAGGGCACGATCGTGGTATACCGAAACGGTGGGGGCAGCGAGAGTGAGCCCTATATATAAGCTATTTTCGGTATATCGGGAAAGTGTCAGTGTGTAGGTTTGGTGGGGAGAGATCATGAGACATCGTACATATTCACATGATAAGTATACAAATAAGTTGATAACTTATACGTGTACTGGATCATATTACAATTGAATGATAATACTAGTAGTATGGATTATTACTGACCTTATCATGAAAATTCAATTGTATCCATTCTCATTACTGACCCGCTTGTGGCTTCTATTCGTAGAATGCCTCCTCGACGAGACCCAAATGCTGGGGGTTCGACAAGCGGTAATGATGATGAAATTAACAAGATTGCTCGAGCTATCGCTGTTCACATGAGGGATGTGATCCCGGGCATGGTCACTGATATTACCCAGAATCTTCGGGGAAGTACCGGTGTTGATCTGCACACAACTCAAATGCCACAAACGCTGGAACTGCTAACTTTACTTTCAAGCAGTTCAACGATGCTAAGCCTCCTAAGTACTCTGGTACCGAAGGAGCTACCGGCCTACTGCAATGGCTGGCTGGAAAGTATCGAAGACATTCTAGACTTCACGGATGCCCTGAAAATCTAAAGGTCAAGATGGCCTCGAGTGCATTTCATAAGGGCGCACTTACCTGGTGGAACTCTGAGAAGAACACCAGGGGACGTGAGGTCGCTCTAGCCTTACCATGGGATGGATTCAAGAACTTACTGGTGGAAAAGTTTTGTCCACGTCACGAGCTAAAGAAACTGGAGGTGGAGATGTGGAATCTGGTGCAGGATAGTGGCGAAAATGCCAAATATACAACTCGTTTTCATGAGTTGTGCATTTTGGTACCCACATTGGTTACTCCTCTATCCCGCAGGATAGAGAAATACATCGAAGGCTTGCCTCTAGTGGTTAGAGGAACTGTTATGGGGAACAACCCCACTATTGGAAGTGCGATTCAACTGGGTGCTACTCTACTGAAGAGTATGTGAATCTGGAGTGCTCACCCGAAAGGGATTCAAAGAGAGCACAGATTGAAGAAGGCAAGAAGCCTGAACAGACAGCACCATCCCAAGAAGAAGAAACAGAAGACAATCAAGAACTTTGCAGCGTTGACTGCGGCTGCACCTACTCATGCTACTCCCTCACTGCTATGCCACAACCTGCTAATGTCAGAAAGCAGTACACTGGCTCATTTCCACTTGCACCAAATGCCAGTACCATCATCTGCCCACTATTCCATGCAGAAAGTGTCTCAGTGTGGGCGTATGGGACACTTTGCAGCTACATGCCGATCTGCTCATCTTATTGCTGCAACAACTGTGCCACAACTTCTGCTGCTACAGGTGGAAGAGCTGTATAATTGTGGGGCAGAGGGCACTTCAGAAACCAGTGTCCAAAACTCAACACCAATACTGCTGCTGCTCGTGCTTTTGTTATTGGAACTGCTGAAGCACGTGAAGAGCCGCAGTGGCAGTCATCACGGGTACATTTCTTATCAATGATCACTATGTTCCTATCATATTTGATATGGTGCTGATAAAAGCTTTATCTCTGCTCATACTGCTTCTTTGCTTAATATGCAACTATCCACACTTACTGCTCCCTATACTGTAGAAGTAGCGAATGGTAAAACCATAGTTGTAGATTCCATCATTAATGCTTGTGAGCTAAGATTTAAATGACCATCTTTTCCTATCGATCTCATTCCTATGACTCTCGGAAGCTTCGAAGTTGTAGTAGGAATGGATTGGCTATCTAAGAATAATGCTGAAATCGTATGCTCGGAGAAACTTATTCGAATTCCCCTACCGTCCGGCGAAACGATGATAGTCTACGGTGAGAAACCCTGCCGCGAATTGAAGATTGTATCGTGCATCAAGGCGAGGAAGTATCTGAAGAAGAAATATTATGCATTCTTAGCTCACGTGGTGGAAAAGAAACCTGACAAGAAAGCAGTTGGAGATGTACCGGTTATCAAAGACTATCCAGACGTATTTCCAGAAGACTTGCCTGGACTACCACCACGACAAGTGGAGTTTAGAATTGATCTCGTCCCTGGAGCAAACCCAGTGGCGAAGTCACCGTATCGGTTAGCACCGTCTGAGATGCAAGAACTGTCTAGTCAGCTTCAAGAACTTTTAGACAAAGGTTTCATAAGACCGAGTCTCTCCATGGGGAGCTCCGGTTCTATTTGTCAAAAAGAAAGACGGTTCATTTCGCATGTGCATATAGATTATCGTGAGCTGAACAAGGTAACAATCAAGAAAGATATCCTCTACCTAGGATCGATGATCTATTGATCAATTACAGGGAGCAACTTGCTTCTCTAAGATTGATTTACGATCCGGGTATCATCAGTTAAGAGTAAATGATGAGGATATACCAAAGACTGCATTTAGGACTCGATATGGACACTATGAGTTGTGGTTATGCCATTTGGGCTGACCAATGCACCGCAGTGTTCATGGACTTGATGAATCGAGTCTGCAGGCCTTACTTGGATCAGTTTGTTATCGTCTTTATTGATGATATACTGATTTATTCCAAGTCAGAACGAGAACATGAGGATCATTTGAAGAAAGTCTTGGAACTACTAAGAAAGGAACAACTTTATGCTAAATTCTCAAAGTGTGAATTTTGGCTAAAGGAGGTTCACTTCTTAGGACATGTCATAAACAAAGATGGAATTCATGTAGATCCAGCCAAGATTGAGGCGATTAAGAACTGGACTACTCCATCTACTCCAACAGAGATTCGTTCATTTCTGGTTTGGCAGGTTATTATAGAAGATTCATTGCAAACTTCTCTAAGATAGCCTTGCCACTCACTACATTGACTCAGAAAAGTCAAGCTTTTATGGGGACAGAAAACAAGAAGATGCATTTCAACTTCTTAAACAGAAGTTATGCAATTCCCTATCCTTAGTCTTCCAGAAGGCAGTGATGATTTCATTGTCTACTGTGATGCTTCAAACCTTGGTCTCGGTTGTGTACTTATGCAACGGGACAAGGTCATTGCTTATGCTTCAAGACAACTTAAGGTTCACGAGAAGAATTACACTACTCATGACCTTGAGTTAGGGGCTGTGGTCTTTGCATTGAAGATTTGGAGACACTACCTGTATGGTACTAAATGTGTTATCTATACAGACCACAAGAGCCTTCAACACATTCTTAATCAGAAAGAACTCAACATGAGACAACGACGTTGGGTTGAGCTTCTAACTGATTACGACTGTGAGATTCGTTACCATCCGGGTAAAGCCAATGTGGTGGCGGATGCTCTTAGTCGCAAGGAACCAGTCAAACCAATTCGTGTTAGAGCCATGGAGATCAACACACAACAAACTTGAAAGACTTGATTCGTATTGCACAACAACAAGTAGTAACAGATAATCAACTCAAGACAGACTTGGATTGTGGCATTGAGAAGAAACTAGAACCTCGATCAGATGGGTTTGTATATCTCAATGGCCGCATTGGATTCCAAAGTCTGAAGAATTGCGCACACTCATCTGTGATGAGGCTCATAAGTCGCGATACTCAGTTCATCCTGGAGCCGACAAGATGTATCAAGACTTGAGGACATCTTACTGGTGGCCGGGGATGAAGAAAGACATAGCACTGTACGTGGGAAAATGTCTTACATGTTCAAAGGTCAAAGCAGAACATCAAAAACCTTCGGGACTTCTGCAGCAACCTGAAATTCCTCAATGGAAATGGGAGCAAATTTCCATGGATTTCATACACAAGTTGCCGAGAACTCGCGAGGTTTCGATTCGATTGGGTGATCGTTGATCGACTCACCAAATCTGCTCATTTTCTCCCTATCCGAGAGGATTACAAGATGGAGAAGCTATCCACATTGTACATCAACGAAATCATTGCACGTCATGGTACTCCAACATCAATCATATCTGATCGTGATAGTCGCTTCACTCTCGCTTTTGGCAATCATTGCAAAAGGCTTTGGGAACGCGTGTTAATCTTAGAACGGCGTATCATCCCCAAACCGACGGCCAAAGTGAGAGGACTATCCAAACACTTGAGGACATGCTCCGTTCTTGTGTCATTGACTTCGGTGGAAGTTGGGACACTCATCTCCCACTCATTGAGTTTTCATATAACAATAGCTATCATACGAGCATTCAATGTGCACCATTCGAAGCTCTCATATGGTAGAAAGTGCCGATCACCGGTCTGTTGGACGAGATTGGTGACTCACAGGTCGTAGGACCAGAACTCATTCAGGAAACATCAGACAAGATCACAATCATTCAGTCACGGCTTAAGGCCGCACGAGATCGGCAGAAGAGTTATGCTGATCGTCGTCGGAAACCGCTTGAGTTTCAAGTCGGTGACCGAGTCTTACTCAAAGTTTCTCCCTGGAAAGGCGTTGTCCGATTCGGGAAGAAAGGGAAACTTGCACCAAGGTACGTTGGACCTTTTGAGATCCTGGAACGGATTGGTCCCGTAGCCTACAAACTCAAACTTCCAGTGGAGCTAAGCAATGTTCATGATACTTTTCATGTATCAAATCTTAAGAAATGCTTGGCGGATCATGATGTTCAGATTCCACTGGAAGACATACAGATTCAGAACAACATGCAATTCATTGAACGTCCAGTTGAGATCATGGATCATGGGGTCAAGAAACTTAAACGCAGCCGTATCGATCGTAGTGAAAGTGCGATGGGAGGGCAAACGCGGTGCTGAGTTCACCTGGGAACGTGAAGACCAGATGAAGCTTAAGTACCCTCATCTTTTTACAGTATCTTCGGCTAGTTAATTTCGGGACGAAATTCCCTTAACTAGGGGAGACTGTAACATTTGTGCATATAGTCATGTAGTGTAACACAGTATTAGAACAGTGTCTATTCATGGTTCAGTTCATCAATGTGTTTCAGTATGTTCATAATGTGTGCTTGTGTGTTACAGGATCTTAGTAGTCAGAAAACAAGTATGTATTATCTATTTACAGTCGATTTCACTAAGCAAGAACAGTAACTTGTTATATCGAAACAGTGGTGGGCAGCGAGAGTGAGCCCTATAAATATACTGCGTTCGGTGTAACAGGTTAGTGTTAGTGCGTAGTGTTGAGACGAATAGTATTCTAACAATTAATTAATTCAACCAAGATCGTAATCTGGCGCGAGACTGAGTATAGTTAGGGTGACGATCCATAATAATACGAATGTTGAACTTATAATTACGATTAAACGACTTTAAATATTTAATACGATCGGAAAACGTACGCGATTGCGGGTATACACGTAAATTGTGAATGTTTAACGATCCGACAACACACGAAGAGTAAAAATAATAAATTAATTTTTATATTTTTTTACATTTTGAAACTCATCATTTTAATGAGTTTAAACATTCTTTTTATTTAAAACCGCGTAAAATACGCGTTACGTTCCGGAAACGCGAACCGAGCGACCGAAACGAACCCGAATACCAACGGGCTATAAAAGCCTTGACAAGGCCATTTTCTTTAATGCACCAACAACCCACCCTCTCTAAAACTCGCGAACCCTCCTCTCTCTAGAATTAAACTTTAAACGCTCGTATCTTGCTCGTTTCTCAACGGATTTCGGTGATTCTTG